>OZ026518.1:107517509-108117509 GCA_964019695.1 Loripinus fragilis
TGTTACTGTAATCGTCCCGTGGCTCTTCCTCACGGTGCAGTGGGTGGGTCTGCAGTTTGTAATTTTGGTATTTCCTGATCATACTCACTTACTTTTGGACTTGCCCATAACGAAGGGTATAGTTTTCATCTAAGATTTATCATAAACCGGATGATTTTAATTTTAGTCTGCCGCCTCTAAATTCTACGAGGACTCCTGATGGCATTTTTGTTAATGCTCGGCATCCAGGCTAGAATCATTCCTTGGACTATTACAAACAATATAGGGGTGGATCCCAAGCGTGATTTTTCGATTTAAGGTCACAGTGAGGTCAATGGTCAAGTAAATGCAATTATGCAGAAAAAAACGACATACATAACTACAGCAACTGCTTTTCTCCGTCACAAAATGCTATCAATATGAACGAAAACAAATGCAAATGAATATAATATGACACAGATGCATGTCACAGCCTTTTGATTGACATTTTGCAGAAAAAATACCATCTTTATGCTGATAAACGTTCTGGCTCAGTACGAATTAAAGAACAATATAGTATGGGGGCAAATTAAGCTTATCTTGCACCACCAGGACATTTTTTCATGAGTGCCAAATTGTTAATCAGGATCTCCTAAACGCGAAACAAAGTTCCTATAAAAATAAACCTGTCTAGGCTATGTGAAAATGTATGGTTTACATGGCAATGCCTAATGCGATTCTAGAATGGGGGTGTGCCTTCAAAATTACTCATATCTCAGCTGCTACTAATCCTACACTACTAAACATGGTATCAAATTAAATCTTAGACATCTGTCCTTCATCCATTTGTCGCATATACAACTTATCTACTTTGCACTTTCATAAATATTAATGAAAATGTTAAAATATGTGATTCAAGAATGGGGGCGTACCTAGAAAACAATAATATCTCAGCTGCTACTTATCATAGACTACTAAAACTGGTATCAAATTAGTTTAGGCATATGACTTTCATTCCATGGTCAAGATATGCACAATAGCTTATTTGCATAATTTGCGTATTTATGAATATTAATAAAGGTGTTAAAATAAGGGAAAATCATGAAAAACAACAATTAGTTGATTTCATGATTGCCATATTATCATTGTTGCATGTTGCTATGTCATCGATGATACAATTTGACAAGTCTATTCATCCAATTGTCCTAAATGAAAATGATCTCATTAGCATATTCATGAATGTATATGTAAACTTACAAAAATAGGGAAATTATTTAAAAAATATAAAACTGGGGGAGGGGGTGATTGGTAATTAGACCTACCTTGGGCATTGTCTTATGTATGACAATATGTTCAGTGGGATCACCAGAATACAAAAAAGATATTGTCCTAAAATTAAACCCATTTAGAATATATGAAATGTCATGGTTTCCATGACAACCCTTCATGGATTATGATGAATGAGGGTGTTTGGGGTCTCCTAAGGAACAATTTGGCGCTCATGAAAATTTGTCCTGGGATAGGGGGAAGGGCGTGCAAGGTACGCTTAATTATCTATTACTTCAGGGTATGATTGCTTTAACCACGCACCTAGCTTCTAATAAGTGCCCATATGTTTATAATTTGAGAAACCTATTTGCAGATAACCTTAGTCTCTATAGGCAGGGCTGTAGAAATTCCGCTCATTCAGCATATTCAATTCCCAACAGGACAGCTTGGAGTCCTACAGGATAGGCACATCCCGCTGCATCGCATGCGCATTGTGTCATGCAGATATGATTAGACTTTAACATTTACATCTGGTTATATATACATGCACAGCTGTCAGTATTGTATTTAGCCCAAAAGTAAGTGAGTTTGATCAGGAAATACCACAAACACACACTGCAGACCAACCCACGGCACCGTGAGGAAGTGCAACAGAACACTGACAGTCACAAGACATTAGGGAGACAATTAAAGTCTAGCAACCAGCTATCTCTTCCTCGTCAAGATGATTGCAAAACTAGAAAGGATACTACATGCGAGTAATGCATTTCAAACCAAGGACGAAACACACAGTCCCAACAAACAATGGGAGCAACATCAAACAATGCATCAATAAC
Source organism: Loripinus fragilis (assembly GCA_964019695.1). Lineage (NCBI taxonomy): Eukaryota > Metazoa > Mollusca > Bivalvia > Lucinida > Lucinidae > Loripinus > Loripinus fragilis. The sequence continues at coordinate 107,519,573 of OZ026518.1, forward strand.
AACAGAGCCACCGCCAAGTTTTATTCCACCTGCATCAGTTGCTGTTCCAACATCCATTTGAGCATTAATAGCATTAGTAGCATTCAATCAATGTTTTGCCTGATAATCAACTCTCAAACTGTGTAATTAAAATGCATCTTTTGTAGGTATTCCAAACCTTTTCTTGCCTTGGAGAAACGATTGAATTGTATCATATCAATATATACATTTTCCGTTTCAACGTAGCTGCCATACAGGCAAAAACAAAATCAAATCTGACTGTAGCAGTTTCTGGGCTTCCTGGAGGTACTGCTTCCAAAGTGGTTTTTATTTTATTTTACTGATGCCAGAGAATTATGAGCTTGTATCGCAAACTGGCCATGAAAACCAAGTATGTTCAAGGTATATCAATATCTAGTTTCTATAAAATAATGTACACTGGATATTAACGTTCCTGACTCCATCCATACCTCATATTTTGTACAACCAAGATGGTAAAGAAAAAAAAGCACATCAGTGCCTCTGCAAATGACAATTACTGAGTACTTGTACTTGTTCTATATTGCATCTTTGGCTTTCAAAACCAACATGTTACTGCTGGATCCTTTAAGCCACCTCGAGCAACAACTTCGCCGTTACGAGCCAATGATTCAGCATTTTTGTAAAAGTTCTACTGACCGGTTTGTTGCCAGATCTGCCTGGTTGTCCTCTAGGTAATTGGACTTCAGGGCCCTGAATAAATTTTCTGATTGCTCTCCTTTTGGCTGTACGTTTGGTGCATGTAGAAAAGATGGATTTGGAAATATCAGACAGAGTTAGAATTCCACTAGACACTTTGTCACAGTTTGTTTATCTACTCAATGGCTTGGTCAGGTGGAACTTAGTTAAACAAATTTTTGCTGCGTTTGGTGACAAACTTTTTGTGGTTTGACACACTATATACTATGTCTTGAAAGCCCTCTTGGCATCACAGTTTCCAACTGGTTCTCCCTCAAACCCTCTAAAATAGCCATGCCCTCAAAATGGAGACTAAGACACAGGAACAGATTCTCAGGATTGATCTTTTCAACGTTTCCTTGGTTAATTTCTTGTCATAGATCAGTGTGATCAGCTGTCTTCTTCAGATCAGCATTAGCTTTAAACTTCGATGACAGCGTTTACCAGTTCTTGAATCAGACTTGTATATATGGTTTCCTCTTTAATTGCACAACGGTTGATCAGGCCTTAGGCTCAATGACGGCTCTGACGTAAAGCTTAAATCGGTGGATTGGTGCCTGATGGTTGTCTGTAGCTGGGCCCACCGTCGTTCTACTTGAGGTTTTCCATAACTCTGACTATATGTGGGTCGCGAGCCCTTTTCTTTGTTTCCTCAAAGTGCGTTGATTTGGTTAGATTGTTTCTCTATGATGATACATTGCAACAGTTAAGAAGCCTCCATGCGAGCTTAACATTTTTGTGCTTCAACAACAGCTTCTTCGTATTTTATTAGAACAATAACCCAAGTGTAAAGATCTTGCATTAATTCTACTTTTACCGTTGCTATTGTAACAAAAATGGCTGCCAAAATAGGCTGAAAATAGAATTGGGGCAAATTTGAAACATTTGACAGAGAAATTAACATAGAGCACAAGCAATTACAAGAAAGGGATATTTTAAAAGATGAGAATTATCACGGCACACAACATATTAAAATAAGAAAAAATGGCAAATATTAGGAATACCACACCTGACCAAGGTAACCAATGGGAAAGTAACAAACTCACAATTAGACATCACAAACGAGAGCCAAAGGTCAGCCCTTTCCCAGCAGGTGACCACAAGGCATCACTTATCAGACGCGCACGAAAGCATAACTTATACGAGACAGAAATAAATTGAATGATGCACAAAACAAGTACCGCCTTGGAACAGTCAGTAAAATATTTTACTAGAGGGCTTAAACCGGTTTCACGGCGCAAACTCTGCCTTAGTTCAGGTTTTGATCAAGACACATAGATGTTTGGTTTGCATGAAAGACCCCTAACATATCAATGCATCATCTCCTAGAACATATAATTCAAGATATAAAAAGGGGATAAAGCAAAGATAAGGACTCAAAAGTAAATATAAGTGAATACCGGAGCAAAAGAAATCCAACAGGTAAACCCCGGTGGGCCTGACAACAGCCAAATCATCAGTCCCCTTACCATTCACCAATATAATAGTCTTTAAGTCGGAACCGTCATAGAGTCTGAAGTCCGACCCACCGTCGTGAAATTAAAGAGGAAAGCAAAGTTGCCAAACGTGATTAAGTTGACCACCAAGCATGCAGTCTGTTGCAATACATTAATGTTATAGCCAATATTTTTATAATGGGAAATTACTTTAATGAACTGCGCTGAAAAAATATTAGAGCCAACAATCTTGTTCCATTTATACACCAAGTCACCATAGAATTCTGGTTCAGAAAATCCTTCTAAGTCCAACTTGGAATTTAGATATCAAATCATAGTATCGTCAATAAAATTTACAAAAGGTTTTGCGGAGTTTATGATACAGATAACCTTGTTTAAGAAGCATCGATATAAATTGTATAATATTGACCTAGACAGAAACTGAGTGATAGGCTGGTTTAGTGCAGTTTTTAACGTTCGATTCCCATACGAATTGTGGTCGGTTAAGCGAAATTTCACTATTGAAAAAGTGTTGATGTGGATATAAAAATAACTCCACAGGCGACTAGTGTAGGTCCATAGGGGCTTTAGTTTCATTCTGACAGATTTTGTGTCTCTAGTAGGGAGTAACACAGGGTAGGAACTGAGTTGATGTGTCTGTTTGTTGAGAAGGTATTGAGTTTAAAAAAAAAAAAAACAACATGCGCCTGCATAAAAGTAAACACACATTGACGTTGTTGCTTAAATAACAACAATCGTCATGAATATAAATAAACGATGGATGGGCATTGGTCCACACCTTATATGATTCTTCTTTTGACATATTTGGCTTTGACATTTCCTGGTTTTTGACGGCGGAGAATTCTAGATTTAGATGTTTGGCGGTATCAATACGTACATCTAGTACGTTTCAATTACTTAAACCTTTTAGTTGCTGAATAATGGTCAGTTTCACATCTATTCGGATTGATAAATGGCAAGAATATGCCCGAATAGTCGAGGTCTTAATTGATGATCACGCATGTCCGAAATGACTAGATTCTTGTCAATCATATATCATAAATAGGGTTATAAGGTGCGAAAACTTTTGCGAGCGAATAATAAAAGATGTGAATTGACCAGCACTTGTTACGGCTTCAAACCCAAACAACTAGATGTCAAATGTAGCACATCGACTCTATGGCATTTCTAAAGCTAACACATTTTTTTTAAAAAAATGTTGAAAACAGACAAAAGCTGGAAAATAGATATGGAACAACTAGTAAAAAGAAAAGAGGAGTCCAGCACTACTGTAGTAAGTCTAACATAAATATTGCAGCCGAAACAACTTTTAATAAGTATGCTCTCCCTAGAGGAGGAAATAAAAGAACCCAACAAAGCATCTTAACCGGGTCTGTGATTGTTTGTTGGAAAGAAAGCAATATCTTGAGACAGAAACATACTTTCACTTGTTATCACTCAATATTCTGACCCCTGCTCCAGAGCTCCGGTTCTCTATAAAACTACGTGCATTTTATCGCAAGTAAGCATCAATTGGTTTCGTTTAAACCTGTAGGAAGAGTGATTCATCTCAGTTGCACATGCGATTATGCACAAATGTCACCACCACCTCAATGACAAAGTACATAAGTGTCTTACTCCTTGCGTGGATCCAGAAAGTTTTGTCAGAGGGGGTCCAACTTTGACAACGTGTTTTTTTTTAAAGTTTTTTTAATTGTTTTATTTTGATGAGGGGAGAAAGGATCCAAATACCATTATTGAGCAGGCACTCGTCGGTCCGCCATCGAAACGCCATTTAAATGGCGTTTTGCTGGCGTGCTGATGATGGCCCAACATTGAATGCTGGCTTGATACATGTAGCTTTGTGATGTTTAAGGGGATTCGGACAAGTAATGTTAAGAAACCCTATATTTTTTGTGATTTTCAAGGCCTTGGGGGTCCTGACCCCCCTCTGGATCCGCGCATGTGTTCCTTGGTTTCTAGGCGTTATGACTAACAGAAATTTATCACAGAACCGTTTAGATTTCACAGATAGATTCATACATGTACATGCTCTTTGTGTTAAATAACCATTTTGGGTCTTGTCGCGGGAAAACCTATCTTATGAGTCTGCAACAAGGTAAGAGACACGCAGGCCTGCCCAACTACCGAGACAAGCCAGAATATAAAGGTTTTTGGTGCAGTTTGTTGAGTAGAACAAATGATAAAGGCGCATTAAAAATTGTTGGCTGGTCTGTGCTTTTGTTGTTTGCATGGAGCAGTCAGGTTCCCAATATATAATATGTGAGCCTCGACGCGCGAGAAAACCTGTCTTCGGGGTTTGCGGACAACAAAGGCGCAGACCAGCCTGCGCATCCGCGCAGACTAATCAGCACTTTTGTTATCCATTTTTTTTAAATGAAGTATCATATCTAAACTTGCTTCATTGTGGAACTTTAAATTTCTAGCTAATATCCGAAGCTGAGGAGACTGGTTTGAGTCTCGTTTTGTCGGAAACCCCGAAGACAGGGTTTGTCGCGACGAGGCCATACATATAACAAATTTTTTGCCATAAAAAAGTATTGCTCTTATCTTATTCATATTCCTGTGAAATCTGATTGCGACAACCGCCATCACGAGCTAAGGTATAGAATTCCAGTATTCTATCATGACTAGTTCTTAATACATTCATAAGCGTGATTCTTTAATTGGACCCCATTCTTTTATGTTTTATAATATGTTGAAATGCTTTAATTATCATTGAAAGAGATTTCCAAAACTACGCCAGTTTTTGAACTTGTTTTTACGATATTGAGTACTGCAGACCCAAATGGGATTACACGAATATTTATCCATCCAACAATCATAAAGAACATTATAAAATCTGTTTACATCAACTTGAATGACAATTGCAGCCTGACCTTATTTTGGCTGTTAAAGTCCTAAACATTAAATAACAACTTAAGTAATTAATTAATAACAATTAAGTAACAACTGACCTGTCCATGGATATGATCATATCACATGTGATTATTGTCATGTAAAATCTACTATTATAACTTATTTTTCCCATTTCACGGAAATATTTGTTCTAAATAAACATTTTGCTTAGAAAATTAACATTGCTAAAGCATATGTTGATTTATGGGCATACACGTAAACAGTAGAAAATATTAGGTCATGTTTTACAGAATTTAAATGTTTGAGCTAATTAGTTCGAAAGTGTTGGCCCTTCAATTTTTTGAGGATTAAAGTATTTAGCGACAGAATGGTTATATTTTTGAACATGTTTTTGGACACGGTCAGATAACGGAAAGCGTTCCAGTGACATGTGATGATGCCGATTAAAACAATACTGAATTAACAAAAATAAAAGGGCGAATCACATGACATCGTGCCACAATGCTCAAATCAGATAGGTCAGTACTTGAAGAAAACCATCTATCAGAAGAAAATTAAGCCATTCACCAATTGCTATATTGCACGACCCGCAATCAATGTGTGAGTTCGTCTTTCCATTAGCAGTTAGTGATGATGCTCATAACTCACAAGAAAATGCCTACCCACACTTGATGTTTTTGTTCACAAATAAGAAAGTTATAGGCGTTTGAACTTTCGAAGTGAGCTGCATTAAGTGAATGGAAAAGTCAGAAGTTATCCAAAAATAGTGATATCGATCACTAGTGAAAATATAGGCTCTTTTCACTCTGTGAAAATAACATTTTTATTTGTTTTAGATATACATTGATTTCACTGCTAAGTAAGAAATAAAGTTAAGTATATATACTATCGAAAAACGTTAGCGTTACAACACATTGTATGTATTCGCCCTCCATTCTGACTCATAAGAATATCGATAAGGAAATAATTTCAATTTTAGCTTGAAAATTGAAATGCCAGTCTGAAAATAGAATGTGGTGAAAGATGATAGGTCACTGGAGATCTTATTATACATATATAAATCTAAATATATTTACGAGGTTAAAAATAGACAATGAATTGAAGGTCAGGCTATTATTTCTTAAACTATTTGAAAACTGCAATCATTTGGAATACTGAGAAGCTGCTTATTCATAGATACAGATAAAGAAATTTTATTAGCGTAAAATTGTAATATGTATTCTTTCCCATCAATTTAAACATGTGTTTGGGTGCTTAAAAGAATTGTCTCAACGAGACGGTTCTTTTGAGTACCCACAACATATGTTTTGGATGAGAAATAAAGAAAATAGTTTACAATACGCACTCTTATCTGGAGGCCTGTGATATATTCATATATTAGTAAATATTAAATTTTAAAAAATAAACAATATAAGAATATAGAATATATACTTAATACCAAAAGTAACTTTACAGTGTTCATATACTTGACTAGATGATTGATATATAGTAAGTGTTTAATTCCTACGAGGGGGGTTCAATATGTAATGAATTGATTATTCTTTGCAATGTTTCTATACTATTCACATATGTTGTATATACATTTTGTGTCAGGAAATGGCTTACATACAAGCTTAAAGCTTACTGTCAGATCCTAAATATATTAACATTGTATATATTTGTCTACATGCAAATTATCTGAATAAAAAATATTGTTTAAACCAATATGTAATGAAAACCCATGCATAACTCCATCCACAAACGGGCTACGATTTAATGCCATATGCCAAACAAAAGATCAAAGCATCGCCGTTATAATGGTGCAAGAAACATTATTTTATCTTTCCAAATTTAATAAGTTACAGACTTTTTAAAAAGCACACTAATATACACTGCATATTTTCCTCCGAATTGTAAAGACTCATTCTAACAAAAGTAGAAAGGCATGCCGTATCTTCTAGAACAAACATTTAACATGCATAAATCACATATCCATAATTTTCTGACTCATTTCCCCTTTATCTGCTACAACGATACAAACTTTTGACTGGTACCGTTTTCTGGTGCAAACGGTTTTATTACGTTACCCCCTCTTACGTTGACGTTGTTTACAGCAATGGACGTAACACTAAAATACTCACGGTTCTTGAAAATCGGAAATGTGGCTTTGTACTAAGAAAGGACAATTTTGATTGTATCGAAGTTTCAATACATACAGCGCATAGGTAGCAGACCAGTTAAACTGAAACCAATATCTAGGGGTATCTCATTTGAGTAGTATACCATTTTCGATTCCTATAATTTTATTGTCTGAAATTAACCAGCCTGAGTTTGTTAATGTAGATACGTGTAACAATGTCCAAATAATGCATCCGAATGCAAACATCGATGAAACGCGGTACTTTGTCTGATCCATTTCAGTGTAAGCTAGAGATGGCATTCTTTTAAGTGATTTTCTTATTTCAAATGACGTATTTAGATGTACTTTTGGGGTGAGATTAAATATGGAAATTTCAAAATCGGCTGTATTACTTGCAAATGAACATCAAAGCGAACAGAAAAAAATGTTACAAATGATTTTCATATAAATTTTCGCTATGTATTCGTTCACGAAAAATGACGCTGTCGATGGAATGCCAGAAAATGTAGCTTCAGGGAGGATTTTAACCCAAATGGCAGCCTCAGTATTTCATAGAATATTGAGCAATACCAAAACATTTTGCAGTTATAAATCACCAATATATGGATATTTACCACACAAAGAAGCAGACTGAAAATATCCCTTGTTCATGTAGTTATCTGCTTTTGTAAACATTGTTTTATTTCATATCGCAGTGTACTTCAATGCCCTATCTTGAAAGTGGCTTGTATCAATTAGATAAGGAGCTGGACAACTGAAATTTTACATTTATTTAGCCAAGAAACAGACCTTTGAAGGAAAGTAATTATGAAGTGTGTAAATATAAAACTTTGGGATATACTGGGCTGTTTTCATTACATATTGAACGCCACCTCGTATGAAAGGCCGAACAATTACGTATAAGACAGTTGCGTTTTTGGCTTTTGTTGTCATAAATGCAACCACCAAGTCCTAATGAAGTATGTAAGGGGTCAAAAAAAGCTTTTCCAAAATGCACCGCTTTTGATGTGTTACTGTATTTTTGAGACTGGACAAGTTTAAAAGGCCCAGTGCTCAAGACATACTATCAATTCTAAACATTTATAACAAAGAAAAAAACGAACTTAACATAGCCAGCAACACAAAATTTGTAAACAGCGGTCTTTCATCAGCATGATGTCATCGCTCTGGATCACTTAAATGCTTCCTGTTAAATCGATCGCTCTGACTGGTCGGTTGCTAAAACCACCAAGGTCAAGCGTGATATATGAATCTACAGTCCAGTTCAAATAATATGTTTCTTCTGAATGATTCCTAAACTCTAGTGCAGATTTTCACTTTTTCATTATTTTTTTAAAAGGCTACAAACGATAGGGTCACTAAAAAATAACGAGACAAACTAACAACCGTAGGATGGACATTCCATGATAGCAATAGCTCACCATCAGTTAAATGGGCCAGGAGACATCAAAAATATACCAAAAATGTATATCACTTCATAGAAATGTCTGTGGTCTTAGTTATTGGATTGTAGTCCCGCTATTTCCTGTCTAACCGCTTGGGAAATGTTTGAAAAGAAGTCCAAATTCGATTTTTTCATTCAAAAAGTAGAGACAAAAGATCGATAAAGGTAACATAATTTATCAAGTGAACTGCACTGTAATTTTCAGAAAAAAACGTAATTAGGTCGAACAGGCGTCTCCGTGATCACTAAAGAATTAGTCAGCTAAAAAGGGCGATTTCAAAACGTATATACCAACTCTTATTGGGCTAAAAAAAATTTGAGAAGGTATTTTGGAAATTTTAGACATAAGTTATCATTTCTTGAATGATATTGCAACTAGATCCAGCTTTTTCCGCATTTTATCTTTACTTTATGAACTCTCGCTTCGATGCGTCCGGATTTTCGGAGGTTCCAATACTCGTCACGAGCTAAAATTCCGATTCACCATGGTGCTCGAACTGACAGGAAGGGTCGAATTGACAGGGAGCAAGCATATATCCTGCGATATACTGTAGGAAACAGTTTGACGTCATGCATTACGTCACCTTTCGTTCGATGACATGCGGCATTATACGGCCTGCAACGCTCAGATTTGAGATGAAACTGCGGACGTGTATTAGAATGGGGATAACCATATTCAAAATTTTCATTTGGGGAGGTATATCGATGGATATACGTTCGGAAATCACGTTTACAGCTTCTCTCGCGCGTCGCCGTAAAACTAAATTTCCGACCGTATATTCGACGATATACCTTCACAAAGGAAAATTTTGAATACAGTTATCCCCTAAATTACTGTATTAAGTTGAAATAAGGCTGGAACACAAATTTGAGTGGTGGTTTTATATTACGCCTAATCCATTTTGCGACCAGTGGAAACTCCCATTACAAATTGTTTGCCAGTTTTCTTTCGAATCGATGGAATTTTTTTATCAGATGATCTTGTCACATACTCTGGACAGAGGTTCAAATGAATCACTGATAGAAACTTTTAATGGAATCAGAGATAAACCTTTTAGAGAGGACTAACGTTTAAAATTGTCTTACTTAAAGGAAGACAATTTCGAAGTAAAGATAATAGTTTCTACATTAAAAATCATTTTTGAATTCTAGATTTAGATGTTTGGCGGTATCAATACGTACATCTAGTACGTTTCAATTACTTAAACCTTTTAGTTGCTGAATAATGGTCAGTTTCACATCAATTCAGATTGATAAATGGCAAGAATATGCCCGAATAGTCGAGGTCTTAATTGATGATCACGCATGTCCGAAATGACTAGATTCTTTTCAATCATATATCATAAATAGGGTTATAAGGTGCGAAAACTTTTGCGAGCGAAAAATAAAAGATGTGAATTGACCAGCACTTGGTACGGCTTCAAACCCAAACAACTAGATGTCAAATGTAGCACATCGACTCTATGGCATTTCTAAAGCTAACATATTGTTTTAAAAAAAATGTTGAAAACAGACAAAAGCTGGAATATAGATATGGAACAACTAGTAAAAAGAAAAGAGGAGTCCAGCACTACTGTAGTAAGTCTTACATAAATATTGCAGCCGAAACAACTTTTAATTAGTATATATGCTCTCCCTAGAGGAGGAAATAAAAGAACCCAACAAAGCATCTTAACCGGGTCTGTGATTGTTTGTTGGAAAGAAAGCAATATCTTGGGACAGAAACATACTTTCACTTGTTATCACTCAATATTCTGACCCCTGCTCCAGAGCTCTGGTTCTCTATAAAACTACGTGCATTTTATCGCAAGTAAGCATCAATTGGTTTCGTTTAAACCTGTAGGAAGAGTGATTCATCTCAGTTGCACATGCGATTATGCACAAATGTCACCACCACCTCAATGACAAAGTACATAAGTGTCTTGTTCCTTGCGCGGATCCAGAAAGTTTTGTCAGAGGGGGTCCAACTTTGACAACGTGTTTTTTTTAAGTTTTTTTAATTGTTTTATTTTGATGAGGGGAGAAAGGATCCAAATACCACTATTGAGCAGGCACTCGTCGGTCCGCCATCGAAACGCCATTTAAATGGCGTTTTGCTGGCGTGCTGATGATGGCCCAACATTAAATGCTGGCTTGATACAAGTAGCTTTGTGATGTTTAAAGGGACAAATATTTGAGCAATAATACTGGTACCACTCATTATGACTCTCTCCAGGGGTCATACTGGTCAGATCAAAAGGACAGCCATAATGAGGTGATTATGACTTCCTTACTGGGGCAATAAAGTGGTCCCATAAAGGGAATAGGTATTTTATGATAAAATATTGATCTTTATCTTAGTGAATGAAATTGTGTTGCATACAGGTAAGTCCCCTCTTGAGGCCCCATTAATTTTGTGAGATACTTAAACTGTCCCTTATCAGTTAATCCTTTAATGATCTCTATTGGACAGTAATCTTTGTCTTTAAGGGGATCCGGACAAGTAATGTTAAGAAACCCTATATTTTTGTGATTTTCAATGCCTTGGGGGTCCTGACCCCCCTCTGGATCTGTGCATGTGTTCCTTGGTTTCTAGGCGTTATGACTAACAGAAATTTATCACAGAACCGTTTAGATTTCACAGATAGATTCATACATGTACATGCTCTTTGTGTTAAATAACCATTTTGGGTCTTGTCGCGGGAAAACCTATCTTATGATGCGTTTTTGGCTTTTGTTGTCATAAATGCAACCACCAAGTCCTAATGAAGTATGTAAGGGGTCAAAAAAAGCTTTTCCAAAATGCACCGCTTTTGATGTGTTACTGTATTTTTTAGACTGGACAAGTTTAAAAGGCCCAGTGCTCAAGACATACTATCAATTCTAAACATTTATAACAAAGAAAAAAACGAACTTAACATAGCCAGCAACACAAAATTTGTAAACAGCGGTCTTTCATCAGCATGATGTCATCGCTCTGGATCACTTAAATGCTTCCTGTTAAATCGATTGCTCTGACTGGTCGGTTGCTAAAACCACCAAGGTCAAGCGTGATATATGAATCTACAGTCCAGTTCAAATAATATGTTTCTTCTGAATGATTCCTAAACTCTAGTGCAGATTTTCACTTTTTCATTATTTTTTTAAAAGGCTACAAACGATAGGGTCACTAAAAATAACGAGACAAACTTACAACCGTAGGATGGACATTCCATGATAGCAATAGCTCACCATCAGTTAAATGGGCCAGGAGACATCAAAAATGTACCAAAAATGTATATCACTTCATAGAAATGTCTGTGGTCTTAGTTATTGGATTGTAGTCCCGCTATTTCCTGTCTAACCGCTTGGGATATGTTTGAAAAGAAGTCCAAATTCGATTTTTTCATTCAAAAAGTAGAGACAAAAGATCGATAAAGGTAACATAATTTATCAAGTGAACTGCACTGTAATTTTCAGAAAAAAAAACGTAATTAGGTCGAACAAGCGTCTCCGTGATCACTAAAGAATTAGTCAGCTAAAAAGGGCGATTTCAAAACGTATATACCAACTCTTATTGGGCTAAAAAAATTTTGAGAAGGTATTTTGGAAATTTTAGACATAAATTAATATTTCTTGAATGATATTGCAACTAGATCCAGCTTTTTCCGCATTTTATCTTTACTTTATGAACTCTCGCTTAGATGCGTCCGGATTTTCGGACGTTCCAATACTTGTCACGAGCTAAAATTCCGATTCACCATGGTGCTCGAACTGACAGGAAGGGTCGAATTGACAGGGAGCAAGCATATATCCTGCGATATACTGTAGGAAACAGTTTGACGTCATGCATTACGTCACCTTCGTTCGATGACATGCGGCATTATACGGCTTGCAACGCTCAGATTTGAGATGAAACTGCTGACGTGTATTAGAATAGGGATAACCATATTCAAAATTTTCATTTGGGGAGGTATATCGATGGATATACGTTCGGAAATCACGTTTTACGGCTTCTCTCGCGCGTCGCCGTAAAACTAAATTTCCGACCGTATATTCGACGATATACCTCCACAAAGGAAAATTTTGAATACAGTTATCCCCTAAATTACTGTATTAAGTTGAAATAAGGCTGGAACACAAATTTGAGTGGTGGTTTTATATTACGCCTAATCCATTTTGCGACCAGTGGAAACTCCCATTACAAATTGTTTGCCAGTTTTCTTTCGAATCGATGGAATTTTTTTATAAGATGATATTGTCACATACTCTGGACAGAGGTTCAAATGAATCACTGATAGAAATTTTTAATGGAATCAGAGAAAAACCTTTTAGAGAGGACTCACGTTTATAATTGTCTTACTCAAAGGAAGACAATTTCGAAGTAAAGATAATAGTTTCTACATTAAAAATCATTTTTGAAAAGTTATACTCATGATCAGGTCATAGAAGCTTCCAGTGACACGTGATGAAGCCGGTTAATATAATGACATGACATGTACCCATAATGCTAAAATCAGATCAGTATTTGGAGAATGCCACCTATCTGAAGATAATGTGGCATTTGTGGCTACTAACGCAGGGAATTTACGAAATATAAAACAACGTGCAACTCATCTAAAACTACATGTATACCACAATTTCAGTAATGCTCTGAAAGACACAAGTAAAATAAAGCTATTCAACAACAACAACAACAACAACAACAAAAACAACAACAACAACAACAACCCGAAAGTGCACACTTTAATCAATGTGTGAGTCTGTCTGTCTGTTTGACTTTCTGTTGTCTGTCTACTCGTCCCTTAGCAGTTATTGAAAATGCTCATAACTCTTGAACCACTATTTTTTGATCAAAACCGTGCATACATATGCATGCTAGCATTGTTTGACCACTGACCTGCGGAGCAGCCTTTTTGATGGACGAGGCTTTGCTGCCGGTCATGGCCAGTTAGTGAAAATGCTCATATGGTATATTTTGATCGAATTTGCATACATATTAATTGAAATTTTAACAGTGTCCAACAATTGGTATGCAAAACGTTGACGTGACTGTTGGGATAATTCAAAACGTAGAAAACTGCCGAATATCACAAATTTATGTTAAATTGAAAAGTATGCAAATCAAAGTTATCAATAACAACAATATTTTAAAGACTTGGTATCAAAATTTTTGCACGACCCACAGGTGTGCACTATAATCACTTAGTGAGTCCGTTTGTCTGTCCAATTGCCTTTCCACACATTCGATACTGACTTATCTACGTTAACTACGGGCCGTGCACATTACAGTCAGTTGATTTCATGTTTATCTAAATGTATACATATACTTTAACTAAAATGACTACTCTAGCGATAATGCGAATGTTCAGGGTCTCCACACACATGTAATACAGTAAAACCTGACTGTGTAAAACGGCCACTCAAAAATAGAAAAAAAACGACAAAGATATCGATGTCATAGGGTAGCTTAATGAAGGTCAAAAGTATTGCAGAATACGTTTGACCTACATTAAACAATAATTATATTTGCACTTGCTTTTGTAACGCGACTTCTGATTGGATAACGTCAAATATTTGCGACAATTTATCCTGCGATATACTGCAGGAAACATTTTGACGTCATTAATTACGTCACATTTCGTTGGATGATATGCGGCAATATGCGGCTTGCAACGCTCCTTTTTGAGATGAAACTGCAGAAGTGCATTAGAATGGGGATAACCATACTCAAAGTTTTCATTTTGGAAGGTATACGATCGTAAATCACGTTTTACGGCGACGCCCGTCGCCGTTAAACTTAAGTACAGCTCTTGCTAAGAACCATGCAAAACCTGCAAAAGGTGATACATCGCATGTTACAAAAATGAACATTTTTTGTTTTTCCCAATTGATTATGTCCTAAAATAAGTCAAATGACCCTTTTTACTGGTAAACGATTTTGTAGAAGAATGCTATCGATGGATTAAAAATCATCATTTGAGATGAAATTCCCATAGGGTTCCATTATGAAATTTGATGTTAAATTTTCTCTCATGATGGTCCTGTTATTATTATGAAACTGGGTCTATTATATGGCAACAGCCTTTGTTTGCTTATTTCAAAATTCAAACCCGTGTGTTTTTTAGGTTATCTATGGTAAAAAGGCTAAAATGTAGTTGTCTTAGTTAAAACATATTTTATTGCACAAAATATTTACAGCAATTGGGTTGGGTCACAAGTTCTCACAACATTAGTTTCGACCCTTCCCCTACATTCTATATATACACAATAGCTTATAAAAAATGGCTATATATACAAACGCATATGTTAACTTAACAAATTGTAATCAAAGCAAAACAGATAGTAACATAAACAAGACTATATCAGAATAAATAAATAAGTAAATAATTAAATAAATAAGTAAATAAAATATAAAAGAAATAATAAATAAGTAATAAATAAATAAATAAATAGATAAATAAATAAAATAAATAAATAAATAAATAAAATGAATAAATAAATAAATAAGGAAATAAATAAATAAATGAAGATAAATATATATGAAAGAATAAAAAATCGAACATCAGACTAGTAGATAAAAAAATAAGTAAGTAATTAATATTGGATAATTAAAAGAAAAACAAAAAAAGCAATAAAAAACAAAAAATAGTATGACTGCCAGGAACCCCTTCAACTTGGGAATAGAACAAATTGGTCATAAGTATACTTATTAATATACAAAATATGTTTCAAGGAAAACTTCAAGCGAAGAGTCAACTGTTTTTAAAACGCTAAGTAGCATGTATATATCTGTGGACAGCTCTGAACAAGACTATATTGTTTTCCATATTCAAATTAAAATTACCACATAGAATCATATCAATACTTAATGGTTGGAAAACTCTAACTGTGTCATTAAAAACCTGCCGTTCCATTGTAAACTTTCTACAATGAAAGAAGAAGTGGATGGCGTTCTCAATCATGCCACACAAATCACATAAAGGATTATCACGGAGATGATTTCTAAAAAGGTCATTATTAAGGTTGCTGCAATTATTTCGAACTCGTGCATGCAATATAGAAATATATCTATTTCCTATAGTAAAGTGAGCAGGAACACATGAGTTATTGAAACTTGAAGTAATATGTTTTTTAAAGGTTTGTAATGTTGATAGATTTTTTAAATCATCTTCAAGGGAGTTCCAAAGTCTAATGGAAGAAAGAATACATGATTTTTGTGAGATACTAGTTCTATTGTAAGGCACCGATATATTTCTATTATTTCTCAGAGGGTAATTTGAAATTTCCCTAACTAAGGGAGGAATTAAATCTTGTATATATGAAGGTACAATGCCATTATTTACCTTATACATGAAAGAGAGTTTATGCTGCTGCCTTCTTTTTGACAAAATTGTCCATCCACATTCTTTGAACAAGTTTTCTAATGACACAGATCTAGTTAATCCTGTAACAAGGCGGGCGGCTTCATTTTGGATTTTTTGTAAAGTTTGTGAGTCCTGTTCAGAGCATCCATCCCATACAACTGAGGCACATTCTAAATCTGGTAAAAGAAATGACATATACATTTGGTTGAGAGCATTTATACTAATGGTGTATTTTAGTTTACGCATTATTCCCAAAATTTTAGTCGCCGATAGGACAATATTTTCAATATGAGAATGCCACTGCCCTGTACTACTGAAGGTAACACCAAGATGTTTGTGGCTATCTACGAAATTAATTGGAATGTTATCAAAAACAAGTTGTGGTAAGATATAAATCATTTTAAGAGTAAATAAAACAGCTTCAGTTTTCAGGGGATTAAATGTTACTAGCCACTGTCTAGCCCAGTTTGACAACAACTGCATATCATGGTTAATTATACCAGCTATGTCATCAATGTGTGCTGCAGAATAGAAAAGTGAGCTATCATCTGCAAACAGCCTTGTGAAACTAAGAAGATGTTCAGCTATATCATTTATGTATACCAAAAATAAAAGAGGTCCAAGAACAGACCCCTGCGGCACCCCCGCAAAGATAGATTTTAAACATGAAAAGCAAGACTTTAGACCAACTTTCTGCTTTCTTTGACTTAAATAACTGCTTAACCATTCTAAAAGTTTCCCTTCAATGCCATTTTGCCGTAGCTTAAATAAAAGTTCCTTATGCCAGACTCTATCAAATGCCTTTGACACATCACAGAACACAATGCAAGAGAACATATTATTATCAAAGGCCCGGCATATATTATGAAAGATATCAATTAACTGAAAACTGTTGAGTGGTGAGGTAAGAAGCCAGATTGATACTTGTATAGAAGATTATTGTCAAGAAAAAAGTTATACATATTTTTAAAAACAATCCTTTCTTGCAGTTTACCAATACAGCTCAATAATGCAACTGGTCGGTAGTTAGATGGCTGAGATTTATCTCCCTTTTTAAATATGGGAATAACATTAGCAATCTTCCAAATATCAGGGAATATTCCCTCTTCAAAAGATCTATTCATTAAAATACATAAGGGTTTTGAAACGGATTTGGAGACACCCCTGAGCATTTTATAGCTTATACCATCATCACCACTTGCTTTGTTAGGGTTGAGAACTTCAATTGTTTTTTCTATTTCTTGTTCAGTGCAAATTATTTGAGTAGTTGTCATGGAGATACCTCCCTTAATATTCGGGAGAAATCGTCAATTGGAAACGAAAACATTATAATTTCTATAACTATTTTAGAATAATTTCTTTGAACTATGCTAAAAACAACAGTTTATTTTTTTAATTATTTGTTACACTGTAATATAGGTTTTAATTCCTTAATTATCCAAAAATTAAATTATATTACTCCGAATAAATGAGGGATCCCTAACAAGTATGGCAGCTTTTTAAAAAGAGCATGACACTGAAAATGCCCCATTGTCTGCGCAGGCGCGATACTAAACGGAACGACAATGCCCAGTTTAGAAATCTTTTACTAGATCTATCATATATTTATTTTTTTATTATTTTATAGAGGATGATCTTCCCTCTTTTTAAATACATAACAAATGATTTAAAAATTCTTCCCTGATACTGCAAATCATCCATTACAAATAATTATGAGGCAAAATATCGGCAAAATTTATGCAATTGCCCTCCCTTGCCGTTTTTGAATTAGCTCCCTTGTTAAAATTAATTTCGCAAGTTTTGTAATTCAAATGTGATTATTTGCTTGTTTTAATAAATATATTTATTCCAAATTACAATAGTTTTATTTTAAATATTTTATAATTTTATATTCTACCAAAGATGCCATTGACTGCAAGCCTTTAATCCCTAAAAACAATTATAAAATATAAGAAGTAAAAAAAACCCATAATATTTTAAATTGGCGTCATATTAATGCATTATAAAAATTAGATATAGGATAAATGGACGTGCCGTGTGTGCTATATATGCCTAGTGCGCAGGGCCGCAGCACACCGTCACAATAACTGAAAAATGATGATATAGGCTAAAATAATTACCTTCTCACGTTCAGGTGATTTATACTGAATGGAGGTGTTCCACACATGGGAAAGGTTGACTATCTATCAAAATGGACCCAAAATGGATCCAACCAAAATAAACGGAAGCCTGAACAATATGAGCCCTGTTTGAACATTGACCACATCATCATTCATGTGCAAAATACAGTGATAAACACACATATCTACTATAGGGATACTTGACCTTTTCATTCTGGGTACTGGTAACAGGTACTTAGGCAAACAGTGAAGACCCAAACAGTGACATTTCATCAGTGTCTGCACTGTTTATTAAGATATTTACCAATTTTCAGGTAACTAACAAATTATAAGGCGGAAACAGAAATGACTTACTTTGCATACATGCAAACAGTCTTGACCAAGATCAAACTGCTCTGAAAAGGATCAGCAATGTGTGCTACAGAGACGCTAAAACTAGATCTATAATGGTTGCAAGACTCGATCACATACAGCAAATAGATCTAAAATGATGTCTGTTGTCGTCATCTGCTACATGTTTTAAATAAGCTAATTTCGGTATACAGACAAACAGTGTGGACCCGGATCAGACTGCTGCTATGGTAGCAGTCTGATTTAGGTCCACACTGTTTGCTACAAAGACGTTTTAAATGGGATAGCATACTGTTATATGGGTCTGCTAAGTCAATAGTTAATTTTGGCAAATACAAGTTTATGTATTGTCTAAAATTCGGCCCATCCCACCAGTACGGCATTCCTCTGGCGGGTCGACAGTGACAACTCTTGAGTCTTATGCTTAGCTTTGACTTAGCTTTTGGGTGCTCGAAAGAACTGTCTCATTGACGGGCGGAACATATTATTAAAAGTACGACGATTTAGGTATATGCAACAAACTGAAGCATTACTGTTATCATGCTGTTCGGTATGCTGTGAATAATTTCTTATCCAGCTTTTGGGTACTCAAAAGAACAATTTCATTGATTGGGAATAAAGAAAAATATTTCAATCACGCAATCTGATCTAGGTTCCTGGCAGACGGACGGACGGAGTGGCAGACAGACGGACGATCAAATATACCAGTTTATTTTCCTTCCATATCCATCTGGATTTCATGTTCATGCCGCCGCTAATACAGTGTTAAGATACTTAATGATATCGTAGAGCTTGTCTTGTTAGAAACTCTGCCCTTTGCAGCTTTCAAAGACTGCGCGTTTCACTCGAAAAATTGCACAGCTTCAAGAATGATTGGTCGTTAATTGTGTATAATTGTACTGTTCGCGAAAATCGTATCACAACTTTAGGATTATCTTTGTCGGGTACGATAGCAATTAAACAATGTGCCTGCAATCGCTTTTTGCTAGCTAGTGAAAGTGCAATGTGGCAAAGAAAAAAAAATACGGCAAGTCCTTGGGTTGAGCCAGTTATTCAACAATGTGCTGGACAATGCACATACTACCAGACCCTGGGCCACTCCTTATAGGTGGGGCTCGGGGTCTGGCATCTGACTCTGAGACTCTGTGTCTAGGGGTCCAATACCGAACTCAAAGCTGCCCAGTACCAGACCCAGAGACACTGAGTATTATTTACTTTATTTATCTTTTGCGTCAAACTTCATTATTCTAGATGTAGCCCCCCTAACATAATCCCTAACAGGCCTGCAAAAAAAACGCACGCACAACTAATTAAACACAAAAATTCCGTTCTTCATGGCTTTTTTCAGCTATGTCAAGACTTACCACAACGGGTTAGGGCGACCTCCAAGGCACAGATTTATCAAAGCTACATTTTCGATCGCCGGAAAAAGGGTTTCCGATTGTCATAACGATAGTATAGAAGAACGCAATTATAGTGTTATTGATCGCCAATATGAAACAGTATGATTCTGTTTAGCGTTCAACCAACAGTTAAGCAATAACGGTCATGGAAAGACTGGAGAAGCCAAGAATCAAACCAACAACCCCTGGTCTATAACCGAGTGGTTTATCCATCCACTATGAGAGAAAAAATATCTTGAAATGTGCCCTTTCCCCCATTTCTTAGATTGTGAAAGTGGTTTAATACATATTCCTTAAATTTAATACAATTGGACACAAAATGCATCCATGCTTTTAAAAGACCTCGGACAGTCTTAATGAAGGACTGCCCATAAAATGGCCGGATAAAAGTTTCAAAGAAAAAGAATTTTTTCAATGAAAAAGATAGTAGGTTCAACCCTCGAATTTTCCACAAAAGTGTTTTTCTCATTGGACAAATAACAATTTAAAGATATGGGTAAAAACTCTGTCTTTGCTACACATATTCAACATATAGAAAATATCAAAAGTTTTACTGAAGTGCTCCCCGCCCCTCACCGTGGTCAAACTAATCATTTTGTTTACACTTGTACTTTAACATTTCATAGAAAGTTTATGTTAAAATGTGTCATTTTGCTGATTTCTTCGATTTTGAAAAAGGTTGCTGTTACCTTAACACAATTACACGCAAGAGAAGAAAAAAAAACATGGGTTTCTTGCATTTTTGTTTAAGAACATACATTACTTTATTGGTTTTAAAACATCATTGTCTACATTAGTATGGTCATGGGAGAAAAATTATGTTAAAATGTGCCATTTTTGCCGATTTCTTAGATTTTGAAAACGGTTGCTGCTACCTTAACACAATTGCACGAAAGAGAAGAAAAAACACATGGGTTTCTTGCATTTTTGCTTAAGATCGTACATTACGTTATTGGTTTAAATACATCATTGTTTTACATTAGGATGGTCATGGGAGAAAAATTATGTTAAAATGTGCCTTTTTGGCAGATTTCTTAGATTTTGAAAACGGTTGCTGCTACCTTAACACAATTGCACGCAAGAGAGGAAAAACACATGGATTTCTTGCATTTTTACTTAAGAACAGACATTACTTTATTGGTTCTAAAACATCATTGTCTTACATAAGGGTGGTCATGGGAGAAAAATTATGTTAAAGTGTGCCCATTTTTGCCGATTTCTTAGATTTGAAAACGGTTGCTGCTACCTTAACACAATTGCACGCAAGAGAAGAAAAAACACATGGGTTTCTTGCATTTTTACTTAAGAACAGACATTACTTTATTGGTTCTAAAACATCATTGTCTTACATTAGGGTGGTCATGGGAGAAAAAATATGTTAAAATGTGCCCATTTTTGCCGATTTCTTAGATTTTGAAAACGGTTGCTGCTACCTTAACACAATTGCAGGCAAGAGAGGAAAAACACATGGGTTTCTTGCATTTTTTCTTAAGATTATGAATTACTTTATTGGTTTAAATACATCATTGTCTTACATTAGGATGGTCATGGGAGAAAAATTATGTTTAAATGTGCCATTTTGACAGAATTCTTAGATTTTGAAAACGGTTGCTGCTACCTTAACACAATTGCAGGCAAGAGAGGAAAAACACATGGGTTTCTTGCATTTTTTCTTAAGATTATGAATTACTTTATTGGTTTAAATACATCATTGTCTTACATTAGGATGGTCATGGGAGAAAAATTATGTTTAAATGTGCCATTTTGACAGAATTCTTAGATTTTGAAAACGGTTGCTGCTACCTTAACACAATTGCACGCAAGAGAAGAAAAAACACATGGTTTTCTTGCATTTTTGCTTAAGAACATACATTACTTTATTGGTTTAAATACACCATTGTCTTACATTAGGATGGTCATGGGAGAAAAATTATGTTTAAATGTGCCTTTTTGGTCGATTTCTAAGATTTTGAAAGCGGTTGCTGCTACCTTAACACAATTGCATGTTAGAGAAGAAAAAACACACGGGTTTCTTCCATTTTTGTTTGAGAACATATATCACTTTATTGATTTAAATACATCATTGTCTTACATTAGGATGGTCATGGGAGAAAAATCTTGAAATTTGCTGATTTTTCATAATTTTGCTAAAATCCAGATTATAAGTACCCCACCTCCCAATACTAGTTTGATTTTCGTGTACGAGTTATCATAATACAATTGTTAGTATATCATTTATTAAAGCCAAGATCAATCTACAGAACTGATATACCAAATTAACTATTTTACTACCATGGCACAAACTCTTGGTAAATCAAAATAACCAAAAATCAGCTATTTTGTAGCATTTACACTGGAAAATGAGGTAAAATTGAAAATTTTTGGTTGCCATGGCAACGAGCTTCCAATCAAAGAAATATTGTACCAGTCTGTGTTTGGTGACAAGTACTACATGATAGGACACAAATTTACGATTTCTGTAACCATGGATGTATCGCCATTTGCATGGTGCTTAGCAAGAGCTGTACTTAATTTCCGACCGTATATCCGACAAAAATGAAAATGTTGAATACAGTTTTCTCCCACCTTTGCCCATATAAGATAGGCTGTCAGCTCATGTAAGAAATTTCTATCTTACATGACCACGTAACTGCTTTCTTACATGGGCAGTGTTAAATATTCTTTTATCCCGAAAAAGGATACTTAGAGGACCAATATATTGCGCCTAGGTAACCCAAAGGTACCATGTAAGGTTAAGCGTTACTTACTGACGTCACATAACGTTAATGACGTCACCGAACGTGCGCTGCGTGACGAAAACGGCTATGTTACGCTAGTGGCACAGGGAGCCAAGCAGGAATTTATTTTGCATATTGCAACTTAACTAATGTCCCAAGGGTGTTTTCCTGACAATATCAAGGTGCAAACTATGTTTACACCCATTTTAATGCCCGATAAAAACACTCGTGAACTCAGAAATAATGTAAACCCAACGAGTAAAAAGTTAGAAATTTCAGGTTTTCATGGAGTTTTTATGTTCTGACAAAAACCCTTCGAAAAGTGGGAGAAAAACGATCCATCATGAGCCTGTCCATTTAGGATAGAGAAATCTCACCCTCGGGGTCGGAATTTAACCAGGGACTCGGCAAGCCTCGTCCCTGGTTAAACTTCCGACCCCTCGGGTGAGATATCTCTATCCTACATGGACGCTCATGGTGGATTGTTATAATCCTCTGATTGGTATTGAAAACAAATTTTCGGTCTTTTTGAGAGTGGCCGTTTTACGCAGGTTTTACTGTGCGTACTTTTTCACATGTCTCGGTTGATATGTACAGTGTATGGCAATATTGTCAGAGAACTATATTTAACTGCATGAGTTTATTTATGATATTCTTAGCTCTTCGTCTGCCATTGTGGTCTGCTAGTAGTCTTTGCAAACAGTTTGAACTCAAAGTAGGTCCGACAAAAAGTCGGGCCTAATCTGAAGCCAAACTCCTTGACACTCTGATCAGCATTCCTGATAAAAAAATAAAATATGATTTATCGGAAAAAATGAACAGAAAAAAGTCATAAAAATTACCCAGCATGCTATGAGTTAATTAACTTAATCTTGGAATACATGATGTAATTGTCTTGTGCCTGTGCTCTTCTGGGGCTCTCCCACATGTGGTCGTTCAAATGTGGCAGTTTTGTTATATTTCTGGTCACAGTTTTATTTTTACATTCAGAAATAGACACATTTCAGCTCTAGATGTATGTCTCTGTCAGATTGAATGCTTCCAACATCTGCTGTCGGCACATGTGACTGTTGTCCACAATTACCAACTGAAGTAACTTATCCTGTCAAGTTGTTTGAGTTGCTGCAGAACATTCAAGTCAACAATTTATTTCGCAGTATACCATGCGCGGATCCAGAAAGTTTTGTCAGAGGGGGTCCAAGTTTGACAAAGTTTTTGTCTTTGCATGAGGGTAGGGAGGATCTTAATACCACTATAAGCGAGCCATTATCGGCAGGCTAGCGACACGCCATTAAGCGGGCCATCATCGGCACGCCAGCGAAACGCAATATAAATGGCGTTTATAAATGGCGTTTCGCTGGCGTGCCATGATGGATGGCCCAACATTGAATGCTGGCTTGGTAGCTTTGTGATTTTTCAGGGCATATGACCCTGTATTGCTAGAAAACCCTATATTTTGTGATTCTTTAGGGAGTGTCCGAACCCACTGTCCCCCCTCTGGATCCGCGCATAAGTACTACATATATAAAAAACTTCTTTATCTACTAGTGACATCTGACAGTGACCTTTGCAAACAGCTTGGACCCAGATCGGGCCCGACAAAACGTCGACCCTGATACGGATTCAAACTGTTTGACATTCTGATGTTATTCCTGAAAGATTGTTTGTTTTTTTTAAAAGTAAATTTTGGAACAAATCAGTAGACGACAAAAACATGCAAAATTACCCAGTAGGTAAATTACGCTAAACCTAATTAAATTAAAAGTGTTGAGTTTCTGAGGAATAATCCCAATGATTAGTTGGATTAATCCATCTTTGTAAATAATGAACCAACAGTAATTAGTCACTATTAATGTCTAGTCTGGTACCGGGCGTCGTTCAATGTTCCCAATAAAGACAGAGAGTCGTGGATGCGGGCTACCAGACTATGTTCATATCTGGGACTATTTTTGTGCGTGATTGGATACTGGATAAAGACAGGAAATCGTCCCGAGTTGACTGAAAAATAGCTGACTGGGACATAAAGCATTGATTGTTACAACACGTTTTGAAAGAATGTAATATTTTTTTTCATTTTGATTTTTTTTATTTCATTACGCGCTGTCAAGAAATAAAGATGTAATAAAGCAATTATTTCATTTTGTGTTGATATGCTCCATATCGACACAAATTGAAATAATGCTATAAGAACCATATATTTCTTCTTACGGTATCCAAAAGCATAGGAAGCAATACTGGATACTGTCAACATCTTTAATTTAAAGTATCGACGAAATGTCATAAATGAAGGATTTTGTTCACTTGTGTATTTAGGCTCATTAGGTGTACTTGTTTTCCGCCCGTCAACATTTTTAATGCCCCCAACCTTTCCGAAGTTGAGGGGACTGTCCATGTATGTGTCTGCCTGTCTGTCATCTGTGCGTGAGTTACGCTTGCACTCGTTAGAGAACCATTAGAGGCAGAATCTTGGAAGTTTATTTGTAGAATAGATGTAACTATGCTGATAAAGGACATTTTTTCTCTTTCGATGCATATGGAGTTGCAAAGTTGCTGCCCTTTATTAATATTTTTGCTTTAATTTTCCTATTGTAAGCCATGAAAGCTGATTTTGGGTGCTCAATAGACTGGATGGTTCTGGTGATTCAATCGATTGGGTGGTTTGGGGAGATTATGTGGACTGGGTAGTTTGTCATGTATCAGTGGGCTGCAGGATGGTTTGCCGTGTTACAGTGGACCGATAGCTCAGTGGTTAGCATTTATAAACAGGTTTATTATTTAAAACAGTCCTCATACTATCGACTCAAATTGAAGTAAAAATGTATGCCCACTTTTAGCGCAAAATGTAATAATTATTTCATCTAGAACCGACCGCACACAAACGATGCAAAGTGGAACTTGACAACGCAAACTGAAATAAAAAGTTCAAAATGAAATAAGTATTACATTATTTCAAAATGCGTTGTAACAAACAAACAAGATTAATTCTTAAGCAGCGATGTATACACACTGTTGTTCATTTAAGATCCAGCAAAGGTACAATTTTGTTTGGTGAAACTCTTGTTAGAAGTAAGGAACAAAAATAGTGTAATTGTTTCCATTTTGGTCAAAACGTCCACCCACATTTTTATATACTAAACACTTGGCATTTGTGCCCTATCACTTCTGCGACGCCCAACTCGCTATACAGTTATGACTTATATCCTCATTTAATGATGTTTTTATCGCACATGGAACAGTATGAAATTAGAATACTATAGAAATGGAACGCCAATAATTGGGCCTCGACGCAAGAAAATCTGTCTTCGGGGGTTTGCGGACACCAAATGCGCAGACCAGCCTACGCATCTGCACCAGCCTGTGCATCCGCGAGACTGATCAGTGTCTTTGATATTCGCTTATTGGTCAGTATCATATCTAAACTTGTTTGAAGGGAAACTTCAATATTCTAGCTAGTCTCTGAAGTTGAAGAGACTGGTTTGAATCTCGCATGCGCGTATCCAGAGGGGGGGGGGGGGACAGGGGCTCCGGGCCCCTACCTGGAAAATCACAAAATATAGGGTTTCTTAGCAATACTGGTCCGGATCCCCTTAAACATCACAAAGCTACAAAGCCAGCATTCAATGTTGGGCCATCATCGGCACGCCAGCGAAATGGTGTTTCGCTGGCGGACCGATGATGTCCCGCTGATAGTGAAATTTGAATCCTTCCTCCCCTCATGAAACTATAAAAAATATAAAAACTACTTTGTCAAAGTTGGACCCCCTCTGACAAAACTTTCTGGACCCGCGGGTATCTCGTAAGAAAGGTTTGGTCGCGTGTCAAAGGCCAGTTGTTTACTCGCATCCACTGTTATACTCTTCGTGGTTTTAGCGAAAGATTTTATTGATACATACATTCTGAGCAAAGCTTCAAGTTGCATTTAACTCAATGAAAGGCATTATTTACTAGAATTCCGAGAATCGAATGTGTCGCCTGGCAAAACAGAAGTCAAACAAGGCAACTTTGTCAAAATTATATCCCCGACGGAGGGTTATTTTAGAGAAACTTATAAATCACAAAACATAAATCCCATTTCTCCAACACCTAAGTTCACCATGGGTAACATACATATCAACGTTAAAAGCCTATCAACTAGTTTTCAGTTCTAAGTTCAATAAAAAAATAAACTTATCTGTACAATTTCAATACCTGATCGAGAGATCAGGGATGTGTGTAAGGTCAAAGTGTTTGCTTCTATGTTAGTTTATACTTCTTTCCCCTTTTAATTGGATATGCAACATGACCACATTCAGTTTTTTGCATTTTAATCCAACCCACAGATTGAGGGTGTTTGTAAGGACAGAATATATGCCTGCATGATGCACTATGCTCCATTCCCTTTAATTTGATATGCAACATGACTACTTACATAAAAATGTTTTGACCTTTGACCCAACCCCAGGGGCCGAGGGTGTGTATAAGGAAAGAATGTGTGCTTGCATGATGCTCTATGCTCCATTCCTTTTTAATTTGATGTGCAACATAACTACGTTTATAAAAAATAAAATTGTTTTGACTTCTGTCCCCACCTCAGGGGTCGAGGGTGTGTTAAGACAGAATATGTGTTTGCATGTTGCTGTGCTGCATTCGCGATTCCATTGAATTTGATATGCAACATCACCATGTTCTAAAAAAAGATGACTTTAAACCCCACCCCCAGGGTCGAGTGGGGAGGTCTACGGGCCAAATATTTGCTAGCATGTTGCTACATTCGTGATTCCATTTAACTTGATATGCAGCATAACCATATTATCCCACTCCCAGCGTCGGGGGGAGGGGGAGAGGGTGGGGTAGGTCTGCAGACAAAAGATTTGCTACCATGTTGCTGCACGTGTCATTCTCTTTGATTTAATATGCAACATGACCGTATTCTGATTTTTTTTTTGACCTTTTGACCTCAACCCGCAGGGTCGGGGGCGGGTCAAATATTTGCTACCGTGTTGCTGCAGGGGTCATTTTCTTTAATTGATATGCAACATTGCCATATTTTGAAAAAAAAAAAAATTTATGACCTTTTCACCCAACCGCAAGGGTCGGGGGGATGGTCAAATAGCAAAATACTTGCTACCATGTTGCTGCATTTGTGATTGCATTTAATTTGTATATGCAGCATTGCAACATGATCATGTTCGGAAGTTGAATTTAGACCTTTTGACCCTCAGGATCGGGGGTTGATACCATGTTACCATGTTGCTGCATGTGTCATTCCCTTTAATTTGATATATAACTTGACCATATTTTGAAAAAAAAAAAGAATTTTATTACCTTTTGACCCAACCTAAAGGGTCGGGATGGGGTGGGGGGGTCTGCGGGCAAAATACATGCTACCATATTGTTGCATTTGTGTTTCCGTTTAATTTGATATGCAACATGACCATGTTTTGAAAAAAAGTTGAACTTTAACCTTTTGACCCCCGGGGTCGGAAGTGGAGGGGGTCTGCGGGCAAAATATTTGCTACCATGTTGCAGCATATGTCATTTCCTTTAATTTGCTATGCATCTTGACCGTATAATGAAAAACTTGAATTTTGACCTTTTGACCCTGCGCGGATGCGCAGGTTTGTCTGCGCTTTGTTGTTCGCCAACCCCCGAAGACAGGTTTTCTAGCGTCGAGGCCCATATTATGACATTTGGATACATATCTACATTTATTTGACACTTCCATTTTTTGCCTGTTGATAACCTTTGCAAATAGTTTGGACCCAGTTCAGGCCCGACATATTGTAGGGCTTACACTGGATCCAAACTGTTTGAAACTGATGGTACTTCTGAAAGAATTTTTCGAAAAAGTTAATTTTGAAAATGAAAATCAGCAGACGACAAAAATGCATACCCCAGTGCCAATCATCGCCAACAATCTGTATATCATGCTTGGTTCGAAATTTATTTAAGAAATGGCATTTAACTGGTATTTAACAATTTGCGCATGACAAAGTCATTTACTATAAATGTATTAAATTTTAAAACCATGAGGAAACTGACATTTGCATGACGTATGTTCGAAAGTGGAATGGGCGGACACGGAAATGCCATTATGGAAATCATGAACGTCTTTAACACTCATGACCAGCCAGAGTTGCATTCAAAAATGTTTTGTTGCTGTCGTTTGATGCAAATTTTGATTTAAATGTGTTCAACCGCAAGAAATTTACAAACTATAAAACCTGTGCAACCTATGCGACTCGCATAGGCTTAACTGGTATTATGTACATTTCCTACAAATTTATCAACAGTTTTCATTTAAATAATTACATGAGTTATTTTTTTCTTATTTTACAAGCATAATACATGTACAATATATACAAATGTATAGCGTTTTCAGTTATTATTGAATCTAAACAGTGATAAATCAAAATACATCCTTGTAAATGGCATTTAGTTTTCTGTGGTCAAGAACAAAATGAGAGAATTTGAGACAACTTGCACAATAAAGACTGTTAAAAACGGGGTTTATGGCTAAATATCAAAACGTGGGATACTACCTTTGGGATTTATATAGTCTGTACTTTTATGACGGCATATACAGTAAAACCTGTGTTAAACGGCCACTCAAAAATAGATAATTTAAAGATCTTAATGACAAATGGTAGCTTAATGAAGGTTAAAGGAATTGCAGAATGCTTTGAGCAATCTGCAATACTTTTGACCTGCGTAAAGCGTTAATTGGTCTTCAAAACCAATCTGTTGCCTTTTTGAGAGTGACCGTTTTACACAGGTTTTACTGTACCAGGTTTCAGGTTGACGGTAGAACCTCGGTATGTAATAAGAAAGCATGCCTACATCTGTATTAAGGAATTTATCATGGCATATGCTATACTTTATTATACAACAGTTTACATTGTCTAATGACTTTAGATATGTTGATGAAACCAAAAATGTATGAAAATTGACGTTTGTCTTTGGCTTGGCCCTATGTGGCTCAACTTAAGGTTTTCTTAAGCTCTGACTGTTTTTGAGTCAACAGCCCTTTTTTCTGTTTCAGCATAGTATGTTAATATAAAATTGAGAAGCTGCAGTGGATTAGTTTAGCTTTACATCTTTTTCGTTTTAACAACAACAACAACAACAACAACAACAACAACAACAACAACAACAACAACAACAACAACAACAACAACAACAACAACAACAACAACAACAACAACAGCAGCAGCAGCAGCGGCAGCAACAACAGTGTTTTGTCTTGTGTCCTTGTTTTGTGATGTGATTCTCGGTGCCCTTTCTAGTTTAGCAATCATCTCGCTGAGGAAGAGAGAGCTGGTTGCTTTACTTTTATTGCGTAATGACTGTCTATGTTCTGTGTCTCTTACCCACTGAAAAACAGACAAAAACGATGGTCTTAAAGACAAATGTTAGCTTAATGAAGGTCGAAAGTATTGCAGAATGCTCTCTTGGAGCATTCTGCACTACTTTTGACCTGCATTAAGCGATAATCGGTCTGAAAAACCCTATTTTTGGTCTTCTTTTTGAGCGCCCGTTTTAGACGGGTTTTTCTGTACTTTTGAAAGTTGGAAAGAGGTATCAGTAGCACAGATTTGAGGTGTAATACGTTTGTTGGGGCTAGAGGTCAATATTGATGCCCGACACGGATTGGTTTTCAACAATCGACCTCGGTCAATAATAAACAACATTTAAGGTGGGAGTTCACACTACTTGGTGCCAATGCGGCCGTTACTACGAGGGGCGTTCAATATGTAATGAAAACAGCCCAGTAAATCACAAAGTTTTATATTTACACACTTCATAATTGCTTTCATTAAAAGGTCTGTTTCTTGGCTAAATAAATGCAAACTTGCAGTTGTCCAGCTCTTGACCTAATTTGCAGAAGCCACTTTCAAGATAGGTTCTGAAGTACACTGCGATATGAAATAAAACAATGTTTTCAAAAGCAGATAACTGCATGAACGAGGGATGTTTTCAGTCTGCTTCTTCGTGTGATAAATATCCATATATTGCAAGTTTTTTTTATATTGCCTCATATTCTATGAAAAATTGAGACTGTCATTTTGGTTAAAATCCTCCTTGATGCTACATTTTCTGGCATTCCATTGACAGAGTCGTTTTTGCGTGAACAAATACATAGCGAAAATTTATACGAAAATCATTGGTATCATTTTTTCTGGTCGCTTTGATGTTCATTGCAAAGAATATAGCCGATTTTGAAATTTCCATATTTAATCTCACTCATAAAGTACCCCCAAGTACGTCAATTGAAATTAGAAAATCACTATAAAGAATGCCATCTCTGGCTTACACTGAAATGGATCAGACAAAATACCGCGTCCGTCGATGTTTGCATTCGGATGCATTATTTGGACATTGTTACACGTATTTAGATGTACATAATCTGGCTGGCTAATTTCAGACAATAAAATTATAGGAAACGAAAATGGTATACCACTCAGATGAGATACCCCTAGATATTGGTTTCAGTTTAACTGGTCTTCTGCCTATGCACTGTATGTATTGAAACTTCGATACAATCAAAATTGTCCTTTCCTGGTACAAAGCCACAATTCTGATTTTCAAGAACCGTGCGTATTTTAGTGTTACGTCCACTGCTTTAAATGACGTCAACGTAAGAGGGAGTAACGTAATAAAACCGTTTGCATGAGAAATCGGTACTGGTCAAAAGTTTGTATCGTTATTGCAGATTAAGGGGAAATGAGTCAGAAAACTATGGATATGTGATTCATGCATGTTAAATGTTTGTTTCAGAAAATACAGCATGCCTTTCTACCTTTGTTGAAATCAGTCTTTACAATTCGAAGAAAAATATATGCAGTGTATATTAGTGTGCTTTTTAAAATGTCTGTAACTTATTAAAATCGGTCAGATAAAATAATGTTTTATGTACCATTTTAACGGCAAAGCTTTGATCTTTCGTTTGGCATATAGCATTAAATCCTAACGCGTTTGTGGATGGAGTTATGAATGGATTTTCATTACATATTGAACCCCCCTCGTATAATGTACAAAAAGACATTTCTTCTAAGAAATACTAACCAAAGTATTTTTCGTTGCAAATAAGGGATAAAATGCTCTACAAACCTCGAATTTTATCTCTTTCCTCAACTCGTTCTAATGAATTCAATAACAAATGATAAATCATGTGAGATTCTCTATTTGTTCAATGCCACCAGTGACTCTGTCTATTGAAGAGTACTATGACCATTAATATAACATTCTAACGGCATCTGACACAATAATGCACACACCAACAGCAAACCTTCTGTGACTCTGTCTATTGATGAGTACTATGATCATAAATATAACATTATGATGGTATCTGTCTTAATAATGTACTTACCAACAGAATACCTTCTGTGAATCTGTCTATTGAAGAGTGTTGTAAGCATAAATATTCCATTTTGATGATATCTGACTCAATCATGCACTAACCAACAGAATATACTCTGTGAATCTGTCTAGACCATAAATATACCATTCTGAAGGCATCTGACTCAATAATGCACTTAGCAACAGAATGCCTTCTGTGAATCTGTCTATTGATGAGTAGAATGACCATAAATATACCATTCTGATTGTATCTGACTCAATAATGCACTTAGCAACAGAATGCCTTCTGTGCAAATGTCTATTGAAGAGTATAACGACCATAAATATACCATTCTGATGGTATCTGGCTAAATAATGCACTAAGCAACAGAATGCCTTCTGTGAATTTGTCTATTGATGAGTAGTATGACCATAAATATACCATTCTGATGGTATCTGACTCAATAATGCACTTAGCAACAGAATGTCTTCTGCGAATCTGTCTATTGATGAGTAGTATGACCATAAATATACCATTCTTATGGTATCTGACTCAATAATGCACTTAGCAACAGAATGCATTCTGTGAATCTGTCTATTGAAGAGTATAACGACCATAAATATACCATTCTGATGGTATCTGACTAAATAATGCACTTAGCAACAGAATGCCTTCTGTGAATCTGTCTGTTGATGAGTAGTATGACCATAAATATACCATTCTGATGGTATCTGACTCAGTAATGCACTTAGCAACAGAATGCCTTCTGTAAATCTGTCTATTGAAGAGTATTACGACCATAAATATACCATTCTGATGGTATCTGACTAAATAATGCACTTATTAACAGAATGCCTTCTGTGAATCTGTTTATTGAAGAGTTTTATGACCATAAATATACCATTCTGATGGCATCTGACTCCATAATGCACTAACCAACAGAATACTTCCTGTGAATCTGTCTATTGAAGATTATTATGACCATAAATATACCATTCCGATGGTATCCGACTCAATAATGCACTTAGCAACAGAATGCATTCTGTGAATCTGTCTATTGAAGAGTATTACGACCATATATATACCATTCTGATGGTATCTGACTAAATAATGCACTTATTAACAGAATGCCTTCTGTGAATCTGTCTATTAAAGAGTAGTATGACCATAAATATACCATTCTGATGGTATCTGACTCAATAATGCACTTACCAACAGAATGCCTTCTGTGAATCTGTGAAATTAAGAGTATTATGACCATATATATGCCATTCTGATTGTATCTGACTCAATAATGCACTTAGCAACAGAATGCCTTCTGTGAATCTGTCTATTGAAGAGTTTTATGACCATATATATATGCCATTCTGATTGTATCTGACTCAATAATGCACTTACCAACAGAATATCCTCTGTGGATCTGTCTATTGAAGAGTATTATGACCATAGATATACCATTCTGATGGTATCTGACTAAATAATGCACTTAGCAACAGAGTGCCTTCTGTGAATCTGTCTATTGAAGAGTATTATGACCATATATATATATGCCATTCTGATTGTATCTGACTCAATCATGCACTTACCAACAGAATATCCTCTGTGAATCTGTCAATTGAAGAGTTTTATGACCATAGATATACCATTCTGATGGTATCTGACTAAATAATGCACTTAGCAACAGAATGCCTTCTGTGAATCTGTCTATTGAAGAGTATTATGACCATAGATATACCATTCTGATGGTATCTGACTAAATAATGCACTTAGCAACAGAATGCCTTCTATGAATCTGTCTATTGAAGAGTATTATGACCATAAATATACCATTCTGATGGTATCTGACTAAATAATGCACTTAGCAACAGAATGCCTTCTATGAATCTGTCTATTGAAGAGTAGTATGACCATAAATATACCATTCTGATGGTATCTGACTCAATACTGCACTTAGCAACAGAATACCTTCTGTGAATCTGTCTATTTAAGAGTATTATGACCATATGTATGCCATTCTGATTGTATCTGACTCATTCATGCAACTACCAACAGAATATCCTCTGTGAATCTGTCTATTGAAGAGTATTATGACCATAAATATACCATTCTGATGGTATCTGACTAAATAATGCACTTACCAACAGAATACCTTCTGTGAATCTGTCTATTGAAGAGTATTATGACCATATATATACGCCATTCTGATTGTATCTGACTCAATAATGCACTTACCAACAGAATACCTTCTGTGAATCTGTCTATTGAAGAGTATTATGACCATATATATACGCCATTCTGATTGTATCTGACTCAATCATGCACTTACCAACAGAATATCCTCTGTGAATCTGTCTATTGAAGAGTTTTATGACCATAGATATACCATTCTGATGGTATCTGACTAAATAATGCACTTAGCAACAGAATGCCTTCTGTGAATCTGTCTATTGAAGAGTTTTATGACCATAGATATACCATTCTGATGGTATCTGACTAAATAATGCACTTAGCAACAGAATGCCTTCTATGAATCTGTCTATTGAAGAGTATTATGACCATAAATATAACATTTTGATGGTATCTGACTAAATAATGCACTTAGCAACAGAATGCCTTCTATGAATCTGTCTATTGAAGAGTATTATGACCATAAATATAACATTCTGATGGTATCTGACTCAATAATGCACTTAGCAACAGAATGCCTTCTGTGAATCTGTCTATTGAAGAGTTTTATGACCATAGATATACCATTCTGATGGTATCTGACTAAATAATGCACTTAGCAACAGAATGCCTTCTGTGAATCTGTCTATTGAAGAGTTTTATGACCATAGATATACCATTCTGATGGTATCTGACTAAATAATGCACTTAGCAACAGAATGCCTTCTATGAATCTGTCTATTGAAGAGTATTATGACCATAAATATAACATTTTGATGGTATCTGACTAAATAATGCACTTAGCAACAGAATGCCTTCTATGAATCTGTCTATTGAAGAGTATTATGACCATAAATATAACATTCTGATGGTATCTGACTCAATAATGCACTTAGCAACAGAATGCCTTCTGTGAATCTGTCTATTGAAGAGTTTTATGACCATAGATATACCATTCTGATGGTATCTGACTAAATAATGCACTTACCAACAGAATGCCTTCTGTGAATCTGTCTATTGAAGAGTAGTATGACCATAAATATACCATTCTGATGGTATCTGACTAAATAATGCACTTAGCAACAGAATGCCTTCTGTGAATCTGTCTATTGAAGAGTTTTATGACCATAGATATACCATTCTGATGGTATCTGACTAAATAATGCACTTACTAACAGAATGCCTTCTGTGAATCTGTCTATTGAAGAGTAGTATGCCCATAAATATACCATACTGATGGTATCTGACTCAATAATGCACTTAGCAACAGAATGCCTTCTATGAATCTGTCTATTGAAGAGTATTATGACCATAAATATAACATTCTGATGGTATCTGACTCAATAATGCACTTACCAACAGAATGCCTTCTTTGAACCTGTCTAACGAAGAGTAGTATGACCATAAATATACCATTCTGATGGTATCTGACTAAATAATGCACTTAGCAACAGAATGCCTTCTGTGAATCTGTCTATTTAAGAGTATTATGACCATATATATACCATTCTGATTTTATCTGACTCAATCATGCACTTACCCAAAAAACAGAATATCCTCTGTGAATCAATCTATTGAAGAGTATTATGACCATTAATATACCATTCTGATGGTATCTGACTAAATAATGCACTTACCAACAGGATACCTTCTGTGAATCTGTCAATTGAAGAGTATTTTGACCATATATATATGCCATTCTGATTGTATCTGACTCCATCATGCACTTACCAACAGAATATCCTCTGTGAATCTGTCTATTGAAGAGTATTATGACCATATATATACCATTCGGGAGGCATCTGACTAAATCATGCACTTACCAACAGAATGCCTTCTGTAAATTTGTCTATTGATGAGTATTATGACCATAAATATAACATTCTGATGATATCTGACTCAATAATGCACTTAGCAACAGAATGCCTTCTGTGAATCTGTCTATTGAAGAGTATTATGACCATATATATACCATTCTGATGGTATCTGACTCAATAATGCACTTACCAACAGAATGCCTTCTGTGAATCTGTCTATTGAAGAGTATTATGACCATAAATATACCATTCTGATCATATCTGACTCAATAATGCACTTACCAAAATATTGCCTTCAACATAGCCAATAACTGAAGTCGTCAGAAATTTGTTCCTGTCATGGCATGTTTGTAAGTGGACTACAGGTACATGTACCAAATGACGAAACAAACGGCAGATGATGCAATTTGATATCCACCATCCACCATACATTAAATTCCCTGAAACAATGAAACTAAGAGTAAACTTTTATAAACTAGAAATGTGTCAGTGTTACACATATTCCCTTACATGGGGTCACTGTAGGAGAGAAAAGGTCTTCTTAAAACTGTAATTTTCTTGTTTCTAAACCAATCTATATGTTGTTGGTACTAAAACTCTCTTTTTGGCAACAGCTCCCAAAAGCACCCCAAAACACATGATTGAACTATTAAATGGGAAACTAACCGCACTTTTGCAATTTTGTTATATCTCCATCGGATATAATAATGCTGTTGGTACTCAAAACAACCAGACCAGTTTGATGGCTGTACTACGCACCCCAAAACATATGATCTAGCTTATGGTTTAGAAAATTATCACATTTAATAGCAGCTTTTCTTTTTTCAATCAAACCATATATTGTGGGTACTCAAAATACCTGTTTCAATGAGCCGGCTCTCCATGAGCACCCCAAAACATAATCTAACAAATAGGAAGGAAACAATGAATTTTTATGCACCAAAAATGTGCTTATCTGGTCCAATGCACCCAAAACAGCCTTAGACGTTCTGGTGCTAAGAGTGCATAAACAGTTATATTTTTTATGCACCAAAAATGTCCTTATCTGGTCCAATGCACCCAAAACAGCCTTAGACCTTCTAGTGCTAAGAGTACATAAACAGTGTTTTTTTCATTTCTCAATCGAAGCTTATTTTTGGGATGCTCAAAAGAACATGTACACTCTGAGTACCCTAAAATCTTCATTTAACTATTAACAAAGGACACAGCAATATTCTCATTTCTCAATCAAACCATTTTATCGTATGGGTACTCAAAAGCACCGTCTCATTGAGACACTTGAACCATTCTTTTAATCTCAAATTCGAGCACCCAAAACAAATTTTTGAACCTTCAAAAAGTATGATTATTTTGATTGACTGATTGAGTTAAAGCTGCATAGTCTGTAACTTTTGATCTTTTAATTTTTGAAATAATGTTTCTATTTTTCAAGAACACAGTAAAAAAACTAAAATTCAGGTATACATTTTACCAATTTCGTAAATCTTTACAAATTATCGGTATCAAAACAACAGCATTTTTGTTAAAACTTGACTGTTTATAATTATTGGAGGGACGCAAATAATTACCATTAAGAGAAAAACCACCTGTTTTTATAAGATAATTGACTTTTCCATGCAGTTTTCAGCTATAGTGAACAGATTTATTGTGAAAACTTTACTTAATTCTGCTTTTACAAATGATTTAAATAGAAAATAAAATTTTTCGAAAAATGTTCAAAGTTACAGACTATGCAGCTTTAAGGCTTAAAGTCCCAGTCAGCAAAATACAGTCATGTTGGGACTCCTCCCAGAGAAAGGTAGAGAGAAAAGAAGATTGGGATAGACTAAAACGCCCCAACCCCCTACAAATTTTCCTCAAGAGAAGCAAATCCATCCTATCAACAAAGAAAATGACAGTGCCACCCATGCGCGGATCCAGAGGGGATGGGGGCAGGGGGTCTGGATCCCCCTTAAAATTACAAAAAGATAGGGTTTCTTAGCAGTACTGATCCGGATCCCCTGAAAAACCACAAAGCTACCAAGCCAGTATTCAATGTTGGGCCATCAACGGCCAGCCAGCGAAACGCCATTTAAATGGCGTTTCGTTGATGGGCCGATGATGGCCCACTTTTAGTGCTAGTTCGGATTCTAATTCCCCTCATAAACTATAAAATGGACCCCCTCTGACAAAACTTTCTGGATCCCCGCATGCCACCTCCCTAAAAGTTGCAAGAGAGAGTTGGATAAAATCAAAATCAACACAGCTTGTTTCCGAAATGTCTTCCTTCTTCAGCCAGTAAACAGACACACAACATCAGCAGGAAATTATGTAAAAACGCCAAAAAATGTTGAACTCAGCATTAAGTGATGTTAAAATGCCAAAAAACCACTGACATTATTAAAAATCAACAAAATTAATTTTTGACGTTATTGTACAAAGTATACGCAGAACCTGGTACAAAAAATAATATGCTTATTGGGTTTAGACATTAAAATATGAAGTCTTTGGCTCATGCTTTTTTGTCGTCTGCAGATCTTCTTTAAAAACTGTTTTTTTTCAAAACATCAGGAATATTATCAGACTGACAGACAGTTCAGATCCAGACGTTGCTCTTTCAGGTAATATTATTTAGTATTTCTGAAAATTGATTTACGATAAGAACATTTTGAAATTCAATGTTATGTGTGATCATGCACTTTTTCTGACAAATTTACAAAATACACAAAAATAACAAATATAGTCTATTTTTTACTATCACAATGATGATTTGGAATAGCTTTTAATAGATCAATTCAGGTCATGGAGTGGGAATCCCTTTTGTTATGGAGTTTTGCTAACAGTAGATTTTAGTCTAGAAAGTGTGAACAGTCACTTTAACATGTTAAAGTCAAGTACACTGTTACCTAATCCCGGAAGCTACCTTTTGACATTTAAAGCTGCATAGTCTGTAACTTTTGATCGTTTGATTTTAGAACTAATGTTTCTATTTTTCAAGAACACAGTAAAAAAACTAAAATTCAGGTATAAATTTTACCAATTTCGTAAATCTTAACAAATTATCAGTATCAAAACAACAGCATTTATGTTAAAATTAACTGTCTATAATTATTGGAGGGACGCAAATAATTACCAACAAGAGAAAAATACACCTGTTTTATAAGATAATTCACTTTTCTGTGTAGTTTTCAGCTATAGTGAACAGATTTATTGTGAAAACATAACTTAATTCTACTTTTACAAATGATTTAAAAAGAAAATAAAAAAATCGAAAAATGTTCATATTTGCAGACTCAGTCTCTTTAACTAACTGTCTACTGGGTTAATGTCCATGCTTTTTGCCGTCTGCTGATTTTTACAAAATCATTTTTGTTTCGAAACATTATTTCGGGAATACCACCAGAGTGTCGAACAGTTTTGGTCCAATGCTGCCCCGACGTTCTGTTGGGCCTGATCTGGGTCCAAACTGTTTGCAAAGGTTGCCAGCAAACGACACCAGTAAGCAAAATGTTTGCATTCTTGGAAACATCAGGCCCTATTTTATTTGGGAAACACTGCTGTACCAATAATACAGTGAGCCAAGGATCAACAATCTAAAGGTCAGCGGATTAATAGTTCTCTCAGGAAGGTATTGCATTTCTTGTAAATGACTTTGTAAATATCAGCTAACCCTTAAAGCGACACGTGAATGATATATTCTGTTCTGTTTTGTCTCTCTTCTGAAAAATTAAGAATTGCCATTTCAAGGTACATGTATCTATCTTATTCACCGCGAAAAATAAAAAATATATCATAGGATGTGTCGTCTGATGCTGTCATGATTAGGGTTGGTAAATGCCAGCTCTCATATTTACAAAGCTTCGTGGTCCTGTTTGTATTCATTAAATCGCGTTATTTGCGGATTATATACAACCACGCAACTAGCAGGTTAGCAAAGAGGTAGATCATGAACTCGAATTTGGAGATATAGCTGACATGCAAATATAAGCAATTTGCAGTAGAGTGACGGGAGTTTTAATACTGGTTAGCAGTTTGGGATGTTTAAAAGAGGTAAAGACAATGGACATGATACTTGGAAAATGTAAATGTCAAAAAAAAGTTTTCTTCCTTATTTTCAGTAACATTTGTTGTAGGTACACATTGGGATTGCCCTTATGAGGCAATTCCAACGTGTACCTACAACATATGTCTATTCAATAAATTAGGTATTCACCCTAAGATTTTTTTAAACAAATTCTCAAACCACTTTGTTTTAATTAAAGAAATGAGCATGTAGAAATGAACAACTTTTCATGTAGTTTGTCATGCACCTGGATGAAAATAATAGACTGTCTATTTTATGCTTCTGGTAGCTTATCTTGAGATGTTTCATGGGAGTATATTGCTAAATTGCTAGTTGCGTGGTTATAAACACGTAAAAATCATCGTTTTCTGAAAAAAGGTGTCCATGAGCAGGTAACACAATCACAAACCAAACTCACACAACAATGTGGTATTTGACATGAATAGACTCAGATGAGCCTGTGCAGCCTCCTTCTAAGCTTAGAAACTCCAAATACAGTTCAGTCAGTAGCTTAACAGTCAGAATATTCAAGTGACTAGCATGACACATGTCAGCAAGTTTGTGACGTTCTCCATTATCTTTTCGGTAATATATTTATAAGATTTGGCTCCAAATTGTATCGACAAATCGTAAGTATTTCTATGGTTATTAATAGTGCTCCTCTTGTTGCAGATTTGTTTTTTTCTTGTTATGAGAAAGACTTCATGTTGTCTCTTTCTGACCATTATTAAGCAGATGTTGTTGAAGTATTTAACTCTACCCTAAGATATCTAGATGACTTGCTTAATATTGATAATACTCATTTTGATTAAATGGTAAGTCAGATATATCCCACTGAACTTCAGTTAAATTGGACAAATTCCGCAGATACTAAATCCCCCTTTTT
The DNA here is from genome assembly GCA_964019695.1 of Loripinus fragilis. Classification (NCBI taxonomy): domain Eukaryota; kingdom Metazoa; phylum Mollusca; class Bivalvia; order Lucinida; family Lucinidae; genus Loripinus; species Loripinus fragilis. Next base: position 107,560,315 of record OZ026518.1, read on the forward strand.
GGACTTGAACTTGCCCATTACTAATGGCATAGTTTCATCTAAAATGTATGATAAACGGGGTGATTTTAATTTTGAAATGGTTAATTATCCATATCTTGATGGAGAGATACCTCGCTCCCTTTCCTATGGTGTATACATTTCGCAACTTTTGCGAGGGTGTGTTCTAATGTTAATGACTTCAGAAACAGAAACAAATTTTTGACTTCTAAGTTATTAAAACAAGGATATCGCTACCATAAACTTCTCAAAGGTTTTTTTTCTAAATTTTTATTACAGACACTCAGAGTTGATTGTTAAATATAATATGTGTTTAAAAACTCTTCTGCAACAAGGTATATCAGAACCTGTATCTTATGATGATTTAGATTATACATTTAAAATAATTGTTGTAACGCCTAGTTTTAGTGATCAATTTAAAAAGAAAATAAAAAGGTATAAAATAGTGGGATACAACATGGATATCATGCGACAGTCTGCATGCCTGGTTGTAAACCCAATTAAAGTTTATAGCTATGGTTTCCTCTTTAATTGCAAGACGGTGGTCAGGCATTAGACTCAATCACGGCCCTGACGTAAAGCTTTAATCTAATGGTTGATGCCTGATGCTTGTCCTTGGCTGGGCCCACCGTAGCCCAACTTGAGGTTTTCTTTAGCTCAGACTATCTGTGACTCTTGAGCCTTTTTCCTTGTTTCATCATAGTGTGTTAATTTGATTAGATTGTTTCTCTGTGATTATGCATTGCATTAATTAGGAAGCCTCTATGCGAGCTAAATAAATTTTGTATTAACAACAACAGAATCCAGGGCGAAGATTTGGCGCCAGTAAAATGCATTTAAGCCCCCCCCCCCCCCCGGTGGCTTAGGCTGCTGTCCGTTCTATGGCAGTGGGTCTGTTGTTGCTGATTTATTGTTTTATGTACCTCCCATTGTTTGTCGGGGTCTGTGTTGGTCTTAATTTTGGTATGCATTAATTTATGTCCATTCTAGTTTTGCAATCATCTTGACGAGGAAGAGAAAAAATTAAAACCTCAGTGTCTGATTTATTTTCCAGCTTCTAAGGTTCGGCTTGATGTTCAGAGCAACAGAACAGTTGGAGATGAAGAAACAGGTAAAGTGCTAGATGATTTGTTTAGGGAAAATTATGAGGGGGCCATGGCCACATTTATGGATGACTTTATGAAAAAAGGTATGCTGTAGTTACCATGAAGGCCTGAGCAAAACATATTTCACCCAGATTAGATCACTGTTGATGGAGCAGTCTGGTTGGGGTTTACACTATTTGCCATACCTGTTTCAGCAAAATTCTGGCTTGTCCAGGCCTCCAGATATTAGTGGGTGAGTCTAAATTAATTTGGGAATCTCTCAACCAAAACAAATGTTGTGTGGGTCAGCCCTCCTGATAAGAGTGCCTAACTGAAAATTATTTTCTTAATTCTCTACCAAAACATATGTTATGGGTACTCAAAAGAACCATCTCAATGAGAGGGTTCTTTTGAGCACACAAAACACATGTTGCAACTGATGGATAAGAAAATAATTACACTTTTACACTGATTTATTTTGCTCAACTGGCCCTATGTTGTGGGTACTTGAACATTTTTGATTAGTTTTCGTTTGAGTACCAGAAGCATATATTTAGACTTAAAGATAAAGACAAAAAATAAAAAAATTTTACGCTGACATGGTTGAATGTTTTGCTTTGCTTCTATTGTCTTTTGGATTTCTTGCTTCTGTAAATGTCCTGTGGCTCTTCCCCATGGTGCCGTTGGTTAGTCTGCGGTTTGTGATTGTGGTAATTACCTGATCATACTCACTTACTTTTTGCAACTAATCTTTTGAATTTATAAACTAAATCACGATAAATACTGGCACCGATATGCCCTGTTGCAGAAAAGTTGTCAAACCAATTTTGTATTACAATCAACTCTGAGCGTCTGTGGTAGAATTTAGAACATGCTTTACGATTGTATGGTATCGATAACCTTGTTTTAATAACTTAGCAATCAAAAACTGGTTTCTATTGTTGAAGTCACTAACATTATACCACCCTTACCAACTTTAGCACGAAATATCTCGTGATGTGCAAGGTCTACATTGATGTTGGTGGTATAAAATAGTTATACCATGGGTGTCCACCTGTACGTAAGATAATCAACTCGCTAAAGCTCGTGGATTTTCTCCACGTACAGGCGGACATCCCATGGTATAATTATTACTTAGAACATAAGGTCTGAAACATTTGAAGTCTACACACCATAGACAATCAGTGTGCCAATATGAACACCCTTGGTCAAATAATGAAAAAAATGACTTCACTTTCAAATAAAAAACGGTCTAAAATTGAGCATGGCTTTTTAAAGTACATACTATAAGCAAATAGTGTGGAACCTGATCAGACGCCGCGTTCTGCGGCGGCTGATCTGGTTCTGCACTGTTCGCCAATGTCCAATTAAAAGGACACTACAGTTGGCAATCCGAATTTTAAAAAAAAGATGCATATTTTTGGTTTTGTTGGCATTTTTGAGTACATTTGTTAGACCACTTTTAACATAACATTTAGCATGTATACAAAGCCTTAGGGGTGGATGCCAAGTCTGAATTTGCATATGAAGGCCAACAATTAGGTCAAAGGTCATTGAGTGCAAAAATGAGAAAATATGTACTATTGAAAAACAACTTTATCTTTTTATATGTAAACATATTTTATTTCAAGCCAAATTTTGTATGCTAATAGTTATAAGTCTGAAAAACATCGAGAAAATGTTTTTATAGCTAAATGTTCATATGTCGGCTTTAAAATGGGGTCAAAGGTCATCAAGTGCTATAATCGGAGCATTTTTACAAGCTATGTTTCTTTTTTTCTCTGGCCCAACAAAAAGATGTTTTTTAAACTCTAAAAAGGGTAGAAGTCTTTCAGAAGGCTTAAATTAACATGTTTATTATTAAAGGAACCCCTTTGAAAGCCTACTTTCATGGATTTTACAAAGACAAACATCGTAAGTTTTGTGCAATTTTGACAGAAATTATCCCTCATTTGGGCTTAACTGAGATATGTGGGCTACTGTGAGAGTTTGCTGCACCTCTCAGAAAGTAAAACTATTTTCAGTTTGGGACAAGTCTTGGGGCCTTAGAAACCAATAATTTAATAACTTTTCTATGGTCATTTTTCTATAAATCACCTGTAATCAACGTTACCCTACTGACATTGAAAATAACAGTACACACAATACAAGGCTAATGTTGATTTATTTTAATAGTATAAGTGAAAAAGTTTAAGCATTAAATGTTTAAACTAGACATAAAAATCAATTGCATACATCTGTGATATGTATTTCTGCTCCTCAGCGATACTTATGTTACATTTTATACTAAATTGCAGATAATGACTTTACAAATTACATGTATTAGAATAAACCATGATACCTGACCTGAAATATACATGATGTTGATCTATATTCTAATTGAAAATGTTCATTTTCATATATTTGAAGTTGTTTATAACTTAAACTTGCAATGAAGTGAAATCAAGAAAATATTTAAATATGCTAATTAGTATGTGATTTGTACCCGCTCCAGCATGTCATGCATAGCTGCTTACAGATTCATTTATCTATTTACATTGCATTGGAATTGGCAAAATATCTTTCATAATCAAATCAAAATATAACTATATTAACAATAATGGATCTAAAATTGCTGCACATATATTAATGAGGTAACGTAGGCAACAAAAGGTGCCTTACATAAATGGATAAAGGTAGTAAATTGTTGTAAGGCTTATATAAAATTTGAGTCTGCTCTCCCCAATTCGCTTACATATACTACACACATTTTGTTCTATATAAGACTTAATTAAAAAGAGTGCCATGGGATGGTCTGCAATATGTGAATGTGGCATTTCCTGGTCTTTCTCAATTACTTTTGGCAATTTGCTTGGCTCTTTTACATTCATATTGCAGTTTTCAGATTTCTATCAATGGTACATAACGATAAACATGCAATCTACATCATGACTTAAATATTGACTTAATATCAATAATTTACTTAAAATAGCATAGCAATATTTCATACATCGCAAGGCAGGAATTAAGGCAGGGGTAGTGCTTAGTGTCTTCTAGAGCATGTGTAGGTTTTTGAAGAATGCAAATATAGCATCAACCAAAGCTTTCGTAGTACAGAGCCAGCATTTTTTTATGTCCAAATACAGGGTGTTACATAGATCTAGTATTAAAGATTTTCCTTGTATGATGAATTTTTTTAATTTTCACTTTTCACTGTTGACAATTACATTATAAAATTCATTTATCATCTGTCCCCATTAAAATCTTCTATGTTTTGTTGAACTATATTTCATATCATATTGTAATGATGATAATCTTATTATATTCTGCAGCAATTCTGATAGAAACTATTCTGCTTGATAATTATCTTAGACCAAGGTTGGTTGAGGTAAGGCTACCTGAGCCATGTAGCAGTCTTGTAAAACATCTGAACATAATTTATGGAAACATAAACAACAAATCATTGGAACGTTAGTGATACTTTATTTTAAAGATCAGTTGACTGTTTTTTTCTGAAGCATAAAACAAAAACATGATACCAAAAATTCACTAGTATGGTTTGCATCTCTGAAATTCACAGATTAAACTGAATGTTGAAAAAGTAGTGTCACACGCAGCTGATTTCTTTGCTTTTCTTATTCAAGGTAGTTTGTTTTTAGTTTTGTTTATGCACTATTTGATTTTGTTGAGCTGTATCTAACCCTAGTACATGTTTTATATATGTCCTATGAAAAGTGAGTTATGGTCTGTTTGTTGGTTTTAAAAGGTTTACTAAATTAGGCTTATTGTGATAGTCTTAAATATATGCAAAACCATCGAAAATGTGAACAACATTGCTGGCAACAGCTTGCAGAAAGCATTTTAAGCATGAACTTGCTCACCCTTGTACCTATATCCTTGTCGATAATTGTAAAGACTGACACTGTTTGAGGACTGTCTTGTATATAGTGAAAGGAAAGTAGTTCAGTTTTATTTTAAGAGTAATTCCATATTAAAACTACACATTTCGAGTATGTTACCAGTGCTATCCAATCTGATATATTGCACTTGTATCTACGAGCAGTAGATGTATACATTAATGTAAGTCACCTACCCTATATGCAATCACTCTCTGTCTTAGCAAATTGTCATGGTTAACAGATAGATTCTACACTAGAACGAGCGAAATTAACTACCTTAGGTCAAGCAAATGGGAGATGTTAAACCAATTGATTATGCTAGTAAATGTACATATTAGATAATAATTTCAGGACACATTTACTCTAAATACTAAGAAATGACTCCAAACTGTTGGAAAACTATAAACACAATCAAATCATCAGGTGCTCCAATATGGTGAATGCCTGTGTTCCCAAGAAGTCACCAGACATCTGTTTTGGGGAAATTTAATTTGGAATAAAACTTGCTTTGGCATTTTACAGTTTAAAAGCATAACATAAAGAAACACATGCCAATAACCTCATAGCATTTGATCTCTATCATCATTGCAAAAATAATAAGCAAAATATGTTTAATACTGATACTTAGAATTGAATTTATCGACACTGAAACAATTACAATGTATAAAAGGTTACGCTGTGAAAGACAGATATATATTGTATGGTATTTTAAAATTAGAGGTAACCTTTAATATCATATCTATACTGCTTCTATATATGGATGAATACGTTTACACAAGCAGCCTGATTTCAAAGAAATGCTGCTTTTGAATCAACATCATTTTATTTGTATGTACAAATGAATGGACACCCCTACAATTAAATGTTGAAAGTAATATGGAGGTTTACCCTTAATGTCAGGGCTATTTCCATGATATACCCCACAAAAAGTTAACAATGTTTTCACTGGAATGTCATTATTAGAAATGTACCTGTATATTAGCTTTATGTTATGTATGTTATCATCTGCTAACAGGCCGATGTGAAGACCAATGTGAGGATATATTACTTCCAGTATATGGTATTTACCATATTTTATCATAGTTTCAACCCGCCTGATGTTTTATGAAAGGAGGCTTGGTCTTTGTGTTTTCACGAAGCTATGCTTAGTATATGCAATTAGCAGGTAGTAGCCTTGTAAAAACTGTTTTACAATTACTCATAGATGGAAACAAACGCAACAGATGGAAATGAGAAAAGAAATATATTTTAGTCCAATAAGCATTAGATCATGGCCAAGTTCTTCACGAAAGCTGTAGCTAGGAACATATACCTTTGAGAAATGACTCAATTTCTGATGGTAAAATGTAACGTAATTAATAACATAAACACATCTTATGTTTAAAAGGATAGATGATTGCATAAAATGACGTATTCATACAAAGCATTTAGGAAAATAGATTATTTCTTTAAAATGAAATGGTTATTCTTAGTTGTATTACATTTTAATTGATTTTATACAGTAACATATTTTACATGCCTATTATGAATATTTGACTGCGGGAAACTCAGTAAATCAATGCTTTCCAAACATGATAGACACACACCTAGCAGGATAGCAACAAAAATTTCTTCCATTAGGGTAGAAGGGAACTTAAAATTTGAGTTTTGCCCCTATATACATAAAATATTGCTACAATTTTCACCGATTTTGCACTTAAATGACCTTTGATCCAAACACACATCATGCCTTGATGATGCTGTTTGCTTATATAGCATGGCTGTATTATCCAAAAGAGATTTTGCATCACTTTTAATCATAATTTTGGATAGCTAATTGATGAAAACGCTAAAATCTGACGTATATACAAGAATTTGCGCTCAGTTGACCTTTGACCTAATTCTGGGACTTTAGGGGCATTTCCAGACTTGGCCTCCACCCCTATCCTGCTTAAAACACATCAAGATACACTTTGAGCATGGATGCCAAAATGTACTCAAAAATGCCAACAGATTTTTTTCAGGCTCTGGATGGCCAACTACTAGGCTCATATGGGTTAACGCGGGCGTTTTTGTGCATTCGGTGTACACTTTGCGTATATACATACAGCTTTGGACTCCGCAGAGCAAAGGTTAAATGGACCAAGTAATGGAATTTTTTGATTATTGCATCAGCGAGCAGTGAACGCTCAGGTGAGTCTGCGCATATGTGCAGACTCGCCTGAGTCTTCGCTGCCTACACACACGAAATATGGATGTATACAATACAAAGCGTCAGACCAAACTTAAGAACTCTATGTCAGCATGGGCGTTTGTTAGAGGCTTTACGCATACACTGAACAGAGTTTCTAATGGTCATCTCTGTTTTATTCAATTACTCAACAATAAATTCAAACAATTTCAAAACAATACTTCAATCTGTAGTATGGTCAACGAATTATCAGGGTCATTGAATTTTATATACAAAACTTTACTGTCATATCTTTAATATTTTTGCAAAAATAAAATGCAAAGGATGACCAATTTCCAGAGAGTACCAATTAGAACTTTTGTTCAGTGTATATACGATCAGTACAAAATCTTGTGTGCTGGCTCAAAGGTCATTTTCGTATGCAGGCACCTCAGCAGACTTGACCATGTTTGTTTTTCACATTGAACGCATATGTGCTCATAGAGTTAACCCTTTTAAGCCGAATGGAATTTTCAACTAATATCAAATGGACCAGTCCATTTCTGTTTTAAGGGGTGTTGGGTAGTAAGTTTAAATTTCATTCAAATATAGAAAGTACATTCTGTGCGCAAACAGTGAAGAACCTGATCAGACGCCACGTTCTGCTGCGTCTGATCTGGTTCTGCACCGTTCGCCAATGTCCCATAAAAAGGACACTAGGCTTATATGGGTTAAAACACTCAATTAAAACTTTTCATTTTCTACCAAACTTCGATTTATCAGTTCATGCTAGTTGCCGAGATGCTTTGCATGAAATAAATAGTTTGATTTACTTTGTTGACTAAACTTGAATAAAAATATTCCAAAATGTCGTCTGCTACATTGATTACGTATTAGTTAGATTTGTCGTCTGTCACTATTGCTGCCAGCAAATTCTAGAGCAGTAACGTCAAAGCAATCAGCGAATTTCTGAACGGCCAAGGTCGGGGACGACCAGTACCACAAAAGAACAGTAAACATCACAAAAAGCCCTGTATTAAACGAAACTAGGATGCTGGTTATGGGAAGTTTGATATTTTGTGGTCGAAAGTGTCAAGAGCCCTTTGATTAGAGTGTTTGTCCATGATTATACATTGCATTAGTTAGAAGGCCTCCATGCGAGCTGAACAATTCTTGTACTTCAACAACAGCAGAATCTAGGGTGAAGATTTGGTACCAGTAAAAGGCATTTAAGCCCCCCCCCCACCCCCCCCCCCCCCCGGTGGCTTAGGCTGCTGTCTGTTCTAAGGCGGTGGTTCTGTTGTTGTTGACTTTTTGTTTATTGTTACTCACATTGTGCGAGTCTGTAATTGTTCTATGTTTTGTTGTACGTTACTTTATGTCCATTCTAGTATTGCAATCATCTTGATGGAGAAGAGAGAGCTGGTTGCTTTGCTTAATCTGTCTTCCTTGTGTCTCGTGATGGGTGAGTGGCTCTTCCTCGCGGTGCCATGGGGTTGTCTGCGGTTTGTGATTGTGGTATTTCCTGATCATACTCACTTACTATTTTTGATACTGAATGAAACAGCTATCATTTCACCTCAATAGTCACATAGTCGAATAATATCGTCTGTAGTGTCGCCCGCCTTCAAAGAAGCGGAACTTGAGAAAACAAGTACCTGGCCTCGAGGTTATAAAACCTGAGCACAGTCTCAGACTCAAAATAAAGCGCAATGATTGGCTGATTGCGGACACTTGTCCGCAAGCAGCCAATCATTATGCTTTATTTTGAGTCTGAGAATGAACTCAAGTTTTATAACCTTGAGGCCTGGTGATATGAACTGTGTGGCGGCGGTAGAGATTGTAATTGTCCTTCCATTGACTCCATTGTGTAACTTTTACACTGATTAGGCCTACATTATCGAAACTACTATCCTGCCAGCCAAGAGTGACAGTGACGTCATGTTTTGTTTACAAAGTTATCAGGGACTGATAATCGATAGATCACTTGTGTATTAATCCTATCCTCTGGATAGGATTAATACACACGTGATATATCGATTCGCGTTAGCTCAAACGGAGTGTACAATTTAATATTTTACTTAACAAGTGTAAACAAAATACGACGTCACTGTCACACCTGGTTGGCACGATAGTAGCTAGTCTGGCCCAGAAAAAGAAAGTACACACTCTACACTTTTAATTATTTGGTACATTTATAATCCTTTTAGGACCATATTTGACTTATTTACAGCTAGAGGCAGGGACTGTGTGGCGGCGGTAGAATGTCCCTTGCCCTTCATTATAGTGGAGATATTTTTTTCTCGTGCTTTGGATTCATTGACCCCGTTGCAGCACTTGAAACCATTACAGGGTCATTGATGGGCCTTTAGGACTATGTTTTACTTATTTACAGCTGGAGGCAGGGACTGTGTGGCGGCTGTAGAATGTCCCCCTGCCCTTCATAATAGTGTGTGAATTATTCTCGTGCTTTGGATTCATTGACCCCGTTGCAGCACTTGAAACCATTACAGGGTCGTTGATGGTGCCTTTAAGACTATGTTTTACTTATTTACAGCTGGAGGCAGGGACTGTGTGGCGGCTGTAGAATGTCCCCCTGCCCTTCATTATAGTGTAGATATTTTTTTTTCTCGTTGACTCCGTTACAGCACTTGAAACCATTACAGGGTCACTGATGACGCCTTAAATTGCTGAAACTAGCAGTCTGACCCAGAAAAATTGTACACTCTTCACTTTTAGATCTTTGGCGAATTCTTTGCTTCCAGAGAATATAATTTTTAACCTGTTTATGCCTAATTGGTCTTACCACCATTATCAATTGGACGAATCTATTTCGAATTTAAGGGCTGTTGGATAGTATTTTTCAATTCCTTTCAAATTTTGAAAGTTCATTCTGTAAGCAAACAGTGGAGACCCTGATCAGACGCTGCGTTTTGTGCCGCCTGATCTGGGTCTCCACTGTTTGCCTATGTCACACAAAAAGGACGCTAGGCTAATATGGGTTATATATACATTTGACATCGATCAAACTGCTCCCTATGGAGCACTGTGGTCAAGGTTCAGTTCGTTTGCCAACAACTTGAAAGTCGTCTGTTCTACAGCAGACAGCACCAGCAGACGGATTAGTTGTATGTTTTGTGTTTGTGTTTTTCTGGAGGTTGATTCTCCATTATTTTCTTAGCAAAATATATGAGGCATGCATATTAATGTCATGCATATTAATGTGTTACAGGAGCAATAGTTTGAAGTGAAATTATACAATATTTTCAGATGTAATCTTTATTTCCCTTTTTTACTGTTTTTTTCTTCAATTTTCATTTTTTTCTCGTGCAGTCTTTGAATTTAGCTATCAGCATATCAAAATCATATTCATTTTACACTCATTTGAATCTATTTAAAAATGCGATCGAATGCGCAGAAACTACCTTTGTACAGGGTGCATGGGTGGAAGTTCGAATTTTCCAAAATCCTGAACTTTAAAAATTCAAATCTAAGACCCTGCAGTGCGCCTACAAAATATTAACAATTTCATTTTTAAATTGACAATGGTCTTAAGATACACTGAATATAAAGCAGATGGGTTATTATAATTTGCCTAATTCAGCATTTTTGAGGCTGACTTTCTATGGAAAGTCAGCCTCAAACCCCCTGAATTCAGGAATAATCCTGAAAACTTTACACCCGTGCACGATGCTGATAATGAAACACGTATGCGCACTCCACTTACGAACTTCGCATAACCGTCAAGTTGATACCCCTGCACTTAAAATTAAATTGTTCTTCCTCGGCGTGTCGTGTAGCACGTAGCCCAGCAATAAGTTTCTTTCCAATTTTTGCAGATCCTTTCTTCCGCTTGTTATCAAGGCCAAGTCAATATTCAATTTCTTTGCTTGATGGCTTGCTCTTTGTCGTCTGGTATGCAATGACGTCATCGGTTGTACTATTGCACGTTGATCGATAGTTCACTCATACAGCGCTTCAGGCTACGGAAACCAATATCATGCTTACTGCGGAGTATTTCGCCATTTTCCAAGCAGTGAAGATCCGAATCAGTCAAAATTTGGGTCGAGTGATGTCTGTCTCTACCAATCATGTTAGATAATAAAATATATGCACCGTTTCTAATAGTTGAAGTTTTTAAAGCCTTCAGCTAACATGATTGGCTGAAATTTAGATGAGTGTGTGACGGAATCTCTAATTGAACAAGAAATCTGGTAAATGGGTCAGAACAACATAGTCACTGACCGGGTGTTGGAACTGAATATGAGACAGTGCGTGCCAAAACTAACAATTCGACATGTGCGCCTAGTAAAGACTCGAATCATCTTTGGCCTGTGATGGGCAGGCTGATCTGATTCTTTCCTGGTGTGAACGGATAGCGTTTAACAGCCCGTGTTTTTTTTCTTATTGATTTAAGATTTTGTCTTGTTTTTAAGCGTCAAATTTAAGTCCTATCACAATATCACACTGCTCATACTTACGCTCAGTGCCACTTCAATCCGCGGTAGGGACACACCCGGTTAACAAGGTACATGTATTACATGTGAACACCCTTGGTTGTAAAAAGAAAAAGGACAGTCATTGTTTTAAATATAAATACTCTCGGTCAAAAAAGTAAGAGGAGCTTGCGCTAGAAGCAGTAAGATTGATTTCAGTACATGTGGAATTGACCTTTGACCCCAGATCATATATGTAAACTAAAATTTTATTGTAATCTACACACCGTATGCAACTATAATGTCAAATAAAAAACGGTCTAAAATGAAAGAGGAGATCACGTTGCGAGCAGTTAGAAAGAGTATATTTGTCCTTGACCTTTGACTCGAAGGTTATATTGGTGATCTAAAAGGTTGTATGTCATCTACAAACCATAAGCTATGTGTTAAATACATGTATGTACACCCCCCATGAGGCTAAAAATAAAAAGTGTTGTTCACCAATTTCTTCATTTTAGTTTATTAGAACAATAGCCCAAGTATGAAAGAGTGGTATTAATTTGACATTTACCATTGCTATGGTTACAAAAATGGCCGCCAAAATGGGCTGAAAATAGGAAAGTGACCATTTCGGAGCTAATTTGAGACATCTGGCAGATAAATTAGCATAGAGCACAAGCAAATACCAAAAATATATTTTAGATGATGAGAACTATCGCAGCACACAGCAGTTTAAAGGGTATTTTTGGTATTTAGTTGTGCTGATGTCTAATTTCTAAAATATAGGCCTTCCCAAAGCCTTAAATTTGGTCCAAAATGACAATTTCTCAATTTTAAGCCTATTTTCTCGTCCATTTTTGTTACCATAGCAACGGTAAAAGTTAAATAAATATCAGACTATTACACTTGGATTATTCTTCTAATAAACCAGTCAGAAGAAATTGGTTTAAAGCAACTATCAGTTTTTGGTCTCCAGAGGGGGCCAAATTAGCTCCTTAATGCACGTAGCTCTTTAAAATTTGAATACAATTGAAATTACTACTCAACAACTATTATATTCGAAATGAATTCGCACAATTGATAAGGGCGAGAAATTCCATTAGGCTTAAGTGGGTTAATTTTATGTTTGGTCACATAAACATTGTTTTAAGGAAATGCTTTAAGAAACAATTTTGTCCTAGCTTTGGTTTAAGTACAACCGGTTACATCTTGCTCTTTGTAAGAGAGACACTGTACTTCATGTCACTTTCTATTGGAAGATGAGTTTCATTTTGTTTTTGAATGCTCTAGATATACCAATCTGAGAAACACGTGCATTCCTAGTTATTATAGAAAAAGATCAAACATGTTTAAACTGATTAAACTATTTACATCTGAAATTATGATTTTAAAAATCAGAGAAAAAACATACACACCATCAGTTTGAAGGACGCTTCTTTTTCAACTTCACTAGAATAAAAGCGATTGGCGTTCTGTGTTATAGCATGCGTAGTTTTGAGGGAAAGGGCATTTTATTGGTCTCATCTGCACATTGCTCATAGTCTTTTTTGAAAGTTTATACTTTTTATCATACTGAATCCGTGTTACCGGTTAGGGTAGTCGAGGTTGACAGCTTGAAAACGCGCAATGAATTACCGTAGATTTCCACAAAAAACGCTGAAAAGTCTGGTAAGCTTACACAAATTGAAACGGTTTGGACATTTCCCTGATTTAAAGTAAATTCCTATCACGACGCGTAGGTGAGGCGAAATAATTTTGCTTAATCTTTTTTTGTTGTTGCCTAGTTCTGTCACCTTTCACCATGGTATCAACTACCTCATGGTGAGATTCAATTCAACAAATTTATGCGGAATGTATTTTCCCATCCTTATCAATTGGACGAGTCCATGTCCAATATTAAGGTTGTTGTGCAGTATTGCATAATTTTTATTCAATTTTTAAAGAAACTTCTTTTATCAAACAGTGGAGAACCTGATAAGACGCCGCGTTTCCTGGCGTCTGGTCTGGTTTTGCACTGTTTGACAATGTCCCACAAAAAGGACGCTAGTCTTATACGGGTTAGTAATCTTGCATTTCTCGCATTAAGGGTAAAATATGAAATAGTATTTCAATTAAGATTTGCACATTAACCTAATTCAAATTGAATAGGCTCGTGGGAGGATGTGCTTGTATTGACGTCATTCTTCCTCAGTACATCACATGCTCTCAGCTGACATTAAGAGCAGAAGAGCCTTCTTTAGATAAATGATACACAGAAGAAAGGACTGAGCTATGAATGTGTTTTAAAGCCACTTTGTCGTCGCTAAGACCATTTGGCGCAGCTCATGTGGCCTTGGTACATATCGCACTTGAGTAGTGTCATTCTTTAACTGTTTGCATGCTGGGTAATGTGTCATGTTGTCGTCAACTGTTTTTTTAATTAACTTAAAAAAGACCATTTCATTAGAGTCATTATTTTTTTCTATCAATGTGTCCTAGTGCAAATATTCCATATATACAAAAACCAAGTTCTAATTGGTCACTTTTCAAACTCATTATTTCTGACCAAACGCTAATAAAATTAAAAAGATTTTTGTCTATATATGTGCATTTTAATGGGCAAACGTTTAGCAGTGTTTTTGAACAGTTTTCTTTTTTCAAAGTTTTTTGGGTTAAAAATGCAAAAATCGACTTTTAAAAAAATGGTTTTGAGAGTAGTTTTTATAAACTTGACGTTTAGGTGGTTACAAACTGGTCTGTCCGACTTGAAAAACACCAAACAATTGAAATTTGCTTATGGTGGATTTTTTACGCATTTTTAAAATGTTGCATTTTTCAAAAATTTTCGAGATTTTTAAAATTTACCAGTATTTCCAGGTAAAATTATTAAATGCACTTGATATTATTTTAACACTGTAGGCCAAACACATTAGGACTTGATTAGTCCATTTTTGGCGATTATTGTTTTACGACTACTGTACACTTCAGGTTTCAATGTAAGAGTTTAAAAATCGATTTGGTAGCATGATATTTTGTGAGGGTTTTTCAATTCTCAAAAAAGAACGGTGACGTCAATTGATAATTAATAATCGCTGAAAATTTCAATGCCGTGTCGCTGATAATAAAGCGTACAGAGCAGTGCAAAGTCTCTATGTAAATTGCAAGCTTAAAGCTGAATTTCAATAATTAACCTGCTAAAAGTGTTTGTGTTATGTTGTTGAGTAGCAAAAACGTAGAGTCCGATGGAATCAAAACTTTTCAGGTTTATTCTTCTTATATCACGCTAGCCAGTAACATCTTCAAACAAACTAAAACGTTAAGTTGTGTTGTGGTTTATATCGTAGAAAAAGTGTGACTTTTGAAATGAGGGTACCTTTTCTTTGGATTTGTGCGTGCAAGAAGTACACGTAATTTTTAAATGAAATAACTTGCAGAGTCTCGGCAAAGTATTGCTTCACTTAAAAAAACATGAATTTTGTATACCCAATGTTTCACTTTCTGAACTAGCGTAAAATGTTAGGTGACCAATTATCAGTTGATTTTAGTATACTTGTAGCTAACCTAAGTTAGTGGCTCAACTGAAACATCTAAGTATAGAAGCTAGACTTTGTTAGGAGCTCTAGCGATAATGCGTATAATTTCTCTAGTTGACATGATTACAAACACCGAATTTTAAATTGCCTTTTTTTAAAATTGGTATGGTTCGTAAGTAAATTATACAAAGTAAGCATCAATATACCCCTCAACGTGATTCATAATTTTCGAAGCCGTGCAAACTTGCACTTTTACCCCCAACTCCTCATTTTACGTCTTTACACCGGGTGCCATTTAGACCAGACTTTGAGTAAATGCATTGCTAGTTTTCAAAGAGTAAAAGTGCCAAAATGTTAAGAATAGAAAGGCTCTTAATTTCCAAAACTTTACGGTATTCATTCTGCGCATGCGTATGAAATATGCTTGAAACTTTGATGATTGTCATTGGAAAGATGAAACTGGTGTCTTTCAGTTTGCTTTAGATGCCCCCCCCCCCCTAGACCCAAGAGGCCCTTTGGACAATGATAGGTTACTATAAACATATATAACATATGTAAAAGACGTCTTGGGTCTAGGGGGGAGTGGTTGTACAAGCCAAAGAAGACACAGAACATCTGACAAAAATAGACTACTTTGCAAGATGGCAGTTTTTATTGTACATCGTCTGTATAAATATATATACTCTAATCTCTATCCTGATAGGACGCTTGTTAACATCGGTTTAGCGGTCTATTTCCCATAAATAGCAAGCACAGTTGATGATCAAAATAAATTCTTATTAAAATTGAAGTACGGTTATTACATGCATTATGTTTTCTTGTAAATGCATCTCCCCTTTAACCGCTGGACGTACCAACTTCACACTTTACAGTTGTATAGGTCATATGGTGTAGAAGGAACTGAGCAACATTTCATGTGACCTGGGTCAAGGTCGACGGTCGAATAATGTATTTTCTTGTAAAAGCATCTCCTCCTTAACTGTTGGACGTGGCAGCCTCAACCCTTGCAGGTATAAAGTACACATGGTGTAGGGGGTACTGAGAAACATTTGGTGTGACCTTGACCCTAGGTCAAAAGTCGAATAATGTATTTTCTTTTAAATGCATCCTCTCCTTAACGGCTGGACGTGGCAACCTCAAACCTGACAGGCGAATATGCAACATAATGTAGAGGGTACTGGGCAGCATTTTGTGTGACCTTGACCTTGGGTCAAATAATGATTTTTCTTGTAAATGCATCTCCTCCTAGACAGTTGGACGTTGCAACCTCAAACTTTGCAGGTGCATAGGTCATGTCATTTTGAGGGCACTGGGCATGATTTTGTGTGACCATGACCCCAAAGTCATATTATGCATATTTTCGTATATCTCCTAAACCGTTGGACGTAGCAACTTCAAAGTTTTCAGGTGCGCAAGTGACATGATGTAGAGGGTATTGGGCAACATTTGTGCTATCTTGACCCCAAGGTAAAGTTCAAAGGTAAAGAAAGTCGTCATTTGCGATGGTGTACCATCGACTGTTTCCCTAGTCTAGTTTTGCATCATCTCGCTGAGGAAGAGCTATTACTTTTATTGTCTTCCTAATGCCATGTGTCTGTTAATGTCCTGCTTCTCTACTCATGGTGCCAGGGATTGGCCGTCATAATTGCTTAATTTTTACTTGTATATCGAATTTGGTGGCAGCTGACTGCCACTGACCTTATTGATTTAATAACATTTAATTGTTGTATCAGCGTGTATTGATCTGGAGAATAAGACAACAAAATAACAGATAGAAATGTGGCATTTCCGGGTCTCGTTCACTGTTCATACAACGTAATCGTTGTATGTTTGAAATAACAAATAGTAACATCAAAAATGGTAACACATTCGATGATGCCGTATCTTTGACGCTGCAGCCATTTGAAGGTGTTGACCCCTAGCCTCTGCTACAATTTTCGTATTTTCAAAGTAAAAGTGATAATAGAAGTTGTTGTAAAAAAAGGCAAGTTCTGTGGTATGGCTCAAATATCTATATTTGGTGGTTGAAGCACAATAATAGCTGCAGGAACATATCGGTAGGTGCAATATATAACACGTTGACACTAATAATAACTTACTTTTATTGTACTAGCCTCTATATTTAGACAACGTTCACATATGGCACTTTCTAATCCATAACACATGCGCAAATCCAGAAACTTTGTTGGTGGGGGGGGGGGGGGGTCCTGAAAACTTGTTGCCTTTTTTAGTCATCAATGCATTTTAAAAAGGGCCGTACGGACCTCCCGCGAGAAGCAATTGGACCCAAAAGGTCCAATTGCTTCTCGAGGGGTTCCGTACCTTAATTTCTATGGAACCATATTGCAACTTATAACTTTCCAGAGGGTCCTGACCCAATTGCCTCCCAACCCCCTTCTGTATCCACCCATGTAACAGAGACTGCAACTGACGGCAGCCTTCGCAACTCCATGATACCAGTGCAAGATCACGTGCTACACCCAGTTGCCTGAAAAGTTTAACTCTTTGCCAAACAGTGTTGTCTGCTAAAACCTTTTGCACACAGTTTGGACCCAGCTCAAGCCCAAACTATTTGACACTCTTGTGGTATTCCTGAAAGATTTTTTTTTCAAAAGTTGATTTTGAAAGAAAGCATGTGCAATTATCCAGTAGGCAAATGAATTGCTTTTTATAGAATAGAATATTCGCAAGGCATTCAGATTATATAACAGCTATTGTCAATATGCGGTCGTGTTTTTCTCGACGAAGCTGACAAGTATTATGCGTTAACAACATATCCCATGGGTAATCAGTATAAATTTGCCCAATCGCTGCTATCCGTTATAAGGGATGCTTTGCGCGATGGGAACCCAATTTGTTTTCAAAAAGTTTCAAAATTTGACAAAATTTGAATGAACGTTTAGCTTTTAGAAGATTTTTCTACTTTCTTTTTGTTGTTACAATAACAGGAGAGGTAAAATAAATCTGTCTGATGATTGCATTGAAAAAAAATTTATTTGAGGGAGGCATTTTGGTGGACAGCTATTTCTGTGGCAGTCATTTGACTGTTTAAGTGTTGCGAGAGTCACACTTCACCAATTTCTTATCATGGATGTCTATGGAAAATAATTATACAGGTCTGACTGGGCCCAATAAGTACTTTTGAGCATCACAGAGCTGTCTGGCGAAATTTGGGCCGGAAATGCGTTCGCGGTTAGCAACTTTTCAATGTTATTTTCCAACTTTTCACATGGTAGAACATCATGTTGGCACCAATTGTTAATTGTTTTACCATGTTCTGAATTACAACTGTAGATGCTATTCTGTTTGAAGTCTCTACAAAAAAAAAAGAAAAGAAAAAAAGGACCGCTATATTTCTGCCGCTGCAGTTGCTATTGTAATTACTCTGCTTATCATTTCACCTTGTGTTGTTTAAGGGCGTAAACCTGAGGATTGAACAATAAATCTGAAAATCTTGTTAATAATTGAAGAGTGATATATTCTCATAGTACATCTTTAACTGGCGACTCGTATCGTCTGATGAACGCCTTTGCGAACAGTTTGGCGTCGATCCTGATTTGGATCCAAACTGCGCAATGACACTCTGATAGTTTTCCTGAAAGAATATTTTGAAAACAAGAAATATCTTTAAAAAAAATGAGTGGCGGAGATAAAAAGGGTTGATGCGATGTGATGCGCTGACCTTTTTAATGGACAACATTTTTATTCAATTTGGCACAAAGCTGTATAGACAAGAAAGTGGGATTCCTATGGGCACTAATTGTGCTCCCCAGGTTGCAGATTTATTCCTGTTTTGTTATGAGAGGGACTTTATGATGTCTCTTTCTGATGATAAGCAGGCTGATGTTATTGAGGCGTTTAACACCACATCCAGATATTTGGACGATACTTTAAATATTGATAATGTTTATTTTGACACATTCTTAGACTTGCATTTGTCAATTTCTAATGATATTGTTTCTACCAAAACTTATGATAAACGTGATGACTTTGATTTTGATATTGTCAATTTCCCATTTTTAGATGGTGATGTTCCTCGTTCTACATCCTATGCAGTCCTATGGAGTCTATACAGTCTAGAGACAAGCACTTTTGAGGAACTCAGATCCGAGTTCATAAATTTCGCCTGTAATTGTGTTATCAACACTCTGAGATTGATTTAACTGGGTTCAGCATCTGAATTTAGAAATTACTCTGTCATAAGTTAGCTCCATGCATACAGCAAAACATAATATATTTATCATTGCCTTGGTTTTGTTGAATCCATTTTATCTATCAAAACCCAAACTATACTGTTCCAGAAACTAACTTAATTGTAATAAGTTCCTACTGTATAAAAACAGCAAAGTATGTGACAAACAGCCACATACATCAAAAAAGGTAAGTTTATTGACCCTTCATGTTGCAATTTGAATCTTCCATCTACATGGGATATTACAGCAAACAACTTTAGCAGACGATATTTTCAGATGTGTTTAGCTGGACCTTCAATGGGTAACAGTGCAGACGCTGATCAAATATCGCCAGATGTATCTTCACTGTTAAATGAAGTTTACTTGTATCCAAAGCTAATCACTGGCCTCAAGTTTTACATGTGTGGAGATACGATAAGCTTACAATTTTATCTAGGCTGTTTACTTTGAAAGCAAATCTGACAGAGTGTTGATATATGTAATTTTACTCAGCAGTGATTGTTTTAAAGTACATGGGCATCTTGTCCCTAGACTGGTCGAGAGACAAGCACTTTTGAGGAACTCGGATTCGAGTTCATAAATTTCGCCTGTAATTGTGTTATCAACACTCTGAGATTGATTGTTTATTTAACTGGGTTCAGCATCTGAATTTAGAAATTACTCTGTCATAAGTTAGCTCCATGCATACAGCAAAACATAATATATTTATCATTGCCTTGGTTTTGTTGAATCCATTTTATCTATCAAAACCCAAACTAGACTGTTCCAGAAACTAACTTAATTGTAATAAGTTCCTACTGTATAAAAACAGCAAAGTATGTGACAAACAGCCACATATTCAAAAAAGGTAAGTTTATTGACCCTTCATGTTGCAATTTGAATCTTCCATCTACATGGGATATTACAGCAAACAACTTTAGCAGACGATATTTTCAGATGTGTTTTGCTGGACCTTCAATGGGTAACAGTGCAGACGCTGATCAAATGTCACCAGATGTATCTTCACTGTTAAATGTAGTTTACTTGTATCCAAAGCTTATCACTGGCCTCAAGTTTTACATGTGTGGAGATACGACAAGCTTACAATTGTATCTAGGCTGTTTACTTTGAAAGCAAATCTGACAGAGTGTTGATATATGTAATTTTACTCAGCAGTGATTGTTTTAAAGTACATGGGCATCTTGTCCCTAGACTGTATATCTCTCAACTCATTCGTTTTGCTAGAGCATCTAGCTATGTTGCTGACTTCAACACTCGCAATAAATTGTTAACTTAGAAACTTCTTAAACAAGGCCATCGGTATCATAAACTTCACAAAACATTTTCAAAATTTCTAAATTCCAAGTTTGACTTAAATCTCTATTGCGCCAAGGGCTTTCAGAACCTGATTCCTATGGTGACTCGGTGTATAAATTGAAGAAGATTGTTGGCTCTAATAATTTTTCAACGCAGTTCATTAAAATAATTTCCCATTATAAAAAGATTGGCTATAACATTAATGTATTGCAACAGACTGCATGCTTGCTGGTCAACCCATTCACGGTTGGAAACTTTGCTTTCCTCTTTAATTGCACGCCGGTGGGTCGAACTTCAAATTTTATGATGGTTCATACTTAAAGACTTATCTTTTGATGAGATGGTAGGGGCTGATGCTTTGGCTGTTTGTCGGGCCAACCGGGGTTTACCTGTTTGATTTCTTTTGCTCCGGTATTTAGTTTTATTAACTGTTGAGTCCTTATCTTTGCTTTATCTCCTTGTTATATCTTGATTTATATGTTTTAGGAGATGATGCATTGATTAGTTAGGGGTCTTTCATGCAAACCAAATATCTATGTGTTTTGATCCACATCTGAATTAAGGATGAGGTTGGCGCCGTTAAACTGGTTTAAGCCCTCCAGTAAAATATTTTACTGACCTTTCCAAGGCGGTACTTCTTTTGTGGATCTTTTATGTTTTTGTTCTGTCTTGTGTTTGCTATGTCTTTGTGCGCGTCTGTTTATATGTGCTTTGTGGTCACCTGTTGGGAGAGGGCTGACCTCTTGGCTCTCGTTTGTGGTGTCTAACTGTAAGTTTATCACTTTCCCATTGGTATCCTGGGTCAGGTGTGGTACTTGATTGTATCGATTCCTGATCTTTGCACCCTTACTTACTTTGATGCTTTTTCAGAAGCTTGATATTATCTTTAAGTTAACGTAAATATTCTAGTCAGCTTTGGCCACCATAGCAACAAAATCGCTGCTACATTGGGATTAGAGGCTTTATTGCTCAGTGAGAACTCAGGGTAACAAAGGCAGTGCAAAAAACGTAATCGCAGTACATTGGAACCATAAAGGTGCGACATAATCTGCGCTTCATTGAAAGTAACATTGGATATAACTAAGGGTCTAGGTTTGGGGCCCCAGGGGTTTGCGGGATCTGGAGATAAGGGCTATTTGTTTTCAGGTAGCTGGGGAGCACTGGCAATTATTTTCAGGGATCTGGGGACCAACCTCATAGTTGAGGGATTTAGGAAGCCCTGCAGAAAGTAAAAATGAATTTAAAAATCTCACCTTAAAGAAAAAGCCTATACTTCGTTTGACTTTAAAAAAAAAATCTTGTTTATATCGATGTTAATTATCGATTAAACACAATAGTAAATACTGAATATCCAAGAACCCAAAGTAGTTTACTTTAATTATGGGTATTGTCTCACTATTTACATGTTTAAAGTACGTATTGCCTTTCCTAAATATATGATTGTTATTTGAACTGGACAGTAGAATTATATATCACGCTCGACCTTGGCAATAAAATATGCAAATTACGTATCCAATGAACATTTATGAACTGATTGCCCAATGGATGATTTTTTGATAAATAGGTCTTAACTTAAACTAGTTGTGTCAGACCTACGGTCCGTCATAAAATATTTTAAAAAAAGTCGACAGATGACAACAAAATCTGAAAAATTACCCAGCAATAAAAGAGTTAAGATTATCATGCACTCTGGCTTAGCCATTACATAAGCTTGTGGTTCAGACACACCCTAACCGGATATCCTGTCCCGTTGCTCAAGTCGCACAAGGTCTTGCTTATGGCTGGTTTACATGTATAATTCTAACACCGACTTCTCGTAATTTGAGTAGGCTGGCCAGGTTTTGCCACTTTATACGTTCACTCTCGCTAGAGACATTTTTCACGACGAGACATATAATGGCATTTATCTGACATTTTCTTAATTTGTTAAAGCATGGAATGACATGTAATTTGATGAGAAAAGGCACCATGGTTTGTCGAAAATTAATATATAGAATTTCCACACCAGGTAGGCGGCAAACGTTGATACTATCGACGAACGTAGTAAGAAACAGGGTTTTCGATTGCCATTTGTCGCCCGCTAAATGGCAATCGAAAAGACTGTTCTAGCGATTTTTTTTATCCACGTTCGTCGATTGTTAAGAACGTTTTCGATTGCCACATATCCAGTGTGTTTTCATTGTGTTTTTTATCGCAAAGGCGACCAGCAGATACTCGGACAAGCCTGTGCATCCGTATAATAGTCATCGCCAGGGCATTCTTATTTCCACACATACAAAGAATAGACGTAGATGAGATAAGACGGATAACAAATGTGATCAACGAATGCTAAGACGAGCATGCGCATATGCGAAGTATCGCTAGAACATTCACTTTGCGCACAAACAAAGTATGGACCTAGCTGAATCAAAACGGAATGCATGACAACCTGTGTCCACCGGATACGGTAACTGTGTAATGCTGTTTGCGATTGCATTTACGCATGTATATAAGCGTGGCAATATCACATGTGCTGGTCTTTAAAGTTCAATATTTTTACATGCCATTGAATTTTCAGAAAGTATAGATGTTCAAGTTTCGTGAAGATGAACCCATTTCTACGATACTCACTGGTGTACGATTTACGCCGAATTCCTTTACTCGTAGCAAGACTGAATTCGCTGGGTGGGAGTTATAAGCTGCTGTTAACTAGTTTGGGCTAATCCAATTAAAACATCCCTTCTCGAATCCACAACAATAGGTCTGGTACAAGTCCTCGCCATAATCTACAATACAAAGTTGCGGCGAGAACTTGTACAAGCACTCTCCATTTTGCGCTAGTCTGCATATAAGTATACAGTCTAGGGACAAGATGCCCTGTGTACTTTAAAACATTCAATGCAGTAAAATTAAATATATCAACACTCTGTCAGATTTGCTTTCAAAATAAACAGCCTAGATACAGTCTGTAAGCTTGTTGTATCTCCATGCATGTAAAACGTGAGGCAAGCGATTGATTAGCTTTGGATACAAGTAAACTTCATTTAACAGTGAAGACCCAGATGTAATGCTACATCTGGCGACATTTGATCAGCGTCTGCACTGTTACCCATTGAAGGGCCAGCAAAACACATCTGAAATGTCGTCTGCTAAAGTTGTTGGCTGTATATTTAGTACTAGTTAACATCCCATGTAGATGGAAGATTCAATTGGAACATGAAGGGTCAATAGACTTACCTCTTTTTATGTATGTGGCTGTTTGTCGCATACTTAACTGTTTTTATACAGTAGGAACTTATTAAAATTAAGTTAATTTCTTGAACAGTCTAGTCTGGGTTTTGATAGATAAAATAGATTCAACAAAAACAAGGCAATAATGAATATATTATGTTTTGCTGTATGCATGGGCTATCTTATAACAGAGTAATTTCTAAATTCAGATGCTGAGCCCAGTTAAATAAACAATTAATCTCAGAGTGTTGATAACACAATTACTGGTGAAATTTATGAACTCGGATCCGAGTTCCTCAAAAGCGTTTGTCTCTAGACTGTATAGCAGTAATGCTCTGCACTGCAAACGCATACAAAGTGTAGTATTACACTGGTATGGTATCGTTAAGGGTCTGACATTTTCAAAAGACAACTTAGATTTAATTATCCAACATGTTTGATGAACATTAGTTTTGTAATTCTATTAACGAGCCAGAACACATTAAAACCACTTTTGTCCCCCATAAAGGACCAGAACTCAAGGTTATAAAATTTATTTTCATGCTCTCCTCAACTAAGCATGGAATTTAGTCTGCTCATAAATGTTTAAAAGCAAAGTATAATTGTGTTTTTAACAATCAAAGGCAGGATAAATACACCTGAGACTTTTTCAAACAAGAAAAAAAATCCATTGTTACAATTTTACCTCTTATGAGAAAAATGAAATTTCATGCTCAGATTATTTGAGCATGAACAATGTTTTATAAACAAGGGGCCAGGGTTTTGATGTAAATAATGATTCTTCTCATATGACATCGCGTCTTAGAGTGAAATGACGCCATGCATAAGTGGTTTACAGATTAATGGGAAACCTTATGAAAAGACGCTTTAAACGTCACTCATAACGCAAACCCTAAGGTTTTCACGCCAAAATTATGATATTTTTTTTTTATGTCATATGATAAATATAATCTAATATTCGTGCTCCTGTATTATTGAATTTATTAAACTCGTTGCGAAAAAAAGATAAAATGCTCGGCAAGCCTCGCATTTTATCTTTTTTCCCCAACTCGTTCAATAAATTCAATAAAACATGAGCACTCATGTAAGATCCTCTATTTGTATCTTGTTATATTAATCGCCCTCGATAAGCAATTGGACCACATGGGCCCAATTGCCGGTACGGCCCCCTGTAAAACACGGTTCTGACAATAAACAAGTTGTCAGGACCCTACCCTGACGAAATTATTATGGATCCGTCCATGTTAACATCATTTGCAGACGTACCTATCCAGCTACTTGTATAATATTATTATTAGATTGATAGCGGTATATTTCAACAATAATTATGGAAGTTGTATGGGGTATCCATATTGCTACATAACAAAATATCAATGATTTTATAGGGTGTAGTTAAAAACGTAACGTAAATTACATCATATTGGGCCTAAAGTACTCAAACAATCATCAGTATCTGCAAGCAACTAACTGTTCTTACATATTACATGACTGTTTAGCCAATTTGAATAGCACAAGAATCACTTAAATAGCCTTAATCTTATATTTTTATATCTCAAAAACGTATTTAACACGCTGTAGCACCCAAACGCCCCAACCGCCAGTTAGCCAACATGTTGCAAAAGCTCATGAGATGTTATGCTTTAAGAAAAACATAGTCTTCAAAGTTCCTCCTGGCTCATGGCTCATGGCCTAATTGTTGGAAAGCTCATGTTGCAGCTCATCTTAACGACCTAGCGGAAACTATGTGTGGCTTCACCGCCAGAAACCTTGATTTTGGGATATGCAAACGCCAAGAGGCAGACTGAACACTGTCTGTATTATTCGCTCTTTTGAAATTATAATATCTAAACTTGCCTCCTACAAAGTTTCAAGATCCTAGTCAGTCCCTGTAGCCATTGAGGCTGGTCGCTACCACCAACGACAGGTTTCCTTGCGGCGAGGCTCCTAAAGACATCAACATAGAACAGTTGAATTTTCGGCTTTTTTTGCACTCGTATGTTGTACACACCAAGGTTACAACTCTGGCTAAATTCCAACAGGTTTCAATGGAAATATCAGAGATATGATGTCATGCTGTGTGCAGATACGTAAGCGTACCTTTATACTCTTTTTTTTCAAGCATGCACTCGTGTTGCACGACTCACGAAGCCAGTAAACAAGACAATTGTCCGTCGGTGATTCTTTGGCAGTTTTTTTGTACAATCTGAGCAATTATAATTGAGCCACGATATTTACAACAATGTGGCATTTTAACAAGTGTAGACTCAGGCGAGTTATTATGTTAAACAAGCCATTCTGTACATTTCAACTTTATAGGCAATGAGCCAGTAAGGGTTTTTCTGCCCAAGGGGGAATTTTGTAGACTAAGTTTTTCTTAAAGCATAACATCTAACAAGCTTTTTGCAACATGTTGCCCATCTGGCGGTGGGAGTGTTTTGGTGTTACAGCGTGTTAAATACGTTACCCCTC
The DNA here is from genome assembly GCA_964019695.1 of Loripinus fragilis. Taxonomy (NCBI): domain Eukaryota; kingdom Metazoa; phylum Mollusca; class Bivalvia; order Lucinida; family Lucinidae; genus Loripinus; species Loripinus fragilis. The sequence goes on from OZ026518.1 coordinate 107,586,540, forward strand.
ATTTTTGGAAAAATACAATGCTGTTAAAGTGGTATTTGAACTATTTAGATTGGATAAACAGTTACGTAATATGTAAGAACAGTTAATTTCCAGCTGATACTGATGTTTGTTAGAATAATTCAGGCCCAAAATTGTGTCATTTACGTTATATTTTCAACTACACCCTAAAAATCATTGATATGTTGTTATATAGTTTCTTTTTATAAACTTCTCAATAGATGGTTTAGATAAAAAAAACATGTTTCCAAAAGACAATTAACTGATTATTTCAAAAATGAAAACACATTGCTTTTATCCCAAAAAATTTAGGAGTTATAACTTGTTGAATGTGACAACCCCTAAAAACGTTATGCAATGTAAGAACCAACCTTTTCATTTAAGAGCAAAGCATGTAATTATATCTATAAGTTTTAAACACCATATATGGACATTATAATGATCAACAAGAGTGGAAGGCGATATTCTTGATGGGGAAGAGAGAGCTGATTGCTTTGCTTAATTTTTCTTCCTGGTGTCTCGTAATGGTTGAGGGGCTCTTCCTCGCGGTGCCACGGGGTTGTCTGCAGTTTGTGATTGTGGTATTTCCTGATCATACTCACTATTTTTAAACATTGTTTCTGGTGTAAAGTATAGTTTTTTTTGTTTGCTTGGCAATACGTAACGTATGTGATAAACTTTAAGGCTTTCTATATATTTCTTAATTCCCTAAATGATACATCCAATGGTATTTTATTTCATTTCAAAACAAATTTTTGTGTTAAAAAGACATACAGATTCAAGTTTATCCACAATAGAATTAATTGGTACTTATTAAGAGACTATGTCAAATTGTCAAGCATATTTACGTTTGTGAAATGGTATATTTTAGAATTTTAAAAAAATGTCGATCCTGCAGAAGTTATAGGTTTTAAACCTTATTAACAAAGACAAATATTGTTCTCAAGTAACAGCTGAATAAGGATAAATTCTCATGTCCTGTCAAAATTGTTAAAGTAACATTTATTACCATAAAATATATATTTTAAGGTACTACGTTTGTCCAAAATGCTGTGAAAGGCAGTATTAAATTGCGTCTGAAATGTATATATAGGGTGGATTTAAATTTTTGTATTACTTATCTGAAGAACACTAAGTTTAATACAGTCACTTATTTAACAGCAACCAAAATATTTTAGTGTATCCAATTAACTGCTGCTCAAATTATACAAACAAAGTCAGTACCACAATGCACGCTGGTATTCCTTGTATATTTTAATTCATCTACAATAGCAAAAACGTTTTTACTAAATGGTGTATTGTAGGTTTTAGCATACAGAACGTTTATGCTATTTCAACCCAGATAGAATAAAGTATTTGTAAGTTGTTTGAACAAAAATTGATATATGTTACATCGATACTATGCATTATAAGTGTATGTTATCATATACTGTTTGAAGAGACTGTCCTCAAATCAAATTTTATACAGCTATTGTTGTATTCGCATATACATATGTTGATTCATTACTTTACTTTTAGCTTTTAAATAGACGTTTATCTTCGGCATAGCTTTCCTTGTTTAATGTATGAAACTGATAATAAAATCAACATAGTTCTTCTAATCAGTTGCTTTAGCAATGAAAATTTGATAAGTAAATTGTTTATTTAGAACAAATATTTCTATGAAATGGGTAAAAAGAAGTGAAAACATATCACATGTGATATGATCATATCCAAGGAAACAAGTTAGTTGTTACTTACCATGCAAATTTATAGAACTTTATTTGCCAGAAAAAGGCCAGACCAAAATTGACATTCAAGTTAGTGTAAAAAAAGAGTTCACAAGGTTCTTTTTTATATTGGGTGGAAAAGTAAAATATTTAAAGTAACAAGAGCAGTCATGAAATCTTACTTCAAGTATTGGTAGTTTTTGCAATTAATGCTAAAATAGCTGATGCTAATTTCCACTATACAGAATGTGACATGACCAAATTAAAGTAAAGCGTCATATAGATATTAACAAAAAGAATGAGTTGCAAACACACCAGGGTAAGGATTCAAGACAGATGCAAATATAGTCAACAGTTCTGACAAAAATATTATTGGGAGAACACTCTACTCAGTATAAAACATTGTTATAGATGCTATACTTACCTGTAATGTTAACAATACAATACAATGCAAATAACTTTTTTTGGACTCAAATATCACAGTGTTTCTCGTCCTGAAACACAATCTCAGTGGCGGTACGAGAGAGCATGACAAATAGTACAAAATGATATAAACAGATATACAGTATATCAAATCTTAAGAGGTGTTTACGGTTTTTATTTGCAAGATAAACAAAGTTAGCTACTTTTTATAAAAATACTAGGTTGACAATGACTTAAAAGATTTTTGAATTTCTGTTTTGAAGGCCATCTGCAATAATATTTAGATATGATTGTTTGTCACAAATCTCTATAAGCTGGAAAAACAAGCAGAAAGTGAAATTCATCCTCAGTTAATTTCATATTACAACACGGACAAATGCAATTATTCCTGTCAATATTTCTATTTTGATATATACTCAGAAAAAACAATTGAAGGATATTTAGGTTCAGTTCCATTTCTAACATTTAATACAATAAAAACTAAACTAATTATGTATGTATTTCATAGTTCCAGATGTCTGCAATCAAAATGAATGTTTGATTTAAGTCACGCTTTAATGATTAAAGTACAGTACATGTCCAAATGGTGCAACCCTCTATACTGAAACGTCACAAGCATTCAATAATGATTGAAAAGTAAGTAATGGTGCAAAGATCAGGAATCGATACAATCAAGTACCACACCTGACCCAGGATACCAATGGGAAAGTGACAAACTCACAGAAGACACCACAAACGAGAGCCAAGAGGTCAGCCCTTTCCCAGCAGGTGACCACAAAGCACATATAAACAGACGTGCACAAAACATAGCAAACACAAGACAGAACAAAAACATAAAAAATCCACAAAAGAAGTACCGCCTTGGAACGGTCAGTAAAATATTTTACTGGAGGGCTTAAACCGGTTTAACGGCGCCAACCTCACCCTTAATTCAGATGTGGATCAAGACACATAGATATTTGGTTTGCATGAAAGACCACTAACTTATCAATGCATCATCTCCTAAAACATATAAATCAAGATATAACAAGGAGATAAAGCAAGGATAAGGACTCAACAGTAAATTAAACTGAATACCGGAGCAAAAGAAATCCAACAGGTAAACCCCGGTGGGCCCGACAAACAGCCAAAGCATCAGGCCCCTACCATCTTATCAATAGATAAGTCTTTAAGTCGGAACCATCATAGAGTCTGAAGTCCGACCCACCGGCGTGCAATTAAAGAGGAAAGCAAAGTTGCCAACCGTGATTGGGTTGACTACCAAGCATGCAGTCTGTTGCAATACACTAATGTTATAGCCAATCTTTTTATAATGGGAAATTATTTTAATTAACTGCGCTGGAAAAATTATTAGAGCCAACAATCTTCTTCAACTTATACACCAAGTCACCATAGAAATCAGGTTCCGAAAGTCCTTGGCGCAAGAGAGATTTAAGTCCAACTTGGAATTTAGAAATCAAATCATAGTATCGTCTATAAAATTTTGAAAATGTTTTGCGAAGTTTATGATACCGATAGCCTTGTTTAAGAAGTTTCTTAGTTAACAATTTATTGCGAGTGTTGAAGTCAGCAACATAGCTAGATGCTCTAGTAAAACGAATGAGTTGAGAGATAAAGACTCCATATGATGTAGAACGAGGAACATCACCATCTAAAAACGGGAAATTGACAATTTCAAAATCAAAGTCGTCACGTTTATCATAAATTTTGGTAGAAACAATATCATTAGAAATTGACAAATGCAAGTCTAAAAATGCGGCTTCGGTATCAGAGGCATTGGCTTTATTAAGTTGGAGCTCTGAAGGGTATATTTGACTAACCATATTGTCAAAATAAACATTATTAATATTTAAAATATCGTCCAAATATCTGGAAGTAGTGTTAAACGCATCAATAACATCAGCCTGCTTATCATCAGAAAGAGACATCATAAAGTCCCTTTCATAACAAAACAGGAATAAATCTGCAACCAGGGGAGCACAATTAGTGCCCATAGGAATCCCAACAACTTGTCTATAGAGCTTGGTGCCAAATCGAATAAAAATGTTGTCCAACAAAAAGGTCAGCGCATCACATACATTTTGACACGACCATGCATGATATTTTTTAGGTTTTTCTGAAGTAAAGAATGCATTTCTGTCACTACATGCAAGGTAAGGAGAGCCTTCTCTCTGGAAGGTATTTTCAATAAGATCAATAAGTTTATCTTTAATTAAATTATGAGGTAAAGTAGTGTAAAGAGTAGAAAAAATCATAAGTAGACAAACTGGTCGCATTGAAATCTCTAGCTTTAAGTTTATCTAAAATTTCACCTGAATTTTTAATCGACCAAAATAGGTTTTTACCGGATCTCTCATATACCTTTTCACAATATTTGATAACATGTTTTTTAACAGCTGTAAGACACGACGTTAACAATTTAGAAAGTTCTGTTGTCGTACAAGAACTAGAATTTGCAATAAATCTTGCTTTATAGGGTTTTTTATGGAGTTTAGGTAACCAGTACAACGTAGGAACTTTGTCTTGATTTTCTTTAGCTTTGACACCAAAATATAGGGCTGTATGACAACCATGCCCATCAACAATCACCCTTTCACTTAAAGAAGGCTGCAGTTTATAGGCATTAGTGTCAACAAGCTCACGCTTAAGAGTATTAATATAATACAATCGTCAAACAACTACAACATTGTTAGCAGCTTTATCTGCTGGAACCAAAACATAGGTCATATGAAAATCCTGGATACCTCGTTTAAGATGACGAAAAGAAGATTTAGGTTTAGGGGGCAAAAGATGTGTATTACGAGAGTAAAATGAAATACGAGTATCAATAATTTTAAAAATGTTAATCTTCCATTCCTTCAAAGCATCAGGTTCAACATTTTCCCATTTGCATCAACGATTACTGAAGTCATTTAAAGAAGCAGCGATCTCTCTACGGCATTTAGAGAAATCAATATTAGAGGGAAATCTATATTTAGGACCTTTAGAAATGATATTGCGAACTCTAGCGTCAGGAATGACATTTAGATTACCTGTAATAACATGCCCTGCAGAGGGATATAAATAATTTGAATTTTTACAATCTCAGGAGGCAGGAGTATTGGAATCTATATCTAAATCATTTACAATTTTATTTAAGTTAAATATTGTAGACCTTTTTACCTTGTATTGAAACCCATTTTTATCGTTTGTATTCCATAATGGCTGGCTCCAAAATTATTGCTGTCCCCAGCCAAAGGTATGACACCTATTTTTGTAGTTTTAGTAAGTGTTTTACTTCAAATTTGTTGTCATATTGGCTAGGGTATGCCATATATGTGCATTTTTGTTGACCAAGTTGACACGTTATTAGGTGCAATTACTGATAAATGGGTGTGAACACTTGTCTGTGGTCAGAATTAGAACATAAGTAATGACTGGGTAAAGGTTGCAGCAAAAAAATATAAACGCTAAATATTTTGCTTGTGAATTTTAGGTAAAGAGAGTTGGTACATTTGGTGTGGTACTGTATCGTAATAAATTATCCATAAATTTTATTCTGCATTCTGCTGAATTGCATATTGGTAGTTCTATCAATTAAGATGTTGCAACAAAAATAAAATCAAAATGTTTATCAAACGTCCGAAACACAAAAAATGGTAATTATTTGATTTTCACTTCTAATCTTGAAGAATTATTAAACCTAATGTGCACACAGCTTTTTCCATTATTATCAGGAATTTAATCTTCAAAACGTGACACATTTTACGTTAAATGGCAACCAGAAGCGTCCGACGATGAAAAACATCTAAAAATCCCAAGTCTGCTTATTGAACGAGCGAAATTGCAGTTCCAAATCGTTCATTTACGAAATTAACTAAAATTACCTCCATTTGAATTAAACATATAACAATTTAAGAACTTTCAAATCCTCTTAACCTAACATCATTTTAAGACCACTTTTTGTTTTAATTTGTTGTGTTTGTTTATGTCAACAATTACACAATAGAGAAAAATAAAAAACTATTGCTGATGTTTGGCATCGAAGGTTCACTAAATCTGTGTTTTATACATCACCCCTTACTGCAAAATCATCAGAGAATTTCCATTATCAATTGTTTTGATGCTGATTAGTCTTAATTAATGTTAAATTGCTTGTGATGACGAAGAAACATCAACTTTGTTCGATTTTGTTGATTATCAAAATGCTGGACCAATAATGAATTTTCTGAGTGTTTTCACGCACGCTCGTGATCGATGTATTGTGACGTCAGAGTATGTTACAGACTAATTACTATGGCCGTAAAAGCAATGCATACAACTAGCCAGCTTATCTTATGAGAGAGTTTGTTCAGTGATGTTTAAATGTGCTTAAACGGTTCGGTATTATGACGGACACACAAGCTATTGATGTTGTGACTTGATTTTAAGGGTACTCGTGTTCCCTGCTTTGTCAGTGACTACACTAGTTATCAAATGGATTACTCTTAGGTGCAAATCATTTCTAAATGATCAAAGTTTGTACTATGGTGAAAATTTGAATGAAATGCGTTCATACATTTGGAAATGGCAGACATAAACGTCAAGCGGACATAACTTTATTGTTTGAGTATATATACTGGTTGAACTTAAGGCAGGTACGATACAAACGTTATTTATCCAGTTTTTCTTATCTCGTGGTACACCATGGACTCGTCTAACCTCTTCCACTTTATTTGCAAAAGATAATCCTAGGTTGTTGACCTCAACCTTTTTTACGACGAGGTTAATGTTGATTCCTGCTGCATTTATATGTGAAAAAAACACACTTGAAAACGTGACATTTCGGAAGGTCACTATACGAATGCTTATTAATGCATTGATAAGTTGGGGGTTCTTCATGCAAACCAAACATCTATATGTCTTGATCCACATCTGAACTAAGGGTTAGGTTGGCTCGCCGTAAAACCGGTTTAAGTCCTCCAGTAAAATATTTTTACTGACCGTTCCAAGGCGGTACTTCTTTTGTGGATCACTTGTGATATTTATGTTTTGTGTTTGTGTCTTAAACCACATCTGAACTAAGGGTGATGTTGGGGCACTGTGAAACCGGTTTAAGCTCTCCAGTTAAAGCTGCATACTCTGTAACTATGAACATAATTCGAAAAAAAATATTTTCTTTTTAAATCATTTGTAAAAGTAGAATTAAGCTATGTTTACACAATAAAAATGTTCAGCACAGCTGAAAACTGCATGGAAAAGTGAATTATCTTATCAAATAGGTGTATTTTTCTCTTGTTGGTAATTATTTGTGTCCCTCCAATAATTCTAGACCGTTGAATTTTAACATAAATGCAGTTGTTGTGATAGTGATAACTTGTTAAGATTTACGAAAATGGTAAAATGTTTACGTAAATTTGAGTATTTTTACTGTGTTCTTGAAAAATAAAAACATTACTTTTAAAATAAGAAGATCAAAAGTTACAGAGTATGAAGCTTTAAATATTTTTACCGGTCCGTTCCAAGGTGGTGCTTCTTTTTTTTTGCGCGCGTCTGTTTATTGATGCCCTGTGGTCATCTGCTGGGAAAGGGCTGACCTCTTGGCTCTCGGTTGTGAAGTCTAATTGTGAAGTTGTTACTTTCCCATTGGTATCCTAGGTCAGGTGTGATGCTTGATTGTATCGATTCCAGATCTCTGCCCTCTTTCTTACTTAAATAGTTTGACAAATTGCCAGACAATGACTCTTGATATGCACCAAATGCCAAGATTAAGCAAAGAAACACAACCACAGAGCACATGCGCGGATCCAGAGGGGGGGGGGGGGGCAGGGGGTCTTGACTCCTGCCCTCGAAAACTCACAAAAATATAGGGTTTCTTAGCAATACTGATCCGGATTCACTGAAAAAAACGCGAATCTACCAAGCAAGCATTCAATGTTGGGCCATCGTCGGCCCGCCAGCGAAACGCCATTTAAATGGCGTTTCGCTGGCGGGCCGATAATGGCCCAATTTTACTGGTATTTGGCTTGTAAAATCCTTATTAAAACTTCCTGTCCTGGAAGATCTTCAACTACATAAAAATCCACGTTCTGAAAAAAATTAAACAAGTTGGCAGTTTTTGCCAGAGTGTTATCTAAGAAAAGGTTTTATATATAACACCATATTTCCAAGGATGGTCAAATTTCGCTGTGTCCGTTAATTTTTACCCTGTAAATTAATATTTGTTCTAAAAATGTTGTACGCTTCTTACATCTTCGAAATCTCTCTTAAAGCTGCATAGTCTGTAACTTTTGATCTTCTAATTTTAAAAATAATGTTTTTATTTTCCAAGAACACAGTAAAAAATACTCAAATTCAGGTAAACATTTTACCGTTTTCGTAAATCTTAACAAGTTATCACCATCAAAACAACTGCATTTATGTTAAAATTCAACAGTCTAGAATTATTGGAGGGACGCAAATAATTACAACAAGAGAAATAAAAACCTATTTGATAAGATAATTCACTTTTCCATGCAGTTTTCAGCTGTACTGAACATTTTTATTATGAAAACATAGCTTAATTCTACTTTTACAAATGATTTAAAAAGAAAATAAAAATTTTCGAAAAATGTTCATAGTTACAGAGTATGCAGCTTTAAAATACGAGTATTTGATAACAAAATAAGAGAACACGCTGCTTCTTACATGAATCGAGTCCCACTTTATTATGCGACCTCTGGTTTATAAGGCAAGTGTCTTATCCACTACTCAACGGCAGCTCCTAGGTTTAAGGTACAGTGTGTTTCAACTTAGTTAAAAAGGGCTAAGAAAATAACTTTAAACTCTTAAAAAAATGTTGTATGCGCGGATCCAGAGGTGGGATAGGGTCTGGACCCACGCCCCTGAAAAACATAAGTTCTATAGGTTTCTATAGAAATTAGCATCTTCACTCCCCACCCCCGAAAAAAAGTTCAACCCCCCCTTGGAAAACGATGAAACCCCTTTGAAACCTTGGAAAAACAAAAGTTTCCCTTAATCATTGGACCTCCACTGTAAACTGTAAAATACCTAAGTCTAAGTTGTCAGAGCTTTTTCTGTCAGTTTGGTATGGACTCCCACTGACGATTCCTGGATCAGCGCATATAGATTTTTCGGCTTGTCCGTTTGTTCTCCCGTCTGTCCTTCCAACACTATCCTATACATGTACCTGCAACGTCTTTTAGAAAGGTCATTATTTTCATCTTTGGGTTATCTGCCTTACTAAGCTATGATAAGATATGTACCGCATACAGGCTACATTCGAATTGAGCTGCTTCATAGCTGTATTCGAGGGAAACCTTCAACTACTAAATGAATGATGTCATCTGTCACACTCAATACAAATGTAGGCCATACTTTGGCGGTAGGACCCAAACAAGCAACTCTAAAGCTCTTCTAACTGAGCCACTGTGTTCCTTAGTTGTGGATAAGAAAAACAGAAAAGGGGGGCTATAGGTTTCTTACGCTGGTTTTGATCGTCAGGAGAAAATCAATACTGGAAACCCCACAGCGGGGGAGAGGCGGGAGCCGGGGTGGGGCCGGGCGAGGGGGGGGTGGGGTAATACAACTAAGAAGTCATGTAAATACCAATACTAATTTGGGAGAAGAAAAGAGGACTGTACACTGTTTACGAAAAGGGGTTTTCACATAATGAAGAAGAAAAACGAAGGCATTCGTATAATTTTTCTCAAAAAAAGGAGTGCCAATCTGAATCGGAGACCAACGGGGCTGCACACGGGATTTTCTATAATGTAATTCCCCAACCCAAAGAAGGAAAAACTATCTTGATCTTGTATTTTGATAAGAACATGAAGTGCGACATTTACAAATGTAAGTTGTTGAACGTTGTAATGCAGTATTGTTAAAGTCAAAGGCAATACTTTTTAGGACACATGACCCAACAGTGCCTAAAACTGTGCGATCAACTTTATCCATCTTCTTCATAGTAAGATCCCTCCCCTTTATAACTAGTCCCCTGTATGCATAGCTAATCCCCTTTCTTCATAGTATATCGAGTATTCTATAATTACAGGCGATTAAGGTGACATATATTTAATACCTATCAAAACAAAGTCATAGAAATTAATATAGAAATTATAGAAAATTTGATAAACTGTTTTACGCGGTATGTTTAGGCTGAAAATTTACAACACGACCTGAAAATACACACACTGCAATGCAGTGTGTGTATTTTCAGGTCGAGCATACACGTAAACACTGATTTCAAAGCAAAGCAAATGCTTCCAACAGATCGGATGCAGGTATTTGATATTATGTCATTGGACAATCGAACAGCATTCTCCGAATTTTGAAACACCTCTTAAACAGTGCAAACAAGAGAACACACTGTTTCTTACACGAATCGAGTCCGCTTCTGCATTTAAGGAAGTCCCTCAAATGAATTTATTAGCATTGCATTTTACGATGAAGGCCGTGATATTGGCAACTTCGAATCGAACTAAAGTTCCTACTAAAATTCTTACGTAATTGTTGCGCGCGCACATTTACATCCGAACTGCTGCAGTTGGAACTTAAGTTTGTTGCCAAGTAAACAAAGTGAATAGCCCTGCATGCCCCCTTCAATTCTTCATTGCAGACGAAAGTGGTGTTCATATACTGCACAGAAAACTCTAATTAACAATAACGAATAAGTAGGACCGCAAATAGAGCACATCTAAAACAATTTGAGGCCACTGACAGATCTTGAACCCAAGAGGAGGGAACCAGACAATCTACTAGTCAGGGGCGATCGGGACTCCCGTGCGAATTTGATGCCGATTTATGGTGACCTATACCAAATCAAACTTTAGGGGATAAATAATGAAAATCACCTGGTCACCCATCTGGGTTTCACGTCTGGACGTCATTATGACGCCATCAAAATAACGTATATTGTATCAGTGCAATTTAAACGGTGTGCCCATTGTAGTCTATGACGATCAGGACGTTCTTGCACTTTGTTTGTCAATTTCAGTCGAAATGCATCAAATTTAATCTTAGGAGGTTAATAATTAAAATTTACATGTCGCCCATAGTGTTTTCGCATCAGAACAAAAAGATGACGTCATTGAAATGACGCCTAATATGTAAATACAGCATATATATGCGTTTGGTCCATTTCCAACGCATGGAAATATTCCTTTAATAAACTGGCAGCCTTATCATGACTGAAAACAAACTTTTTTAAATCGTAACATACAAAATATATTCAAATAGTGATAAGTCAATTCGAGGGTGGTACGTAAATGCCGTCACGATTTACGAATAAAAAGACAGTGGAGTGAATGAAAAAAACGATAATGAACAGTGTAAATATAATCTCTTATGCTTATATATATATATATATATATATATATATATATATATATATATATATATATATATATATATATATATATATATATATATATATATATATATATATATATATATATATATATATATATATATATATATATATATATATATATATATATATACATGTACCACGACCTCTGACCAATGACCTTTGGGTCTTTCTATTTCAAACGATTAGTACAGAATACGAAAAATGAGCCAGTCCGGGTAGAACAGATGTGTATGTCAAAGCTTTTATAGTAAATGTAAATAAATTCCCGAAAACCTTTTTTTCTTGTACAACATATCAATATTGTAAATAGAGTCACGCTCAAAAGCTTTTGGCTTATCTGTAGCTGCTTAACCTACACTCAAAGAAAAGATAGTAGTAATAATCATTTGCATACACTATCAACCAAACTCATTATAGTCCGATTTTGACCCCTGAAGTATCAAACTTTAAAAGAGAGTTCATGCTATGGAAATAAGGATAAACCTTCTACAAGTTACCCATTGTACTTCGATAGCACGGCCAATAGAAAACTGTTACAATCTGATTAATAATTCGCATGCTTATAGTTAGAATCGTCTTCAAAGGTCAAAATCGGACAATAAGGCATGTTTGTTGATACGGCTAAAGAAATATCTGAATCCACATGAAAATAGTTGTTCAAAAGTCATAAGCATATTGACCACTGCAATATTTTACATCATACAGTGAGTCCTCTTCTGCTCCACGGCAACACAAATCAGAACAATATAAATGGTTTACTTTGTACTTACACCGAGATGTTTCGCATACAGACATGCTGCAACTACATTTTATCAGCTGCAGAGGGGTTTCGAGGGGGTGTGGGGGGGGGGGCAGGAGGCAACATGCGCGGATCCAGGGATTTTTGTCAGTCTTTTTTAGTCCTCAGCTTATTTTACAGTTTACAGAGGGGGTCCAATGGTTTTATTGCTGATAAAACTATGCTTATACTTTACCAAGGATCCAGAGGGGGTCCATTATTTTCCAGGGGGGGGGGGTGTCAAACTTTTTCCAGGGGGTGGGGGGTCCAAATGCTAATTTCTTTAGAAACCCATGTGCGTAATTGTTATATTCCAGGGGGGGGGTGTGTCCGGACCCCCTATCCCCCTCTTGATCCGCACATGGGCAATGTCATCATAACGGGACAATAGTTATCACAGTCCCGCTTCTAACCATAATTGTCAGGCATTGATTTGTCAGGATTAATGACAGATGAGGTTTTCCAAATGATGCACTGGTACTGCGCACGTTCGACACCTTCGAGGAACACAGCTCTTGGAAGTGGTAGTTTTTGTAATTCAGCTTTTTTCTCCTAAATATCCACTACGTCAACGCAGTGAGTCGAACAATATCGGTGACTGGCTAATACAAAGTAAGAAAGATGGCAAAGATCAGGAATCGATACAATCAAGTACCACACCTGACCCAGGATACCAATGGGAAAGTAACAAACTCACAGTTAGACATCACAGATGAGAGCTAAGAAGTCAGGACAATTTACAAATATATTACTCTAGTGCATCCGCCACAATGCTTTCTAAGGGCACTGAGCCGAGGTGAAAGGATGATTCGTGGATAGAGTCTCTAGCATAGCTAAATGCCTGCCAATATGATTTCTTGCTCTTTCCTGACATTGAACTAGTTAATATCAGCACCTGAAAGTGCATGGAATTCGATCAGAGCCCTGGTTGTGACATCACCAATGCCACATTGACATCTTTAATAAGTGTTCTGATCTTAGAAACTTGATGATATATGAGCAAGACTGTTTAAGAAATTGTAAAATATCAACACTCTGCAATTGTTTTATATATGTTTTATTTAAGCGGCGAAAACAAAATTTGCTCCTCTGCAAAACTGGGAGTAGGGTTGTGCATTAGCTCATATAAGACAAAGTATTTAAGGTAGAAAAGCAAACTTTCATTTTGTATTCGTCAATGTTAAACCTAATCTAAAACGATATTCATTTATATTCCATAGGGAACAATGTTAAACACATATGATAATTTTACTCTTAATTCAATATTTCGGCCAAAGGCCTTTATCAAGAAAAACATGCACTTCAATGTCAACTACATAGTCTCTGTTCCACCATCTTGTAGTTGACATTGAAGTGCATGTTTTCTTGATAATGGCATTTGGCCGAAATATTGAATTAAGAGTAAAATTATAATGATAATCTAAAACGGTATGAAACCGACTCAGAGCAGTCGTTAAACTAAATGACGATAGCCAAAATTACTACTTTTAAATTATAATTAAGTTCATGTAACGCACATAATACAACATGTAGCCGTAAACTGCTGCCATATATAGTAAAGTCATCCAGTAATTTGCAGGCTATTAGAGTGTTCATTGATTAGCTAGTTTTAAAGTCTTTTTTCTGTAGCTCAAACTTTCAATTTTCTTATTCTCAAATTGATAAAGTAACATATGTAACAAGCTGTTACAGGCTAACACCCATGCTTACAGTGTGCAAACATCTCCTATTCGATGCACCTTGAATTGGTACATACGATAGAGTACATCTAAAAGAGTGTGGGATGGAGCAGGTAAATACTCAGCTTGCAGTCAAAATCTTGTTTGATGATTATTCTGGTTTTTTATGAGATGAGGAGGACAATTATTTTACCAGAGAAGCAGAAATAATAATCGATATTGTATATGACTTGGATAAGGATTGGTTTAGAATATTTACATTAGAAAGGGACATTTACTAAATTGTACTGTTTAAATGTGAAACGATTATTTTCCATGTTCCTCTAGGATGTATCTTTATTATAGAATTATTCATATTAGGAAATATTGAAAACAAATATTCATAACATCTGTAACAAAGGTACAGGGGCTTAATAATCGTCAATACCTAAGACTTAGGCACCAGAGGCTGGAGACTATAGCTTGTAAAAACATACGAAATATATTCATTTTATCCTGAAATATCATCTCTTACATCAAGTCAATGTCCTTGCTCATTAATTATGTCATGTAACATATGTTACAACCTTTAACAAGTGCTTCAATCTTGTTGTTAAACCTGCAAATTCTATAATTTTAATAATATGAGAAAGACAATCCCAAATACGCAAGATATCCAACAGCAGCAAATGTTTTCATATATTTTTACTTAAATGATGCCTACCAAATTCGGCTCCTTAAATTGGGTATAGCCTTTGGGTTGTTTAATTGCACGTATAAGACACTATATTTAAAGTATAAAAGCAAACTTTGGATTTTCTCTAACCAAAATGAGTTTATTAGTACAAAATAATCAAAACATTTTGGAAAATGCACATATCAGCTTAAAAGTAAATGATATTGGTCACAAGTTTCATGTTTAAAGGGTAATCTAATTAAAGTAACGTACATAACACCACAGGAAGCTGTAATTTTGCTCCAAAAGAATTTATATGTAGCTTAAGTTGTCAATATGCAGACCATATGAGTAATTTAAATAATTAGCAATCTTTCTGTAGCTCAAACTTTTATTTTTTTTTCTAAATTAAATACGGTAACATATGTAACAGGCTGTCAGAGACTAACGCCCCAGCGAACATAGTGCAAACATCTATTAAAAGACGCAGCTTGGAATCCTCTTTTAGATAGAATAAGCTTGCGAAATTCCGAAGGGGGAGCAATAACATTCTCAGCCATCAGTCTAAAGGTGGCCCGATAAGCTGGTTATTTATAGGAAATCTACGGTATTTTGCATGCAAAATATAGTTATCGATAAATTATTCATTGTTAAAGTCATGTAAAACATTGATGTAACCATCAGATGACTAAAATAATTTATATTCTGTTAAAAAAAGCGTTCGTGTTGGATAAATATGACCATACCAACACAAACTAAAGCTTTTATTAACGGGCAGTTTCTTACTATGGTCGCCATATTTATGACGTCATAACTAGCCTCAGGCGCGGTTTTGAGATGGGTGACCACCTTTAAATTAACGGTAAGACTCCACTAAAGGTTTTGATATAGGTCACCATAAATCGGCACACAATTCGCACGGGACTTATTTTTTGTCCCTAAGGGCCCTGACTATACTAGAGAAACGGTGCTCTGACCCACCGTTGATCTCTAGTAGGACTTTAGTAGTGACTATCGATGTTCGAATCGAACAATGGTTACTTTAGTAGGAACTATAGTTCGATTCGAAGTGAGACATTGACTTACTTATTCATGTATACGCACGCAGGCGCATTAAGTAATACATATTTTAGGTCAGTTTATTAATACATTAATCGCAGAAAAATAGCATGCTGTTAAAAACAGGGGTTAGTTTTATGCATACACCACCAGACACCCTGTCCTCAATGTATTACTTAATTAAGTTGATGTAAGTTTAGAAGCCAGCTGGTCTGGATTTACAGTTTTTCAAAACAATATATTCAGGTTAAGGAATTAAGAGTTTATTCATTAATCGCATTATAAAAAAGGAATTTAAAAAAAATAGTCAAGGAGCTAAATTTTTGAAAATTGACTTGGCACAATTGTCTAGCCAGAAAAGGTTTGATTTCAAAAATAGTTAGAACTACCCTTCCACATCATTTCTAGGCACGTCGTACAGTCAAATTATGGTAGCAGATTTTCAGGAGAAGTCATTTAGTACACCTACCCCGTTTTTACTATAAGAAACAAAATTGCGACATTTGAATAAGAAATTGTATCCAGGTGGTAACCAGATGGTGCATGCAACTGTTTTTTACTGCCAACCCCTCGGTAGGGACCTAAACAATTATGAAAATAAATTGTCTGCATCCAGAAGCACAACTTTTTTTGCTATAAATGTCATTTACGTTATATCTTCAATTGCACCTCATAAAATCAATTAATTTTGGTCAAACTTTAATTTGATAAGCTCCATAATGGGTATATATTTTTTTACATACCATGTATGGAAAAGATAATTATCTGACTGTTACAGAACAGCAAACATCTTGTTTCTATCATAATTACTTTAAGAATTATGAACTGTTTAATATGATTACCCCAAATAAAATTGTGAATATGGTTAGAACCATTTCATTTTGCAAGTTAGCATGTAATACCATCTGCTGACTTTTTAATCCATAATTGAGCATTCTGTCGATTCACGATAGTAAAACGCTATACTTAACTGCGTTTCTGGCGTAAATTCCATATTTTGATGCTTGTATGACAATATGTAACGTACATTACAAACTTTAAGACTTAAGATACATATTGCTAAATAACTTATCTTATCTTATATGTCATATGGTATTTTATTTAATTTCAAACACGCTTTGTTTTAAAGTTATATCAAGACAGCAGTTTGTTCTAAAATATTTATCAATTTTATTAAGTTACTATATAATTATTATATAAACATATACATTTTCAATAAAGCACTTTACTGAATTTTTCATCTCCACAAAATATCATTGATTTGTCCAAAGTTAAAGATTCTAAAACACATAAACAAAGAAATAAATAGCTCTTTAGTAGTAGTAGAATACATTCCATTTCTTCTGTCAAATTTATCAAAATAACATATATAAGCATATCAAATATCATAAGGCCCTATGTTTTTCCAAAATGATATCAAAAACAGTATACGATTGGGCCCTGAAAAGCTAAAATATTAAGGATGTAGAATTTCTAGTGATTTTCATATTAAGAAAACACAACATCGTTTTATTGAATGAAGTCCAACCAGTCATTTGAAAATATTTTTATGTACCAAGTTTACTATTTTACACATTATACAAACAAAGTCAGTAACATAATATAGTTTAGCTCCTTGTATAATACCTAGGTTCATTTCCCATAGAAAAAAACCAAATTACTAAATGTTTAGAGAGATGGTACTATACTATTTTCATTGCTTACATTTCAGACAGAATCAATTGCCTAAGAGTTTGTAGGATAAAGCGTATAATATATATTACAATAGATGTTATGCATTATACGTGTCTGTAATCAGTTTTTAAGTGAACGTCTAAAAATCTAATTGTATACTGACATTTATATGCATATGTAGATGATGACACATTACTTGTTTTAGCTTTTAAATTGATTTTAGTTTATTTTCAGCATGCCTTTTATAGTTTATTTGATGATAAAACTGTTAGTACATTTGATCATTTGCTAAACTAATATAACTTTATAAGGAGAGGCTTTATATAGAAAAAACATTACCCTGAAAATGGGTAAAATCAGTTATAATGGATGGCAACATCTCATGTGACATGATCATATCCAAGGAACACGGGTTAATTGCTGCTTAAGAAACTTTTTAAACATACACGACATTATCAGTCAAGAGTTATGTCAGGCTGCATAAGACATTGTGGCACTCAAGTAGATAATGTAACATATATTTTAAATTGTCCTTTAAGATATATGATGGAAAAATAAAACGTTTAAAACGTGCATTCATGAGATCTTACTCACTAATCAGTGTTTAAATAACTGATGATAATGTTCATAATACAGAAAGTAGCATGGCCAAATTATTACAGGAGTCTTGTAATATAATTCTTGATAACAGAGCGCTATATGTATATAAAAATAAGAATGAATAGGTGATATAAAATCAAAAACAACACAGGTTTTTTAAAAAAAGAAAAAAGAATCTTGCTTCTTCAGATAGAGAACAATTGCATTACCCTTAAGTAGATAATTATAAAAAAGCACAAAACATGCTGAGGGTAGTGATTTATAGAGACATACAAAGAATTAATTGTTCTTAAAACACTTTGCGCAATATAGCCTTTGTCATCATTGAAATACTTGTCTAGAAAGGACGCATGAAAGTATTTATGCATGTCATGTTTGCAATATTTCTTTCCAAAAGAACTCATACTTCTATTACTTTTAAAGGTAAGTATAAATCTTAGAGGTTGATAAAGCAGTGCCCCTATTGTTGTATATGTTATGTTATATAATATACAATATTTCGAATATCTTATCTTCGATATGTTCTTTGACAGTAGCACAAGTATGAATTTCGTTGTCATAAGAAAAAAAACAATTGCTGAACTCTTGTATGTAATTTATACAATGCCATGCTCAATTGAAGTTTTGAACCACCATGTGCGATTTTGCCATTTAAGCCCCCAGGTGGATTAGGCTGCTGTCTATTCTAAGGCGGTGGTTCTGTTGTTGTTGACTTTTTGTTTATTGTTACTCCCATTATGGGAGTCTGTAATTGTTCTATGTTTTGTTGTACGTTACTTTATGTCCATTCTAGTATTGCAATCATCTTGATGGGGAAGAGAGAGCTGATTGCTTTGCTTAATTTGTCTTCCTGGTGTCTCGTGATGGTTGAGCGGCTCTTCCTCACGGTGCCACGGGGTTGTCTGCAGTTTGAGATTTGAGGTATTTCCTGATCATACTCACTTACTATTTTTGGTACTTGCCTCACATGGGCAAATGCACCGTTTAATCCCCCATGCTGATGCAGTGGAGCTAGCGTTTGTCTTCATCTACATATACAAGCAGCAAATAGTATGATGTGTTTAACTAATATTTCTACAGGCTCGCATGAGCCTTCATTGCTGAGCCAAAATCAAATGCGCAAACTAATTTGATTTTTATTAATGTTACAATTTAGCATCAATCTAGTATGATTTGAATCATACAAAGGATTAATGGGATACCATTCTTGCACCAATGATTATTTCTTCATTTGACGAGCTGAATATTGTAATGGTTTTATATGAATAAATTTCACGGTTAGACTAAGTCTAATTGATAGAAATAATGCAAACAAAATTCCAATAATTTATTTGAGTCCATTCATTTTGCAACATCTACAATAGAGAGTTTTTTCTAAGTGATAGGCATTGAACTCTAAAATGTATGACCATAAAAAACCTTGAAAAAATGTCCTGTTTCAATGCTCTATATTATTGCAGAACCAGACAAAGCGTATGACAAATGTCATCGTCTCATTAACCCTTTTAAGTCGAATGAAACTTCCCACTTTTATCAAATGCACCAGTCCAGTTTCGTTTTCAGGGTTGTTAGGTGTTGTTTTTCATTCTTATTTAAATTTAATAGAACACCCTGTAAGCAAATAGTAGCGGGCTTGATCAGACATTGCAGTCTGTGGCATCTGATCTTGGTATATACTATTTGTCTATGTCCCACAAAAAGAACGATAGGCTGATATGGGTTATTTTTTGTTGTTGTATATGTTACTCAACTCACATCAATTGTATTGTTTCTTCATCGAAATGGATAATGATTGGATATAGAGCGGTTTTGACCATATGAATAGGTATTGTATTTACCATATATGGGACAGAAACCGTGACGATTAAAACATTTTTGTTATGGCAAGGATTAACGTCTGCCTAAATGTTTCATTCCTTGATTTAAACGGATATTGTAAATAAAAAAGGTAATTTTAAGAATTAAGTGTAAGTTTTTTCCCGAATCATTGTTATCAATATATTTATTGTAGTCAATAGCTGACAAGCTATAGTTGCATGTATTTGGTGGCTTAGACAATGGGTGAAATAGTGCTGTCATTGCATTAAATATTGTATTTATCAGAAAGTCACATACATAACTTAATGACAGGTTGCAAAATTAGTTTAAAATCATATTGCTAGTCATTTTCTTTCAATGAAAAGATAATATTGATACGTAAGAATGAGAAATAACTGGATATTAACACTATAGGAATTCCTATTATTTAAGAGTAACGTAATGAATGTGGCTATTGCAGCGTAACGCCTTATCCGCTAAAAAGCACACACACTTCATTATGTGGCTAATATAATTTGTTTTTAGAAAATTACAGTCTACAAACCTCATTTTGTGGAGGTCGTTTGGTAGCCCATAGTCTAAGGATATTACTGCATTAAATAGTAATACATTTGAAAGTTAGTAACGTATATAACTGTAATATCATGTGGTATAATGGTTAAACGCATACTGACTATTTGCTGTTTTTCTTTTGATGATTTAAAGGCTATCGTCATCTCCATATATAAGAATTAAGTATTGGTCACAGATACAATATGGGAGCGCAGTGGCTATGGTAGAGTGCTTGGCTCGAGACCGAACTGCCGCTGGTTAGAGCCTCACCGCCGCCACTGCGTTGTGTCCTTGAGCAAGAACATTAATCCTAGCTTAGTACTGGTACAACCCAGGAAGACCCGTCCCTTTATAACTGAAAGATTGTTGAAGGGACGTAAAGAATCAAATCAAACAAACAAACAAACAAACAGATACAAAATATTGCAGCAGAGAATGTACACTGACAATTGTGTAATACACGAATTGCCATTTCATGAGGTATGTTCTCTCTTTGAATTGTAACAAATAAAAAGAAACATGACAAACATACTATAAGAATAATGTTAAATTATGTTTATAAATATACTATTTTACTTGATGAATTAAGAAATGGATAAGATTTCACCTCTTTTTGAATTTGGATACATTATATTCAGGGGTGTGGTAAATCACCCCTTCCGTTGGACATTTTCGCGTCTAATATACCATATATACAACATTTTATATTGCTTTACTGTCGTATGCCATTGCATACATGCAATGTATAAATTTAGAGGAAAATATGCTGAATAGGAACCCATGGGTGAACGTCGAGCGTGTTTTCCTTTCAATTTTCCTTAGCCTCATTTGGCGTAGGGTACGTTCAAAGATGACGTCCTACAGCAAAACTGCTACCACAATTTGACTGTACGACGTACCTAGGAGTATTGTAGAAAATATCATCCTGAGGAATGTGAATATCAACCGAGGCACAGCCGAGGTTGATAATCATATTATGAGGGATGATTTTTTCGACTATCATCCTCTCAAGAATGTTATATTTATTTTATTATACCGAATATTATTCCTATATTTTTTCTACCATTTTATCCTCTAACCATGGTGCGGGAAGTACCAAGGACAGCACAATGCGCATTTGCGACGATTGGATAATATACAATTATTGACTTCAATGAGGTAGACATAAGGATTTATCTACTTGAAAAAGTGATAATTCACCGAGGCCGATAGGCCGGATGAATATCACTTTTAAGGGTAGATAAATCCTTATGTCTACCAAAATTGAAGTCAATAACTGTTTTGTTATATGACTTTCCATTTAAGAATGAAAATTTTGCTACTTTCACTTTTGTTGTTAAAGACATATTCAACCTTCAATCTAAGACATCTAAGGACTTTCTCACAAGTTTTAGCAACTGTTATTAAAATATTATAATGTAGTATTTTGCAGTTTCAAATGTATATTAATTCTCTTAATGGGGAATATAAAATGTTATCATAAAACTGTTTTCACAGTTTGATTATTCTAACAAAGATAAATAAGCAAACAAAACAAAACAAAACGGTTGTAAAAAATTGTGAAAGTCTTTAATTTACCTGTTGGGAGGTGAAACAGCAAATCATGTCAATTTCATAAAGCACATGCTAGTTTCACACTCATCATGCTATTTTTAGCTCTCTAGAGGGTAATATTGCAGAAGTGTCAAAAATATTTACTTCTGGAAACTAGTTCGAGCTGATTTTCATGCAATATTAACTTGTGGACCGGTTTAGACCAGATTCCAGGTAGACATAGAGATTTATGAAGACAAATTGGGCCATCAGGAGACAGGATTCTATCCTGTCATATAACAAAATAAATTATTAATATTTTTCACAAAAGGGTTGTGTTTGTAAATAGTTTTAGTGTTCAAGCTGATCATGGTCGCCATTTAGACAAATCGTGCCATAATCACTGATGGCGGCAAATTAAACAGGCTTCTTAGCAGCGTCGCTTAGATCTACATGTACATTGTAAATAAACGGGTGCGGTTTTGATGCAAAACAAAAATTTCGCCTAATCTGCTCAATTTTGACCTCAAAGTGTTCCTCTCGTTCTAACTAAGAAAACAAGTACCAACACTTTATGTTTATGGCCACAAATAACGAAGTTATGTGGAGATTAAATTGACCAGGCCATGTCATCATACATGTGTCCGCCATTGCAAAGCTAGCGTCCCCTCGCTCGAACCGTACGCGCATCAAAGTCGCGCATGTGATAGTCGAAATTACCACAGTGTGATAGTATATAAATACAGGGATGTATACTTGCAGGGATTAGCTTCTTATCTATTTCATCAATATTATTGCCTACGCGTAAATCGGGTATACGCCGAGATAAATACCTTTCTGCCGCCATTTTCAAAGAGGCTGTTCATAGCGATGATTCATAGGAAAGTTCGATGTTAAAACCGTGAATATTCAATATATGTGGAGAAAATTCTTACGGAATTTACGAGAATAAGTTTTTAAGTATATCTCATATGAGTTATGTTGGAATAAAATCCGTGGATAATGGTTAATTTTCGTGTTATTTTGGACAGATTGCGTTGTTTACAAGCCGCCATCTTGAAAATGGTGGATATTAGAATTTTAATGAGCTACTTGTCACTTTAACTGTGGCAATTTGAAGCGCTCAATGAGTGTAATTCTTTAAATTCCTAAACGTTAATATATTTGTCCTAAGTTTGCATTTTGTAGAATATCGTTAAATTGCAAACTTTTGTTGCAGAGACGATATGAAAAAGAGGCAAAATGATAACTTTTTGTACTACATCTGATTATTCTATACCATCGAAATTGTCGGTTGTAGAGCTAATTGATGTGAGTAGATTTGATATACTTAACACTTGATACGTAAATTACACATTTCGGAACTAAAATTTTCAATTTTTTAGCAAAAACAAAATAAAATCATGCAGATAAGATGCTAGCAAAATCGTCTTTCTTTCATTTTTCCGCATAACTTTCCACTCTACGGAGGTGTCCCAACACTGGGAACCTAAACATTGCCTCTAATGTACAATAGGAATTTAGCCACATTGCAGGGTTAAAAAGCGTGAAAACATACATTTAATTATAAATGATAATTTGTCAACCATAGATACACTTCATTTCATTAAAAAGCGTTTGTTTATAAATTAACAATGTAGTTGGTAAGACAGCTGTGAGCAGTAATTATTTCCGTGACTGCGTTAAATATCTATTCAACCAAAACGACTTGTTTTAGAAGTGATATTCTCAACAACTGACAATAATAGCCAATTTAAGAATTAAACAAAAGATACTGAATTTCTATTTAACTCATTTACGCCCTCTCCACTCAATTGGACCAGACGATTTCGTTTTAAGGGGTGTTGGTGTCATTTTCATTTTCTTAAATTTTTATAGAACATTCTGTAAGCAAACGGTGGAGACCCTGATCAGATACCGCGTTCTGCTGGGTCTCATCTGGTTCTGCACTGTTTACCTATGCCCCACAAAAAGGACGTTAGGCATATGTGGGTTAATTGCGTTGTATGAAAAAATGCCTTTTTCCATGTCTGAGAAATGAAGAAAAGCCTGATGCTATATCTTTTTTCTTGGGTATTTTTTTTCTGACAACACTAGATTGTTTGGTATCATATGGGCCTCGTTGTGAGAAAAACTGTTTTCGGGGGGGGGGGGGGGGGGGGGGGGGGGGGGGGATTCGACAAAGAGTGTTTCAAACCAGTCTCCTCAGCTAAAGAGACTAGCTTGAAAATTGAAATTTCACCTGCAGCAAGTTTACATATGATACTTTCCAAAAAGCAAAACAAAAAGGCGCTGATCAGACTGCGCGGATGCGCAGGCTGGTCTGCACCTGTGTTGTTCACAAACCCCCGAAGACAGGATTTCTCGCGTCGAGGCCCATATTATAGCTGTATTTATGATCCGTGCAATAGTGAATGAACTGCATCCAGCGTTTTTTTTTTTTTTTTTTTTTTTTTTTTTTAAATTCTCATCGAAAGTTCATTCTCCTCTTTTGTTGAATAGTTTTACATTTCATTTGTTTTACCAAGCGATGTTTGGCTAATTAGCGCTCATAACCACGGACGTATATTGCGGGGGGGGGGGGGGTAAATTTAAGATCCGTTACAGGACGCGGATAAGATGGAAATCCTAGGTTCATTTCTTCCGCGGAATTAATTTACTTTTTACCGGAACAACATCGTGTTTGGTATCAAATTGCAGCTTAGAAGCTTCTCCATAAAACGGTGCTATTCTTTCAGACCTATCGCTTCTTACCGAGATGCTAGGGGCGAAGAAACACATGCCCATACACATGCGCATCTCTTTCTCGTTAAGTGATTCGTCACTTTATCGGAAATTGCCTGCCGCCTACCTGGATTTCAGCGCGGCAAAGATCGAATAACGATTATCGGTAAATCTGTTGGTGTTTCCAGTCCAGGTAATATAACGTCCATGATAAATATAACATTCTTGAGAGGGTGATAATCGAAAAAATCATCCCGAGGAATGTGATTATCAACCGAGGCGCAGCCGAGGTTGATAATCATATTTCGAGGGATGATTTTTTCGACTATCATCCTCTCAAGAATGTTATATTTATTTTATTATACCGAATATTTTTCCTTATTTTTTTCTACCAATTTTTCCTCTTAACATGGTTCGGGAAGTTCCAAGGACAGCACAATGCGCATTTGCTACGAATGGATCATCATGATATTTTTCACAAAAGGGTTGTGTTTGTAAACAGTTTTAGTGTTCGGGCTGGTCATGATCGCCGGGCCGCATAATCACTAATGACGGCGAATTTAATAGGCCACTTAGCAGCGTCGCTTGGATCTACATTGTAAATGGAGGTACTAAGGATGGTGCGGTTTTGATGCAAAACCAAAAGTTTCGCCTAATCTGCTCAATTTTGATCTCAAAGTGTTTCTCTCGTTCTAACTAAGAAAACGAGTACCCACACTTTATGTTTCTGACCACAAATAACGAAGTTATATGGAGATGAAAGTGACCAGGCCATGGCATCATGCATGTATCCGCCATTGTAAAGTTAGCGTCTCCTCGCGTAAACGAACGAACCGTACGCGCATCAAAGTCGCGCATGTGATAGTCGAAATTATCGTAGGGTGATAGTCGAAATTACTGCCCGCCGGCCTATGGAGGTTTTACATGGGAAATGTATGTGAGGTATAATAACGTACGCGGCCCTAAAGTCGTCATAGCCCTAAGGTCGTCAGTTTTCTTTTGGCCTCGCTCTTTTTCGCCTAAATCATCGAAACTTCTTAGAAGGGGCATCATTTGAAAGGAAATTATCTGCCCTATGGATTGATATATAAAGTACAGCCGCCCTATAAAAGGTGTTCGAGTGGTAGGCATTGAAATGGGGGTACCCAATTGCATGCAAAATTTGGAGTCTGTCGAGAGTTGAAGGCGATATTGATATCGATCCGGCGAAACAAAATAACTATACTGTACTTCTGTCCCACATAAACACATGCGTTTTTTGCATGTACAGAAGATATCGAATTAGCAATAATTACGTCCTTTTGGTCGATATGACAACCTCTAACAGAAATAATAGGTTGAAAAGTGATGAAGTGTTGAAAAGTGAGATGACGACTTTAGGTCCGGCCTGCCGACTTTTGGGCTTCAAGAAAATGAGTGATTTTTCTGCCTGTTTACTCACTTCGTCTCTTCTAAAACAATTATTTTTAACTCGTTTTATGCAACAGTCATTTGTATTTCCGACCCCTCAGGGGCCATGGATGCCAGGGACATAGTGGGACCTTAAGTGCCGGGGCTTAACCTCTGATGCATCAGGGCATCAGGGCAGTGCCGTAGATTTGCCAGGGTTTTCATTTTCCGCTATAATAGCCTGTACGGTCTGGTCAGCTCTTGTTTTCATTGTCTAAATAGTATATTAAATACTCATAATTGTCAATTCCTAAATTTAAAGTCTCTATAGCTGAGCAAGCCAGTTTGAATCAGTATAGGTTGCAAACCCCAAAGACATGGTTACTTATAAAGTGGCCAATGTAGAGCAACCACATTCAGTACGCCTACGGGACTATTAACACCTGAATTAAGACATTCAATTTTCTACATGTACCCGACCAACACTGTGTCTCAGATATTCAGTTTAAGCATACGCCGAACTATATATAAATGTACGCTCATGTATGTTTATAGGATCATCGTCCCCAAGTATACATCCAAACCACCACCACCATTTAGAGCTTCATTACACATCAAGGACGGCCAATTTCGATACTGATGGCAACAAAATACCTTAACGACCAGCCACATACCCAATAAGACCTTTAATATGGCTTGTAAGCCCACCAATACCGCCACTAAAATACGTTCCTTGGACCACCAATAAGGCACTTAGAACGTCAATACGTTCCTTCGACCACCTACTTCGTCACTCAATTAAACAACACGCCCACGACCGCGAGCATTGCCACTCATACATTCAGTTCGTCCATAGGACCACCAACACCACCACTGAGATCTTCAGTACGTTCCTGGGACCATCAACACTGACTCTCCAGACCACCAGTGTATCCCTAAGACGACCTGTACCACCACTTAGACATATAGTATACGCCTACGACTACCAACGCTATCACTCATGCCTAGGACGCCCATACACCATAGCACCAGCGCTCAGACCACCAGGACGTCTCTGGGACTAAACACACACCCAGTTCGATAAATAAGCGCCACCACTCAGACATATACTGCGCTTATGGGACCACAAAAACACCACACATCGTCGACGACCTTAGGGCCTAGTCACTGACGACTTTAGGTCTTGGTGGTCCTTAAGTCGCCAGACAGACCCCTCTTGACAAAATCGGTATTTTAAAGATAGTTTCGGGTGGTTTCAAGCCATTTTCTTTAGTTTATCGACTAGCTGGATGATTAAACTACCATCTGCTAAAGTCTATTCTTAGCCAGTGAGTGTCTCTTATCCGGGGCAATCACTTAAATGCGTCAAAGTGACGACTTTAGGGCCGCGTACGTTAATCCAAATTACTGCCCACCGGCCTATAGTGGTTTTACATGGGAAATTTATGTGGGGTATAATAATGTAGAATACCTTAGTATTGCATTTGTGCCGTCAAACCTTTTCCGGGAGGTAAGTTATGCCAAGTCAAAAACTAAGGCCTGTACAGAAATACAAAGGATTAAGGTCACCTGCAATTGGAGTAATTAACCCATAAAGCGCCACATATAACTTGAAGCAGACGATAATTTCAAATGTTGCTGCTTTTTCAAAAATAACAGATAAGGCATGATATTTCATGAGCATCGTCTGCTGGCAGACGATTCTCATGAAATATGATGCCTTATTTTTTCCGAAAATTAGGAAAGATGTCGCAAACGTTTGTTGTCTGCTGCAGTCGTTAGGGGCGCTTAATAGGTTAAAGCATGCTCACGTGAAATTGGAACCTGTTGCACAGACGTAATGTAATTCTAAATACGGGTATGCACAGCTATCTAGTGGGCTAAAATATCCACTTTATTTTGTGTATCTTCATATATTACCAAACTTTGTGTTCGCGAGCAGTGAAGCCCCTTGTGAGACTAAGCGGAGGCACAGGCTCACTGAACACCTCACTTGCTGATTATGCCATAATAACCATTTCACGAAACACCTTAATTTGGTCAACCAGATTTCACCATATCAGTTGAAGCAATGTAACAATAAAGAGGTTTCCTTTAATGATGGAAATAGTTTCGAAGAAAAACAAAACGATCACGAGCTATTTATTGTTATAGTGTGTAACTTCAGAGATTACATAGCAAGATGACGCTAAGATGCCAGAGATTGTTCCTTTTGCTTGTCCTTTGGGCCACTAGTAAGAAAAACTTTATATCTTCACTCAACCGTTTCTTAAGCGGCCACTTTAATTGACAAAATAGACAAAATGGAAAATGGTACCTTAATGAAGGTCGAAAGTATTGCAGAATGCTCCCGTTGGAGCATTCTGTAATACTTTTGACCTACATTTAGCAATAGTCGGTATTGAAAACCAATTTTGGTGTGTTTTTTAGTGGCCGTTTAAGACAGGTTTTACTGTACGTCAAGAGAAGTGCAGTGGCTCAGTGGTAGAGTACTCCACTTGAGTTCGAGGAGTTGCTTGTTCGAGCTTCATCGAGGGCACTGTACTGTGTCCTTGGCATAGGCACTCTATCATGACTGCTGAGTACTGGTTTAACCATGGAAGACGCACAGACATGAATGAAAACTTGATGACTATCACGTAAAGCTTTAACTCAAATTAAACATATACATCCATCAAAACCAGAAAATTCAATGGATTCTGTAAATACTATATTTGGCGGGTACTTTTAGTTGGGCTATTTGCGGTCAAGAGAAACTTCGCCAAAATATGCGACCACGAAATACAGTTTTGAATTCAGTTACAGAATTAGGAAATAGATCAGCACCAGCAGTGTTGTTGTTAAATAATTCACTGTTTGGATGTCAGTTGTAAAGAAGATCAAATCAAGAGCGCGTAGCGGGAGTGATTTATCTTCGTACAACTGATCGACAATTAACGCACTGGAGCTGATCTATATAGAAGGGGAAGATAAAAGCCGACACCATTGCCTGGGACCCGGCAACATATATATAAGACAGACCATATATATAATGGGAACTTATTTTAATGAACTGCGCTGAAAAATTATTAGAGCCAACAATCTCCTTCAATTTATACACCAAGTCACCATAGAATTCAGGTTCAGAAAGTCATTGGCGCAAGAGAGTTAAGTCCACCTTGGAATTTAGATATCAAATCATAGTATCGTCTATATATCTAGAAAAGGTTTTGCGAAGTGGATGATACCTATAGCCTTGTTAAAGAAGTTTCTGAGTTAACAATTTATTACGAATGTTGAAGTCAGTAACATTGCTAGATGATCTAGCAAAACGAATGAGTTGAGAGATATAGACTCCATAGGATGTAGAGCGAGGAATATTACCATCTAAAAATGGCAAATTGACAATTTCAAGATCAAAGTCGTCACGTTTATCATACATTTTGGTAGAAACAATATCATTAGAAATTGACAAGTGCAAGTCTAGAAATGCGGCTTCGGTATCAGACCTATTGGCTTTATTAAGTTGGAGCTCTGAAGGGTATAATTATTTGACTTACAATACAGTGAGCCACTTTAGTTACGCACCACTTTTTAAGGGCCCAATTTTTTGACAAAAATGCTGGAATCAAACATTCTCTATGATAATTTACTTATTGACATTTTATCTGTTTGTTGACATCAAAAATATATTTCAGAATCACTCGTGCGAAACATTCAAAGGCAATTTTTCTTACTTTGACAAAAATGCACGTGCAACCTGAACGTCTATATTTTCTACTTGCGTTTTGAGCTAGGCATTATCCATGGTGATCGTTGTGACAGAAAAACACAAAAATGATTATTTCATTCAAGTTAAACCCCTTTTTTCGGTCGTTGAATTTAGTAACACTGTTACTTTTTGAAGAAATGCTCGTTTTGACGTCATATTAACGTCAGTTACAATAATCAAACAGGGTTTCCATCGCAAATCGTTTTGTTATGAGTCACTCGTTGACATAGAAGTATCAAAACACTAAAACGTCTTATCATTGACACGTCTTATAGCCTTGGTAGTAGTGACGTCAACACTAACGTCAACACCATGACGCCAATAAATCCGTTATTTTTTTACAAAAATAAACGGCGGATACATGATTGTTTAAAATGAAATTATAAAAGAAAAGTTTTGCTATCTAATTTACTCAGAATCATACAAAATTTTAACTTACTTAATTGTTTTTACTAAAACCAACTTTTTTCAAACCTTGGCCAGCTGGGAACCGTTATAGTAAAACGTTTAAAAAAATAACGAAGTTAACAAACACATTCCAGTCTTAGAAATTGCTAAGAATAAATCGGCTCTTATCTCTGGCATAGCAGAAATACGACCCTGAATAAAGTGCAATGTGAACTGAGTTTCATTCGAAATAATGCAATGTGAAATGGTATTTTGAGGGTTGTGCCCTTCAAGATCCATTTTCTCATTCGTTGCTGATCTGATCACAATGAAATTGCAATGAGTAATGCAAATATAGATGCGCTTTACGCTGGTAGTCTCAGAATAAAAAATATATGTTTCTTTTCTGAGTAATTTTACATTTTATAAGTGGTGCTTAACTAAAGTGGCTCACTGTATTGTCAAAACGACTTTCAAGCTATAATAAATTGTAATAAATTGAAAGACTTTCAAGCTATAACAAATTTGAACCGTGACATGTGATTTTCAACAATGTGGCATTTTGGCATGAATATACTAAGACGAACCTGTGCAGCCTCCTGTTAAGCCTAGAAACTCCAAATGCTGATCAGTCAGTAGCTTAACCATCATATATTATTCAAGCGCCTAGCATAGGCTCTGATCAGACTGCGCGTATGCACAGGCTGGTCTGAGCCTTTGTTGGTTGCACATACCATATTGTTGGAAAACTCATGTCGTGGCTCAATTATTATCTCCAGATCCATGGGTAAAATAAAAAATAGTAAGTGAGTATGATCAGGAAATACCACAATCACAAACTGCAGACAACCCCGTGGCACCGCGAGGAAGAGCCGCTCAACCATCACAAGACACCAGGAAGACAAATTAAGCAAAGCAATCAGCTCTCTCTTCCCCATCAAGATGATTGCAATACTAGAATGGACATAAAGCAACGTACAACAATACATAGAACAATTACAGACTCCCACAATGGGAGTAACAATAAACAAAAAGTCAACAACAAAAAAAAAACCCCGGTAAAATAACCATTCACTTTAAACTAATTTCCGTGTTTCGCATAACCACTTAAATCTTTCCTTGGTCATCTCTAAGTATTTATTATTTACTTGAAAATACAAATAAACCTCACTTTTTTTTGAACTCGTACTTCATAAATAATACTTTAAAAAATGAATAAAAATAACAATTGCCCTCTCATGGCCTCATATAGGTGGGGCTTTACCGTTTTGTCAAAATGACATAATTTCACATAACACTCATAATGCAATCTCAATCTGGTAAAAATACTGTCTATAGGAATACTTTATGTTGTAAATCCACTATCAAATCTAGCGTTAATGGTAGACGATTTTCTGTAGTTACGATTTCTGATCTCGACTAGAGATCAGCTGATGTTATTTATATTTTATCTTTAGGAAAGGAGGATTGTGGTATGCAAATCTGTTGGTCAACTTAGTAGATTTCTAAAATAGAGATTTTAACTGAGCACTATCGTCGAATGAAAAAGTCTCGCAAAATTGATAAATCTTCTTATTAAACAATTTAAACTCACTAATGATTCTTCTATGTATATTTCTATTCAGGCGGTGGAAAATATTTTATATGATGATAATTCTTCTAAAAGATAAAGGAATAATCTCAAGCATGAATTAGAATTAAAATGGATAAAACTATTACAAACACCTCATCCATTTGGCTTTAATGATAATATTTACCATCAAGATAATATTTCTAGATTACCAGATTTTGATGTTATTTTCTCTTTTAGATATTCGTAAAGTAATAAACGGTCATATTGTAAACATAAAAATAGGAATCTAAACCGCAAAAATAAACATACTTTAACACTTTCTGATTTAAGTATCATATTGAAACAATCTGGCCGCTATATGGCATTTTCTCGTTTATTTACTCTTTCTTTCGCTTCACTTCGTATTTCGGGCATTGAGGATAATCAATTCTATGATAGAGCTCATCGCTGGACTTAATTATGCAGCAATTCTTTCTAGGTGTTATACTCAACGTGCTCTGCGACCTTATATTGACTTGGGAATTAATTATATTAGGCACTTTATCAAAGTTCAATTTGTCAATAAAGGAATTGAGATCATTAACTTTCCTAGTATATATGAGCCAGTGCATGATATTTCCAACAATGTGGTATGTGCGACCAGCAAAGCCTCAGATCAGCCTGCGCTCATGCGCAGTCTGATCAGAGTCTTTGCTAATCGCTTGCATACTTTATGAATGTTTAGCTACTGATTGAACAACATTTGGAGATTCTAAGATTAAAAGGAGGCTTCACATGCTCGTCTAAGTCTACACTTGTCAAAATGCCACATTGTTGGAAATCACATGCCATGGCTCATATATAAAGATAAATCTGTTATCTCTTCTATCTACTTCTTTTGAAAATAAGGAATTGCCTATTGTTCGTTTTAAGTACAATAAACCTATTCGTAGTTTATTTATTTATTTATTTATCTATACATTGTTTTGAGAGGGTAGCACAATTAGCTAGTAAGCTATTCTACCTTGTGGCCCTCTATAAGTAACATAATTACATATATACAAATAAAACAACATCATCATCATCACATAGAATAGTAAATATAACATACATTAGTTATATACTTGGAGCGTATAATAAGTGTAAAATTGTAGTGACTTTAAAATACGTGCCTTAATGTGCACACATTTTAAAACATAAAAAAATGTACCGTTTAATATTGGCATAACATATTTATTGTGACAATCAGTGCAAAAAAGCAGTCAGGAACCCATGCCGTGCACAGCAGAACAGGGAAAACATGTGGCGGAAACCAATGTCCAAACAGCATGCCCCTGTACGTGTAGACGCACAGCATGGTTCATGTCAAACAGAGTCGGAGCTAACCGCCCTGAATGATGACTTCTAACTCAGATTGATAAATGTTTAAAATCAAATAAATATGTTCATATGTGTGTAAAATTCAATGAAGCAAGTGAGCGTTGACGTTTTTCTTAAAAACGTTTAGGGAGCCAGCATTTCTAACTGTCTGAGGAAGAGTGTTCCAAAGCCTAGGCGCTGAGCAAGAAAACGATCCATCGTATATTGTCATACGTGTTTTTGGTACATACAATGATCCGTTGTCAGTACTTTATTAAACTATAACACATTAGTAACTGAACTTGATATTGAAACTACTATTCCTCATTCTAGAGAATGTAAGGAATCAAAATCAACCTGTTGGTCATATAATCACTGGGGATCTAAAAATTATTACTGATTCAAGAACTCTGTCTATTAAATGTGAAGGACGTAATACAGGTTTCCTTCTTCGATAGACTTAAACAAATATCGTGAAGAAATGGCTGGTTCTTTACAAGTTTTTTTTCCATTGATGGTGCAAACGAGAGCATGTTGAATATAATGCCTTATGTACTTGGAAATGGAGTATTTTTAAAATTATTGATAGTAGATTTTCCTTTTATTGCAATAATAGCAACCAACCAACGAGTTGATGCCGCACAGCGGCAACAGCGAGGGTTGGTTGCTGTTACGATTAGAGGCTCTGTTCTGTTCTATTCATCTGCTATATGAAGGCCTGATTTCCATTCTGTCAAAACAGAGTTCCGGTATCTATACGGAGTCGATTCGATCGACCTAAGAACCTTATTCTACATTTGAAAAATGTGCCGTGATCATAATTGACATTGAAAAAAATACAAAAAGTAAAAGTGAATCGCGAAGATGCCAGTTTTGTTGATATTTAACTCGTATTTAAACCATAAGACTGAAATTTTTTTCGATCACCAGGAGTTAGAACGTTAACGATAGCTCTTTCAAGCAATCGGCTGTGTGATCCCCATGACGTGACGTCACAATTCTTATAACGTTACGTCACGACGTGATAACGACTTGAGCCAAACGCCAACTGCCACGTGCATCGTCGCGCCTTTGACAAAAGATGGCCACAAATGAGCCGCGACATAAGATTTCCAACAATGTGATATGTGCGACCAGCAAAGACTCAGATCAGCCTGCACATACACGCAGTCTGATCAGAGCCTTTGCTAGTCGCTTGAAATTTATATGCGGATTATGCTACTGACTTAACATCATTTGGAGTTTCTAAGCTTAAAAAGAGAAGTAAACAGGCACATATCCCTTATAAATTGGTGAATATCCCCATATTTAATTTTCCTAAATTTTCAATATCCCTGGAAGTAACGAAAATATTGAACCAAGTATCCCATATCCCTGGAAGTAAAATGGATAGTATCCTATATCCCTGGAAGTAAAATGGCAAATATCCTGTATCCCTAAAACCCCTATACAAGCCTCAAAAGAAGCTGCACAGACTCGTCTGAGTCTACACTTGTCAAAATGACACATTGTTGGAAATCACATGTAGCCTACCTGCTCAAATTAAAATCCTTATGGTATCCGATAGGACCTTCCGTTCAAGAGTCCCAGCGCCTTTAAAGTAGCTTGCAGTATTATTTTATTTCCTTATACTCAGAGCAACGACAATTACTGAAACACTTTTGTCACTTTTCATAAGGTGTTCTGTGCCAGGTGTGGTACTAATTGTAAAGATTCCTGATATTTGCTTTCATCCTTACTTTTTATACTCACACGAGTACTACTCACAAGAAATACCGTATACTGTGCTCTCCTCTCAGATCAAATAGTGGTTGGTTGCCCATTAGGTGTGCCTATTTCATATTATAGATCTTCTTCCACCTAAACCTAAATTCACTTTTAGAAATTTAAAGCAACGGGTCTCCAGGAAAGCCATATGAAGTTTGTTTAAGCAGATAAGGCTACTAACAACGTTGTGGTCGTTTGAACAATGTACTACATTAACACCCTAAAGCAAGAACTTAGCACTGCTAAGACCTTTAAGCACAATGTACTTGACGAGAGGTCTGTCGTTGATAGACATCGATGCCATATGGCTGCTTAATTGGTGAGGATCATAGTTAGTTTCATACGTTATACTGGTTACCTAGTTTCATAAAAGACCCTATAAGTCACATTGTATGGCTAATTCTAGCTCATATCCTACTATTGGGTTGTCTATAAATTTTGATTTCTTGCCTTGCTGCGATTAAAAACCATGTTATGAAATATTGTGAGGCAGTCTTTGAAAGGATTGGTATTACTAGACTTTTCGCTTACTGTAAAGGCGGCAACTTTGATATTCATATCTGGGCGTGGTTCGGTTATTTCATCTGCTAAGGAAGGGAAATCAGGCTTTATTAATAATTTGGTAAATAGTTAATAAGCTATTTCGACCGCGCAAACGTGCGTGCATTTCATGAAAATCCTAACCGTATACACATTGAATTCACATTTATTAACCCTTAAAGCGCATAATCACAAAACGTATGTTTTTTGTCGTCCACTAAAATATTTGAAGCCTCAAAGACAAACAGTGTGGACCCAGATCGGACTGCTCATGTAGGAGCAGTCTGATTTATGTCCACAATGTTTGCCTCTATGCTTATCTTAAATAGACATCTTCAGATGCAGTTATTTTGCTGGCGTTTTAAGGACTAAAATGTATTTTGCGTCTGCACTGAGATAATGGCGCAAGATGATACAGTTACTTTGGAATAAAACCACGCCTCATTTTCAGCTTTTACCCATGTCTAAGGTTGACCAGTCCTAATTACGCATTCATGAGGCGCCACCTTTACAGAAAGTGAAAAGTCAAAGAATACAAATAATTTTGGTCTATTAGAAACTCAGGTGAGATTCTTAATAAATAAAACTCTAAAGGTTTTCTCTACATTTGATTTCGGTACTCTCTATATTGCATTGCCTCATAATCTTATCAAAAAAGCTAGCTGAATTAATTGAACAAACTTTTAACAGAGGGGTTCACTATATTAGGCTTGTAATGAGAAACGCGCACTTTTTACGTCTGAATAACCTAAAAGATTCAAATTGTGGCCATGTCAGAAAGTTTGTAACGCTTTTTATTATCTTTTTGACAATATATTTATAAGATTTGGCCCAAAATCTACTGACAAATCGTAGGTATTTAGACAAATCGTAGGTATTTCTATGGGTACTAATTGTGCTCCTCTTTTTCCAGATTTATTATTAAGTTTGTTATGAGAGAGACTTCATGTTGTCTCTTTCTGACCATAACAAAGCAGATGTTGTTGAAGCATTTAATTCTACCTCAAGATATCTAGATGACCTGCTTAATATTGAAAATCCTTATTAGTCAGATATATCCCATTGAACTTCATTTAAATAAGGCAAATTCCTCAGATACTGAAACCCCATTTTTTGGCCTTGGATTTTATTTTGGTCTTTTAAAATAAAGGTGAAATTCTTAATAAATTGTTGTCTAGGGGTTTTCTAGCATTTGGTTTGTCTACATATGATTTCTCTACTCTCTATACTACATTGCCTCATAATCTAATCAAAGAAAAACTAACAGAATTAATTGAACAAATATTTAACAGAGAGGACACCTTATTTGGCTTGTAATGATAAAAATGCCTTTTTTACTTTTGAACAACCTTAACGATATAAATTGTGGTCATGTCAGATAATGTGTGATGCTCTCCACTATCTTTTGGAC
Organism: Loripinus fragilis; assembly: GCA_964019695.1. NCBI lineage: Eukaryota > Metazoa > Mollusca > Bivalvia > Lucinida > Lucinidae > Loripinus > Loripinus fragilis. The sequence continues at coordinate 107,623,225 of OZ026518.1, forward strand.
AATATATTTATAAGATTCGGCTCGAAAAAATATAGACAAATTGTATGCATTCTAATGGGCACTAATTGTGCTCCTCTTGCTGAAGATTTGTTTTTGTTTTGCTATGAGAGAGACTTCATGTTGTCTCTGTCAGACAATAATCAAACTGTTATTATTGAAGTTTTTAACTCCACCTCCAGATATTTAGATGACTTACTTCATATTGATAATTCTTATTTTTAACAAGTGTAGGTCAGATATATCCCACTGAACTTCAGTTAAATAAGGCAAATTCTTCTGATACTGAAGCACCGTTTTTAGACTTGAACTTGTCAAAAAAAATATGGCATAGTTACTTCTAAAATTTATGATAGATGGGACGATCTTAATTTTGAAATAGTAAATTACCCATTTCTTGATGGAGATATTCCTCGCACCCCTTCCTATGGTTTATATATTTCTCAGCGTATTCGTTTTGCTAGAGTGAATTCTTATGTTGTTGACTTCTACATCAGAAACTTATTTTAACTGCTAAGTTATTAAAACAAGGTTATAGATATCATACAATTTGAAGAGCATTTTTAAAATTCTACACAGTAATTATAAATACAACATTGGGTTAAAAAGTCTTCTGCAACAAGGCATATCAGAACCTATATGTTATGGTGATTTAGTTTATAAATTCAAACGAATTGTTGGAAAACCTAATTTTAGTGATCAATTCAAAAAGATTATCAAACGTTATATAAATGTTTGATATAACTTGGATGTCATGCGACAGTCTGCATGCCTGGTTTTAAACCCAATCACGGCTTAAAGCTATGGTTTCCTCTTTATTTACACGACGGTGGGTCAGGCCTCAGACTCTATGACGGCTCTGACGTAAAGCTAAAATCGGTAGGCAGGTGTCTGATGCTTATCTGTAGCTGGAACCACCGTCGCTCAACTTGAGGGTTTTTTTAGCTCTGACTCTCTGTGAGTCGTGAGCCTTTTTCTTTGTTTCATCATAGTATGTTAATTTTATTAGAGCGTTTCTCCGTGATGATACATTGCATTAGGTAGGAGGCTTCCATGCGAGCTGAACATTTCTTGTACTTGAACAACAGCAGAATCTAGGGCGAAGATTTGGTACCAGTAAAATGCATTTAAGCCCCCCCCGGTTGCTTAGGCTGATGTCCGTTCTAAGGCGGTGGTTCTATGGTTGTTGACTTTTTTGTTTATTGTTACTCCCATTGTGGGAGTCTGTAATTGTTATATGTTTTGTTGTACGTTACTTTATGTCCATTTTAGTTTTGAATTCATCTTGATGGGGAAGAGAGAGCTGGTTGTTTTGCTTGGTTTGTCTTCCTGCTGCCTGGTGATGGTTGTGTGGCTCTTTCTCGTGGTGACATGGGTTTGTCTGCGGTTTGTGATTGTGGTGTTTCCTGATCATACTCACTTACTATTTTTGGAATTGTCCGTAACAAATGGCATAGTTTCATCTTAAATTTATGATGAACAGGACACGTTTAATAACATGAATAAGGAAATAGTTAAGTTTTCATTTCTTGATAGAGATGTATATGTACCTCTCTCTCCTTCCTATGATGTATGCATTTCGCAACGTATTTATTTTGCGAAAGTATGTTCTAATGTTTAATGACTTTAATAACAGAAACAATTTCTTTTACATCTAAGTTATTAAAACAAGGTTATCGATACCATAAACATCGTAAAGCTTTTTCTAAATTTTATTACAGACACTTAAGAGTTGGTTGTGAAATACAAAATTTGGTTAAAGACTCTTCTGCTGCAAGGCATATCAAAATCTGTATTTTACGGTGATTTAGTTTATAGATTTACAATAATTGTTGGAAAGCCTAATTAAAGTGATCAATTTAAAAAGATAATTAAACGTTATAAAAGAGTGGAATACAACATGGATATCATGCGACAGTCTGCATATCTAGTTTATTACCCAATCGCGGTTTATAGCTATGTTTTCCTCTTAAATTGCACGACGGTGGGTCAGGCCTCAGACTCAAAAGACGGTCCTGACGTATTTAGCTTAAATTCGTTGGTTGATGTCTGATGCTTGTTTTAGCTGGGCTCAGTGTAGCTCAACTTGTGATTTTCTTTAGCTCTGATTATCTGTGAGTCATGAGTCCTTTTCGTTGTTTCGCCATAGTGTGTTATTTTTTTATTAGATTGTTTATCAGTGTCAACGACAACAGGGTCAACGACAACAACGACAATATGGTCAACGACAACAGCGCCAACGACAACGACGACAACAGGGACAACGACAACAGCGCCAACGACAACGACGACAACTGGGACAACGACGACAACAGGGACAACAACAACGACGACAACAGGGACAACGACGACAACAGGGACAACAACGACAACAGGGACAACGACAACAGCGCCAACGACAACGACGACAACTGGGACAACGACGACAACAGGGACAACAACAACGACGACAACAGGGACAACGACGACAACAGGGACAACGACGACAACAGGGACAACGACAACAGCGCCAACGACAACGACGACAACAGGGACAACGACGACAACAGGGACAACGACAACAGCGCCAACGACAACGACGACAACAGGGACAACGACAACAGGGACAACGACAACAGCGCCAACGACAACGACGACAACAGGGACAACGACAACAGGGACAACGACAACAGCGCCAACGACAACGACGACAACAGGGACAACAACAACAACGACAACAGGGTCAACGACAACAGGGTCAACGACAACAACGACAACAGGGTCAACGACAACAGGGCCAACGACAACGACAACGACCGTTCCGTCAGCAACAGAAGAGTCCAGTTCCACAAACACTTGGTTGATAGTTGCTATAGCTGCCCCATGTAGCGCGGCGTTTGCCTTTATCGTCACTTGTATAATCATCATGTGTCTGCGAAAGAGAAAACAAAAACAGGCAAAGGTAAGACGCTTTCTTCAGTTTAGAGCCACTTTAGTTGCCCCAAATGACTGTCTAATCGGGGTCTTCACTGCATTCAGATTGTACTATTCATTTTTAAAATGAAAATAAATGTACTATTCATTTTAAACAAAAATAAATTATTACACCAAACTATCCTTGAATTGAAAATGGACTCGTACAACAGAAATTAACAGATGAGTCCATTCGGCTATACAGGTAAAACACTATGTGATTAGTAGTTTCTTATGAACTTACCTATTCAAACTGATTTATATGTAGGCTATGCATGGCTATACCAATGGGCGTAGACAGTTATATTTCCATATGAGCCTATATGTGGCAAACCCAATGACAAACAAAAAGATAAATGAGCCGCGACATGTGATTTCCAACAATGTGGCATTTTGACAAGTGTAGCCTGTGCAGCCTCCTATTAAGCTTTGAAACTCCAAATGGCGTTCAGTCAGTAGCATAACAATCATATAATACTCAAGCGACTAGCAAAGGCTCTGATCAGACTGCGCGTATGCGCAGGCTGATCTGATACTTTGCTGGTCGCACATACCACATTGTTGGAAATCTCATGCACTGGCTCAAATCAGAGCGGTCTGTTTATCTGTCAGTCTGATAAGCGTCTAAGATGGGCTGGTGAAGAAAGGATGGGTCCTTAGCCACCTATGAGTGCCATATCAGGCAGGGCGGATTCCAGACTAACCTGGGTCTTCGCTAGGTTTGAAGTCGAATTATGCTTACGCTCATATGGTCTACTGCGGTCTCTCGTGAACTAAACAAGTCTCTCAGTATCACACTGGTAAATGTATACGTCGATTTGCTGGTATTTACGCGTATTGTCGGTACTTCATAGAACGGATGTGGTAGATATTGGTGTTGATACTATATAGAAGAAACATGCCGTATGCCAAAGAGACTATGGAATTCGATCATTTTTAAGTAGTCCGCTTGCACATGGCGATTTGTGTAAGCATTTAGAATAGATTCGAGTACCTATCCGAATGATAGGTATTCGAATGGTACTCGAATCTATTCCTAAATGCTTACATAAACCGCCATGCACATACTGAATACTTAAAAATGATTGGAGTCTATAGTTCTTTTGGCATATGGCATGTTTTTCTATATAGTATTAACACCGGCAAAAATGAAAATACCTACCACATCCGCTCAATATGCGTAAATACCGGCAAAGCGACGCATACATTTACAGTGTGGGTATGCATATCACTCTCTACATTGACTGTTCATTGTTAAACATCTAAAACCATTTAAGCCTAGCGTCCGTTTTGTTTTGTTTGATTCTTTACGTCCCAGTCAACAACTATGGTCATGTCGGGATGGTCAGTTCACCTAACCACACTTTTTTTCCTGGGCAAGCTTGACTAAGCAATTAATCAGTATTTCGTGCACATTCTTTCACTTGTAACTGACAGCAACCCGTGTCCGTTTTGTTGTACATAGGCAAATAGTGCAGACCAAGACCGCGGCATCTGAACAGGGTCCCCACTGTTTGCTCATGGAATGATCTATTAGATTTTGAATAAAAATAAAAACTACCACCCAACAACCCTTAAACAGAAATGGACTAGTTCAATTGATCAGAACCATGCTTTTTGTGAAAAACTAAGATGACGCTACGACGATGTAATCACATTTGCCATTTTCTTGCCTAAACATAAGTTGTAGATATTCACCAGACGTGTCACATTGAGTGTCACAATTTAAGTTTTGAGCTATGGTCCCTACTATGAATTCTTTCTTTAATCGGGACGTTTACGTTTGAGCGGATCCATAATACGAAAGAGCAGATTTATTTTTACGAAAGAGCGGAGAATCATAAGGCAAAAGAGCGTCAAATGAACGAATTTTCCAGGTAAACATCCTGATGCAGGGGCGGATCAAGGATTCCTAGAAAGGGGGTTCATGTGTATAAAAGATGTTGGTTTCGCTTTGTGGATTTTATCTCATTTATCTTATTTTGTTTGTTTGTTTGATTGATTTGATTCTTTACGTCCCATTAACAATCTTTCAGTTATATAGGGACGGATCTTCCTGGGTTGAACCAGTACTAAGCTAGGATAAATGTGTCTTGCTCAAGGACCACAACGCAGTGACGCCGGTGAGGCTCGAACCCACGGCCCTTCGGTCTTGAGTCAAGCACTCTACCACTAAGCCACTGCGCTCCCTTCATTTATCTTAAATATTCTATCAAAATTAAATAATTTGGTCTCATCGAGACCAAATTATTACATTTTCATAGAATATTTAATAGCGGGAAGGGCGGGGCGAACCCCCTGAACTCCCCTGGATTCGCCGTTGTAATGCGCTCCAAATCACCTACTTCTGTAAGGACTGGGCAATGTTGGCCATTACACGTAATACAACTGAGCGAATACTTATTGAAAGATCATTACCTGGAAAACTCGCTCATTTGAATGTTTTACCCATCCGATCTTTTGACTGTATGGTTCTCCGCTCATTTCATACTCCGTCACGGTATAATTTCCGCTCAAACGTAATCGCCTCTTTAATCGGTACCAACAGTTAACTGTCTTTGATGTTGCAGGTCCGACATATATTGTGCGAGAAACCAGAAAGAGCGTTCTCAGCAATAAGACAGCTGAGAAGAGGACTTCGATTTAATGAAGTAGCGAAGACACACAGTACAGACAAAGCCAAGAAAGGGGTAGGTGTAATCTGCTAGTAACAATACGAGGGGCATTTGGAAAGTATGTTTGTGCATCATCTAAAGTGGTCCTGCATCTAAATTGGTCTCGGTTGGCATCTATTTTGGTCCCAAATTGCCTATAAATTGGTCCCGGCTGGCATCTATTATGGCACGTTAACTAAAATGATCCCCGTTATATTCCTATGCATTATCTAAAGTGGTCCTGCATCTAAAATGGCCCTGGCGTCTAAAACTGCACAGAAATGTTTAAGTAGGTATGAGTGCATGAGGTTTAATAAGAATCCCTATTATGTCGAAAAAAGACTTAGCATGCACATTCAGTGCATGCTCGAAATGAGTAGGTGTTTATACGCTGGCGGAAATGTTAGGAAAAATATTTGGAAAAAATCAAATTGAAATTGGGAACCTTTTTAACGACCATTAACGATTTGGTGCCAAATATTTTTTTTATTCTGCCCCCAACTTGAAAAAGTTGAAGGGGCATATTGCTTTTGGCTTGTCCGTCCGTCCGTCCATGCGTCCGTCCTTCCGTCTGTTACAAATTTAAGATAGGGTTTTGAAATTTCATAGATGGATTCCTCATCAAAAATAAATGACCCATATTTTCTAAATCTGGATTATCCCCCTTTTGTGAAGTCATGCGACTTTTAAAGGGTCATAATGAAATTTTGTTATCAGGATATTTCAAAAGCTATAACAGCTAGGAGCTTCAAACTTGCTTAGCTTATAGCTGATAATGAGTAGATTAGCCGGTGAAAATTATAATAAAAAATCATTTTTTATTTATTGCCCTTTGCAAATTTGGACATAGAAAACATGACATCTCAAAAAACCATTACAGCGAAGAGCTTCAAATTTGCTCAGCTTATAGAGGATAAGGAGTAGATTACCTGGGGAAATTTAAAAAAATCATTTTTTTAATTATCGCCCTTTACATTTTGTCATAGAAAACTTGATATATCAAAAACCGTTTCAAAAGTAAGATAGTTACGTTGCCAATGTACCATATATTCTCGCTGGTCCAGAGCCACTCTGTGTAGAAAGTTGCTATGCCGCTGTAACTGCAACAAATATGCTTGCTGGCCAGGTTCAGCTACCACAAACACAGCTGCTTTTCAAACATGCCTACTGGTTGAGTGCTGCGGCAAGATGAATATTTGCTGAACCGTTCAACATGCCTTCCGATCTTGAGCCACTCAATCATGCATGCCCACTGGTGTGGTGCTTCTGAATCTGCCATACCTGCTGTTGTGGTGTCTCGCTATCAATCGTACTTGCTGATGTGGTGCCTCACTTTAGGCCAAGCCTACTGGTGTGGTGCCTCACTATAGGCCAATCCCCATGCCTGTTGGTGTGTTGCCTCACTATAGGTCATGCCTACTGGTATGGTGCCTCACTATAGGCCATACCTGCTGATGTGGTGCCTCACTTTAGGCCATACCAACTGGTATGGTGCCTCACTATTGTCCATGCATTTTGGTGTTGTGTATCATTATCAGTCATGCCTGCTGGTGTTGTAAACATATTCGTTGGTGAGTGTTACTCCCATTGTGGGATTCTGTAATTGTTTAATGTTTTTGATGCTTCTTCTTTATGTCCATTCTAGTTTTGCAATTATCATGATGGGGAAGAGATTGCTGATTGCTCTGCTTAGTTCGTCTTCCTGGTGTCTCGTGATTGTTGTGTGGCTCTTCCTCGCTGTGCCATGGGGTTGTCTGCAGTTTATGATTGTGGTATTTCCTGATCATACTCACTATTTTTGTGCCTCACTATAAGTCATGCCTGTTGGTGTGGTGCCTCACTATCAGCTGTGCCTTCTTGTGTAGTGCCTCAATATAGGACATGCCTGCTGGTGTGGTGCCTCATTATAGGCTGTGCCTACTGGTCCTAGGCCTTGTACTAGTCAAGTACAGATGGACGATGGTTGATTATAAGTCTAGTGCTACTCTTACAAGGTGTTATTACATCAGACATGTCTGCTGATTCCGTGACTCTCTCAGATATGCTTTGTTGTACAGTCAACTCTATCATACATGCATGCTGGTTTCGTTTATTCAGATACGCGTGTGTGTAAAGTACTGCTCTATCAAGCATGGCATCTGGTTTGGTACAAATCCGTCAGACATGCCTACAGGTAGGACGCCCCTCCCACGGCTACCACCCTGGATGCCTTCTTGAACTTATCAAATGCTGAGAAATTCATGATTAGCATCACTTGGATGTTGCAAGGATAATATCAGTAATTCAAGAATCAGTAAAATGAGCATTTTGCATGCAAATCCAGGGGAAGAATTTCTTATATTTTTTTAGACTAAACTGCCATCTTGGCGGCTATCTTGTACACATTCTTATGTTATCTTTTTTTCTTACAAGCTAAGCGTCTTCAAGTTGATTCTAACTTCAAAGCAAACAATTTAAGAAAGAAAAAATGGGTTTGAGACATTTTTTTCAATATCACACAAATTTTTCACTTATAATTTGTCTCCATCTTGGACGCCATCTTGGCTATATTATTCATAATCTCATTTAAAGGCCAACTATTGTTGGCATCTTAAATATGAACCTCGATATGTGTTTTCCAACAATGTGGCATTTAGACAATTGTAGACTCGGACGACCCTGTGCAGCCACCTTTTAAGCTTAGAAACCCCACATGATGTTCGGTCAGTAGAATATTCAAGCAAATAGCAAAGCCAAAGGCTGGGCTGAGTCTTTGCTGGTCGCACATACCACACTGTTTTGAAATATCATGTCATGGTTCAACTGTCATTGTATTCTGTATTCTGATCTGAGCAAGAAAACTACGAGGGGGGTTCAATATGTAATGAAAACACAATCATAACTCCATCCACAATCGCGTTAGGATCTTTTGCTATATGCCAAACAAAAGATCAAAGCGTCGCCGTTATAATGATGCATAAAACATTATTTTTCCAAATTTAATAAATTACAGACTTTTTAAAAAGCACACTAATATACACTGCCTTTATTTTCCTCCGAATTGTAAATACTCATTTTAACAAAGGTAGAAAAGCATGCTGTATTTTCTAAAACAAACATTAAACATGCATGAATCACATACCAATAGTTTTCTGACTCATTTCCCCTTTATCTGTTATAACGATAACAGTTTTGACCGGTACAGATTTCTCGTGCAAACGGTTTTATTACGTTACCCCCCTCTTACGTTGACGTCGTTTAAAGCAATGGACGTAACACTAAAACACGCACGGTTCTTGAAAATCGGAAATGTTGCTCTGTATCAAGAAAGGACAACTTTGATTATATCGAAGTTTCAATACACACAGTGCATAGGCAGCAGACCAGTTAAACTGAAACCAATATCTAGGGGTATCTCATCTGAATGGTACACCCTTTTCGTTTCCTATAATTTTATTGTCTGAAATTAGCCAGCCAGATTATGCACATGTAAATACGTGTAATAATGTCCAAATAATGCATCCGAATGCAATCATCGATCAAACGCGGTATTTTATCTGATCCATTTCAATGTAAGCCAGTGATGGCATTCTTTTAAGCGATTTTCTTATTTTAAATGACGTACTTGGGGGTACTTTATGAGTGAGAATAAATATGGAAATTTCAAAATCGGCAGTATTACTTGCAAATGAATATCAAAGCGACCGTAAAAAATGTTACAAATGATTTTCGTATAAATTTTCGCTATGTATTCGTTCACACAAAAACGACTCTGTCAATGGAATGCAAGAAAATGTAGCATCAAGGAGAATCTTAACCAAAATGACAGCCTCAGTATTTCATAGAATATAAAGTAATATCAAAATATTTTGCAGGTATAAATCACCAATATATGGATATTAACCACACAAAGAAGCAGACTGAAAACATGCCTCGTTTTATAGTTATCTGCTCTTGAAATCATTGTTTTATTTCATATTGCAGTGTACTTCAGGAGCCTATCTTGAAAGTGGCTTGTGTAAATTAGATAAGGAGCTGGACAACTGCAATTTTACTATTATTTAGCTAAAAAGCAGACCTTTTAATGAAAGTAATTATGAGGTCTGTAAATATAAAACTTTGTGATATACTGGGCTGTTTTCATTACATATTGAACGCCCCTCGTACATGAGCCGTGGCATGAGATTTCAAACAATTTGATATGTGCGACCAGCAAAGGCTCAGATCAGCCTGCGCATACGCGCAGTCTGATCAGAGCCTTTACTAGTCGCTTGAGTATTATATGATTGTTAAGCTACTGACTGAACACCATTTGGAGTTTCTAAGCTTAACAGGAGGCTGCAGAGGCTCGTCAGAGTCTACACTTGTCAAAATGTCAAATCGTTGAAAATCTCATGCCGCGGCTCAGTCATAATTTATATGTTTGTAAGGATTCGAAATTTCATATTTAACTGACAAGTAAGTTGACCATGAAAAAAAGTTGTATAATCCGGGGATCTAAGGTTTGTTTTGTTGAACACCAGAGGTTATTTTTTATTCCTCAATTATTAATTTTTAAGAAACGCATTGAAAGCGTCTCAAGACGCTGCTAACAGATGCTTCTGAATGGAACCAGATAAAAGATGCTCCGCCACCGGATTTTACGGGAATTGCCGACTTTACGCACAAAAAATCCATAATGAGATTATTTTTTTCATACAGGGTTACCTTGGCTGGGTGGACCGCAACAGTATGGTAACACCGTTTCGGGTAGCCGCATTCGACTTGCCAGACAGTACAGTTGAGAAACCAGTCTACAGTGATCCCGTTCAAACCACGTTTGGATACCACGTGATCATGGTTGAGGCAAAGAAATGAGTGATGGTCTTCAACTTTTGCCTAACTTTGGTACAACTGTGGCTGATGTTATCCAGCCGTCTTTATACATTCACAGCACACCATAATGACATTTACAAGACATTTGCCTAGCGTCCAAGAAAGGGACACCTCAAAGATTGCACCACGCATAGGTGTAGCTACCATTACCCAATTACGCACACGCAAAAGAAATAATGTACATAATCAAATGGAATCACAGAATTAAGAAGTGGTGTTTTCTTTTAATTTATTGGACTGCTGTTAAAGGAAATAATTCGCTCCCTCCGGGTGCGAATTCTTTCCTTAAAGAGAAGAACCCATTGTGAAAAGGGGAGCAGTTGACGAAAATCACTGCTCGTCTCAGTTAACTCCCTTTGATGCGTGATTATTGTAGCGTTCTGGCTACGCCCTTGCACGTAGCGAGATACTGTGTGCAATATGTCTTTGCCGTCGTATAAGCTATATCGTGTATCTTAAATATTTTTCACATTTCACACGTTGAATACTGTAAATTCGGAAACTTTCGCGAGAGTTGAAATTTCGCGAAACTTCGCATATGCGAAGTTTCGTGAAAAATCAAACCCTCGTGAATTGGCGATTTCACTCTGTCGTTTACCGATATAGGTAAATCATACTGTGTTCGCGATTTTTACGTCGCAATTTACGTGTCTTTTAACGCTATTCGCGAATATAAAATTCTCCCGAAAATTTCCGAATTTACAGTACTGAACTATTCGAACACGATTTGAAGATTTATGGTGGAAGGGTTTATTCGGTATAAATTGGTCAATGCACGATATCAAAATATATAAAATTCTCCCGAAAATTTCCGAATTTACAGTACTGAAGTATTCGAACACGATTTGACGATTTATGGTGGAAGGGTTTATTCGGTATAAATTGGTCAATGCACGATATCAGCTACGTCAAAATGTGTGAATTTCCTTTATATCTCATATAAGAAAGATCAAACTACAAATAAGTCTAGAGACCTGATTTTTGGCATCTGTGTTTTTGTATGGATTTAGGGAGCATGAATATTCACAAGTCTCAGTGATCCTCGTTGTCTCTCTACGGGGGTTGGAGATTAAATTTTGCATGATGAAGGTATATGGCCGTTGCCTCTATGTACCCAGCTAGCAGAAAAGTCGCTCAGCCAATTTAATGAATGTTTTTAAAACAAGCTAAAACTATTACTGTCAACATCGGGGTATGCTTTACATGTGTATTTTGATTTTCCTATTCGACACATTTTGATTTAATTACGACATTTTGTGTTTCTTGAAATCTATCCTTATTTTGATCAAATGATAATGAAATATCACCGCAAAGTACTCTCATGCCAGCCAAGAGTGACAGTGACGTCATGTTTGTTTAACGAAATTATCCGGGACTTATGATCGATTGATCACTTGTGTTTTTTAATCCTATACACAGGATATGATTAATACACATGTAATCTATCGATTCGCATTAACGCAAGTTGGGTTTACAAGTTAATGCTTACTTAAAAATTGTAAACACGAATTTATATCATTGTCACTTTTGGTTGGGACGACAGTAGGAAGTAAAGATACGATTGGGGGATCTCTGATAGTGAGTTTATTAATTCTCGTCTAAGCTCTATCAAACAGTCTATTATTTAATTTCGGGGATTATGTTTTGGATCAGAATACACTGGGTTTTACTGGTTGGCAAACAAATCCACCATTGGCGCTCTATGGCCGACATAACCTATTCTTGACATACGTTTTATCAACAAACCCTATTCCTGGCATACGTTTTGTTCATAATCACTATGCTGGCCTCTTGATATGGTTCAACATAATCTATTCCTGGCATACGTTTTGTCAGCAAAACCTATTCCTTGCATACGAGGCCACTTCATAAGGTTCAACATAACATATTCCTGACGTATGTTTAGTTAATCAGTAAAGTCTTGCGTATTCCAAACCAAAAAACAATGTCTAATATTAAATAATTGACTGTTACAAACTGTCGACATACAAATAAGAAATGATCAGGATCTTCTATAGCACCACAAACATACTGAAGGCAGTCTGCTATATTTTGTACAAACGTAGGCGGAATGGGCTGCATTAAACATGATAATAATAATAATAATTATACTTGACCAAGTCTTTTACCTGTGTTATAGCATTGCAATAGTGTACTTAGGCTAAAATGTATCCAGGCATAGAGGTTATTAAACTTGAGTTCATTCTCAGACTCAAAATAAAGCGCAATGATTGGCTGCTTGCGGACACGTGTCCGCAAGCAGCAAATCACTGCACTTTATTTTGAGTTTGAGACATTAGAGTGAATCTAAATTGTAAGCCCTTGTTAAATCACGTGGTATGCCACAAACTCAATCAAAAAGTAAATGAGTATGATCAGGAAATAGATCTGATACTTTCCAATAAGCGAATAACAAAGGCGCTGATCAGACTGCTCGGAAGCGCAGGCTGGTCTGCTCCATTGATGTTCGCAAACACCGAAGACAGGTTTTCTCGCGTCGTGGCCCAAAATAATGATGACATATCACCGCAAAGTAAAGAAGGAGTTAAAATAAAGTTGTAGGATCTTTCGTGGTGTAGTGATTTTCCGATAGAGAAACGCTGTGTTTGTAATTATATACTTAACACCATTAAAAACGCAACTTTTACAGTATAACCTTACACGAGATTTAATGCCATTTTATCATTCTAATAAATTAAAAGCATAAACCTATGGTCGCGATATCAAGCCAATACTCTTTTGGTGCAGATAAAGCAGTCCAGATAAGCCAGGCTGTATTTTTGATAAAGAGACACAACGCGAACTTCGACACAAAAACTGAAAAATCACTTTATTAATCTGGATATCAGACCTTCATTATGAATGGCCCTTTTGGATTCAAGCTTTCGGAAAATTTCAACATTGCTCTACTTTCTATGCACACGCAACAAATTGTTTTTGTCTTGAAGTTTTGACCTTCAAAATGGTCATCAAAGTTTCAGCATGAAAACCGGAAGTTAAAGAAAATGCGACACTTTCGACGGTAAATATTGCGATAAATGATAACCATAGACTATGACATTACAACTTACGAGAGCCAATTTTTAAATGATTCAGTTAAATTGAAGCTTTAGTGATTTTTCAAATTTTGGGGAATTTCACGAAAAATGAAATTTAAAACTTAAATTTTATGTCCTTCCAGCAAAGTGAATTGTGTGTGGTAAACCGTTTTCTTGTTTGTTTGAATGAAACGCAGTACTTGCACGCTGAAATTGAATAAAATTTTCAAGATTTAATATGGTTACCAAAAAAATTGATGAATTTGTCATTTTTCACCAAAATTTTTGGCAGAAGTGTGCAATTGAGCTCAAGTTTTGGTAAAACGTTCTCCTACGTCAGGGACGCTTGTTAGTACAAAGACAAAGTGTATCAAGCTGATATTTATAGGAAAAATAACACTTGTACCAGTTGCGTTTTTAATGGCTTTAAGTATATATCTGCCTGTAAACTGAAACCAAATTCTAATTAACCACTTTTCAAACTCATTTGATGATGAAATTAATTTAATTTTTTTCCTAAATATGTGTTTTTAAATGGGTAAAAGTTTAGCGGTGTTTTGTAACAGTTATCAGTTATCAGTTATCTTACATTCAAGGTGGGTTAAAAATGCAAAAATCGATTTTTTAAGATAAAATGGAGTTGAGTGTAGTTTTTATTTAAATGAAGTGTGAGTGCTTACAAACTAGTCTAGCCGACTTGAAAAAACACCAAACACTTGAAATTTTGCTTTGGGTTAAAATAAGTAAGAATAAAAAAATCGCATTTTTCGAGATTTTTGTAATTCATTAGTTGCTCATGCTAAAATAGTTGAATGCACATTATTTTATCTGAACACTGTAGACCAAACGCAATAAAACTCGATTAGTCCATTTTTGATGATAATATGTTACGACTGCTGCACACTTCCTGTTTCAATGACTGTCTTTTTGAAATGAGGGTCCCTTTTCTCTAACTTTGTCTGTGCAAGAAGTACAAGTCATTTGAAATGAAATTGCTTGCAGGGTCTCTGCAAAGTCAAGGTTTATTAACAAAAGCATGCATTTAGTATGCCCCGGTTTTTGACTGTCTTTGACCGATTAAATATTGGTCACCCATATACTTAGTATTCATTAATATTAAGTGAATACTAATTTGGCCGCGACGCGAGAAAACCTGTCTTCGAGGGCTCCGGAAAAGTGAGATTCAAACCAGTCTCCTCAGCTACGGAGACTAGCTGGAAAATTGAAATTTCGCTTGAAGCAAGTTTAGATATGAAACTTTCCAGTAAGCGATCAACAAAGGCGCTGATCAGTCTGCGCGGATGCGCAGGCTGGTCTGCGTCTTTGTTGTTCGCAAACCCCCAAAGGTTTTCTCGCGCCGAGGCCCAATTATAATCCTTGGATCCTAGATTAAAGCATTTGACCTTATTAGTATAGACTGAAATATTATAATCGAAATAGGATTGTCCTAGCCTGGGTTCCAGTCTGATCATTTTTTCTTCTTTTTTATATTTTTCCGTTTCTTGGTCAAAAATCAATATTAATCGAAATCAATAACAGACAACCGATACCTTTGATGTTGTTCCTTTTTAGAATATTAGCATTAGAAAATATTGCCAAAATATTGACGACTGGACCCAGGCTAGGATTGTCCATACACGCCACTAAAAACTTTATTCGTCCGCATATTCGATTTTTCGACCTGTTTTTCAGCCAGTGAGGAAAGCCATCCTTTTAGTGCAAACTTACTCTTACTTTTCTACTAAAGCAGCTTTAGGCCAACATTTCGCCAGCCATAAATGTCATGCGCGGATCCAGAAAGTTTTTTCAGAGGGGGTCCAACTTTTTTTTAGTTAATGAGTGGATCCAAATACAACTAAAATCGGCCATCATCGGCCCGCCAGCGAAACGCCATTTAAATGGCGTTTCGCTGGCGTGCCGATGATGGCCCAACATTGAATGCTGGCTTGGTAGATTTGTGACTTTAAGGGGATCCGGACCAGTATTGGCAAGAGACCCTATATTTTTGCGATTTTTCAGGGGGGGGGGTCCGGACCTCCTGTCCCCCCCTGGATCCGCACATGGTAGTTAAACATTTCTACCTGTTATTCTTGCAGCTATTCTCTTGATCAATACCATTGAATAGAACATAGATTTTAAGGCTGTTAACTATTTTTACAGTGCGCTTTAAAATATAATTTCTCGTATACATAGAATGCAACGTCAATATGGTAAATATAATTACAACTTTGAGTCGGAGACCTTTCATTCTTGTTTTGTTTGGTTTGGTTCTTTATGTTCCAGTCAACAACTATGGTCATGTCGGGACGGTCAGTTCATCTAGCCACATTTTTCCTGAGCAAGCTTGACTAAGAGGTTCAGCATTACATCGTGCACATACTTTCGCTTGTAACTGACAATAAAGTAAGAAAGAGAGCAAAGATCAGGAATCGATACAATCAAGTACCACACCTGACCTTCAGGGAGGATTATGTTAACAATTGAAATATATTGAAAAAAAGACTGTCTCTCCCACCGAATTGTGTACAATATAAAGTTCAAAATTGTCTAATCTGATCTAATCTCATAATCGCTTTGCATTTAGTGTAACCTTGGATCACTTTACCAATGATTTCAATAATAAGCTTAAGTTACAGTATTGTAGTTAAATATTCTGACACGTATAGTGCGAATCATGTTTACTGTCGTCGCCCTTGGCCAAGTCACCTGTTAAACTAACGGAATCGGGACCCAACTCACGACAGTAAACAAGAAACGAATTATACAAGTAAGACCTCTGAGTCAAATATGACCAATATAAACTGGGCAAACGGATCCTTCAGAAAAAGAGAAAACCTACTAACTTGGAAATAGCAGACTCGGTTGCATTCATTGATTCTGTTCATGATGATAAATCACACGCTCTATTGCATCGGGCATGCGCGGATCCAGAGGGGGTGGGTGGCAAGGGGTCCGGACCCCCCCCCCCCCCCCTATTAAAAATTACAATTCCAGATCTGATGTAGTGCACGTTCAATGCTCATGACGTTATTGACGTTATTCCACTTCCCTGGAATTTTCGCCAAAGGAGATCCCATAAATGTTTAATTAAAGAAATGTCGGTGAGTACGCTGGTCGTGCGTGAAAACAGCTTAATTTTAATGTCGTCTACTGTCCTGCCAGCCAAGAGTGACAGTGACGTCATGTTTTTTACAAAGTTATTAGGGACTTGAAATCGGTATATCAGTTGTGTATTAATCCTATCCACAGGATAGGATTAATACACAAGTGATCTATCGATTCGCATTAGCTCAAAGGGAGAGTTCAAGTTAATGTTTTATGTAACAATTGTAAACAAAATATAACGTCACTGTCACTTTTGGTTGGCACGACAGTAGTATACACCTACAATGTGTTGTGGCCCAGTCTAGTCTCACACGTTTATGTAACGTATGGGTGGCTTCAGCGTGACTGTGCAGCACTTAGTCAATTTTGAACTGTTTTGTCACAAAACAGAGTTCCCGTGATTTTTCTTACGGAGTGGCTGCTGCCAGTTAACTGGTTATAGCCATTTTAACGTGAAATCGCCCCTGCCAGTTCGCTTCAGTATTTTTATTGTAGTGTGTATAGAAAGTTATTTTGCATCAACTGAAGTAGCAAAATGTTAGTGAATGCTTTACTTAATGAGTTGTTTAACGTGTTTCCGAATTTGTTTCATGTTAAAGTGTGAGTATGGGCTATGTTGAGCTTCCAAAAACGTAAAAGAGTGACTATATAACAAACAAACAAACAAATATGTTGTTGCTAGTTTTGATTAATTTTAAAAGCGCACATCTTATTATTACGGAAAATAATAGTTTTGCTGTTTGAATCCCATGGCCTTTTTAATGGACCCAACAATGCAAGAATTTAAACTAAAACATCTTCTGCTGAAATTATTTGAAATTACAATCTCCTATCATTCTTCGGGAGTTAATACTTTGCAATGTCACTTCATGTACAAAAACCTAAAGAGTTTTGTTAGTCGCTGTGAGTGCGTAAGCTGCTTCGATAACATCCTGGTCGTAAACCCCGAAGAAAGGTTTACTCACGACGCGGCTCAAAAAAAGTCGGGTTCTTGTTTTTGGGTCGGCTTCGATTGATTTGTCTTTTGTCACTTGTATTTTCTTTCCTATATAGAAGCGTATATTGTTCTGTTGATTAAAGTTAAAGGGTTGCGATGAATAATTATTAGAATGATTTACGTAATTGTAAAAATACCATAATTAGAATGTATGATTATTAATTCCAATTATTGCCAATTAGATAAAGTCGCACAATTGTCAAGAGCAATAAGAGGACATACAAAAGATCATAAGTTCATCAAAGGTTTAAAATCGTATGATGTAAAACAATTTTTCAGCTCATATTATTTTATGGAGAACTTATTGAAAACTTAACTTAGGATAATGAAGGTAAAACGCTGTTCTTTTTGAAAAAAAAACTTATGAGTACGGAGACGTTCACGTAATGCAGGATGCACAGGACGATCGTAGTCAAATATGTTTAAATCATGTCACAAAAGGGCCTAATGTATTTGCTAACATTAGTCGTTAATTTTATTGTTGCTTTCTATACAATGTTTGTACGATATATATATGTTCTTCAAAAGCAAAATAAAATTAATAAAACTTAAAATCCCATTTTGTTTCCAAACCCTCTGTGAATAACTACATGCGCGGATCCAATGGGGGAACTGCGGATCCGGACTTCAGACCCTCCATTTTAAATTGTGCAACTTTGTCTGAACCACCCTGGTCTCCAACTAGACACCCTCTCCCCTCCTGAGACACATTTCTGGATCCAAGTTTACATTATTGCATGTATAAACACTGGTTTGCACCATGCGTCACCGACTCAAACCTTCTTGTCAAATAAAAATAAAAATTTAACTGGAAGCAGCGAATTTACGTTAAAATCGCTGCTGCCAGTTAACTGGTAGCAGACCTTGCCCTTTTCTCACCAAGTTGGGTTTTCTTGTGCTAAGAGAGCGATGATGTATGGATGACGTCACATAAGACTTGACACTGCCCGCCTGACGGAACTTGCTTATAAGACGGGATATCGTAAGCTCACAAGCTTAAATTGTCGAGCGACTTGCTGATTTTTCATATATCGTCAGTTAGCATTCCGATCACAATGTTACGTTGATTTATCGTCGAGTCATGGCGGTGTCCAATCGTGGAAATTTTCAAATTTTACTCTGGACAGTTTATTTGTTGTGCTACATGTACAGATCAAACAATACGAATTTAGATGTCATGGGCTTCACATGGGATGCTGGGCACGTGATTGGCATGGTTTCTTCAACGTCGCGTGCCAAACCGTGAACGTAAGAAAAGCGCATAAAATGGACGTGAAAAGTGAAAGTGTGTCAAACACAACCTGTAAAACGCATATTAAAGAAACGTTCGCATAATTGATCATGAGAATTAAATTCGATTGAAAAAAAATGCTAAACTTAAGTTTCAAAGTATACGGGAGACTTCAATTTTAGTCTAAACTTTTATTTATTTTTTGTATAACAACATGTGTACATTTAATAAAAAGAAGTTCACATACAGATAATTTGAAATACAAAAAAGGGATCCAGAAGAAAGTCTATCGACTTTTGTAATCTGTTTTCCAGCTATTCAATATTAGAAATAAAATGCACGTATGACTTGAAGGTATAATACAATACTGCAAAAACTCGATAATTCGAACTGGAATTAACCAGGTTTAACTGCATATATTATAATTTCAAACTGCTGTTTAATGCAAAATATGAATTTTGACTTTTAAAAATGAGAATGAATATTTACGAATTACAGTTATCCTTGTTGTCTCCATGGGGTTTGGAGGAGATGATCAAGTCTATGTGGGGGGGGGGTATGGTTGTTGCCTCTATGTTCCCAGCTAGCAGATTAGTCGTCAAACCAATTAAATGTGATTATACCAGGAATTGTATGCTTTTGTTTAGGATACTGAGATATGGTTTCTGCAAGTGAAGTGTGACATTGGAGCATCGCTATGTGTATAAAAAACGTATTTTAAATAGTACTGTTATTGCAAACATTGAGGTATGTTTTATTCGAATGCAATGCGCTATAAGAGGATTAATATGTAATTTAAAACGTTTTAACTTAATTATAATTTCTTGTACTGCTTTAAATATCTGCTTATTTTGATCAAAAGTTAGTGATATATCACCACAGAGTAAAACGATTTGGTTGGCAGATATTAGACACAGAGTTTATTATACTTAAGGAATAAAGAAACGCAACAGACAAAAATATAATTTTTGCGTGTTTAGATGACGGTTTGGTAAAATCTCTTTTGAAAATTTCTTATTGAGTATTTATAGCAAGTGATGAAATACCAAAACGTCATTTTAACGCTACATTTTACGCTACAAGGTGAAAACATATGAAAACGTAAAATGTGACGTTAACGTCAGAATAAAGATCAAGAAACCCCGTCTTTTTCATGTTTGGTAATTTGACGTCGACTTGACAATGTGCAAATTAAACAAACGTCCAATCTTATTCGTAATGCAGTCAAATTATTGCGTCAAAGCACGCTACTTGAATGGCAAGATACACAATGGTAGTGAATAATCAATAAACGTCACTTATACCCCTATTCCACACAGGCCACGAATCGCCCGAATCGCCACGAATTGATTTTTTTCTTATTCGGGGGGATTCGTGAGGTTTCATTAATTTTTTTTTCTCCAATCGTGATGAGCTACGAGTCATTCCCGATTCAGATACGATGTCGTTACGAACATTCGGGGGAATCGGCTCAATTCGGCTGGAATCACGCAAGAATTCATTGCGATTAGAAAATAACATTAGAACATGCTGCACGAAAGTTAAGGAATCAATTACGAATCAGTTAAGAATATGCGGAATGCAGCACGAATTGGGCACGAATTAACAGAAATCCGCGACGATTCGACACGATTCGCGAGATTTTCTCTCACGATAGCTATAAAAAGGCCCGTACATGCTTCGGGGCATCAGTTCCAAAATGAATGTTCCTCGTAAAGCAGCAGTAGAATTGATCCTGCAACTTGAGTGTTGAAAACGGCTTCTTATATAGCTAGAAGAAAACAACTACGTTAAAGTCGAGAGGCCCTGACCCAGACTCTTTGACTTGGAAAAACATGGCAGTTCGCCATTGGCAAAATCGCCAGCCAGGAGCTACTGACTGATCCTGATTGTGCTGCAGAATCTGCCAAATCTGTTTCAACTTCTAGGACTGCTCACATGCGCGAGACGGGGTAATTAACCTTAGGGAAAATCCTTCTGCTATCTCTTCCTTGATTTATTGCGTGGCTTAATGGCTTAATCTCCCGATTCTCCACGAATGAGCTAAGAGTAGCTACGAATGCCCAAAACAATGCAAAAACGCCCCCGAATCGATTACGATTCAGTTACGATATCCAAGAATGCCTTAGGAATTTGGTACGAATCACGCACGATTTTTCGAATTGGGGAATTCGTGGCCAAAGTTTTGAACAGTTCAAAACTTTTAAGCTGAATTCCCGATAGACCTACGAATTGCAAGAACTCACTACGGACTATGCGAATCAGTTAAGACCATCACGAACTGAGTACGATTCAGCCACGAATCCAAATATTTGTCAATTCGTGTCAATTCGTGGGATTCGGGGCCTTTGTGGAATAGGGGTATTAGAGCCGTCGGGTTTGGATCGCTGGTGAATAAACGGGATAAGATAAACCTAGAGACATCAGAACATGCTTTCTTGGGAAAAACTGACTTTTCAGATACCGTAGAAATACGCTGGTAAGGTGTTTATATTGACGATAGCCGAACAAAACACGGCGTAATGCAAGAGAAAACATCTGATTACATGCCAAGAGTGAACACTAAACGTATGAACTGTAACCTAAACTTTGTCACTGGACCATTTTATCATTAGAACAACGCATACACATCATGTAAACCATTACAACGTAGGATATCGAATTTTGACGTCAGAACTGAGGTTTTTTGACGTCTGAAGATCTCAAGTCATAATTCTTGAACATAACGTCTTTGTAATGGATAAATCTCAAGCAGAAAAGAAAGTTTACGCGTTTCACGCAGTATTCAGAGTTGACATTAATGACGTTAAGCCGTTTCAGAATCCTACAGAAACGTCGCCATCTGATCATTTCCTTGATCTGCAATCTATGCCAATACTTTTTAAAACAATAAACCGATGGTTGATTCAAACTTTGCTTTTATTGACCCTGTTTCAGTAGTTTACTACGGGGGGTCAGGCTGGTTACGCGCATGCCAAAATGATTACGTAATCGATAATTAAGTTGAACCTGCTGTAATTTGAAGGACACATAGTGCTCCTATGGATAAATATCATTTGCACTAAACACTTGCATCATATTGTATGCTTACAATGACTCGAAGTGTTTGTTGCGTTTCTTTATTCCTTAAGTATATATAATGTCTAATGTATGTTTGTTTTTTTTTTGTTTGATTTGATTCTTTACGTCCACTCAACAATCTTTCAGTTATGCGGGACGGGTCTTCCTGGGTTGAACCAGTACTAAGCTAGGATAAATGTGTCTTGCTCAAGGACAACAACGCAGTGACGCCGGTGAGGCTCGAACCCGCGGCCCTTCGGTCTCGAGTCAAGCACTCTACCACTGAGCCACTGCGCTCCCTGTCTAATGTATGTGAGCTGACGGCATACAAATAAGAAATGATGAGTATCTTCTATAGCATCACAAGTACAATTCTAGGGACTATCAACTATATGTTTTGAATGCAGTAGTTGACAGAGAGGACTGCATGCAGTTCTTAGTCAAGCATGTTTGTTTGTTTGTTTGTTTGATTCTTTACTTCCTATCAACAATCTTTCAGCTAAACAGGGACGGGTCTTCCTGGGTTGAACCAGTACTAAGCTGGGATAAATCTGTCTTGTCCAAGGACCACAATGCAGTGACGCCGGTGAATTGACCTGTGTTATAAGATTGGAGTGGCTGAATCAAGTTGGAATGCAGTCTGATTTTGAAGATGTTTAGGCTTGGAGAATTTCGGGCTTGCTCTGGAAGTTCATTTGAATCCCGGACAGCAGAAGGCAAGAAAGATTTATAGTAAAGACATATGAGCCGCGACATGAAATTTCCAAAAATGTGGTATGTGAGACCAGCAAAGGCTCAGACCAGCCTGCGCATACGCGCATTTGATCAGAGCCTTTGCTAGTCGCTTGAATATTCTATGAGTGTTAAGCTACTGACTGAACATCAGCTGGAATTTCGGAGCTTAAAAAGAGGCTACACAGAGTCGTCTGAGTCTACACTTGTCGAAATGCCGCATTGTTGGAAATCACATGTCGTGGCTCATATGTAATGTTTGTAGATCTGAAGTATGTTGACGCACTTCCAACAGTAGCCAAGATAATCAGGGCAATAATAGTCAGTGAGTATGGTCAGGAAATACTTCAATCACAAACTTCAGAAAAACCCATGGCACCGCGAGGAAGAGCCACACAACAACCACGAGATACCAGGAAGATTAACTAAGCAAAACAACCAGTTATCTCTTCCCCTCCAAGATGATTGCAAAATTAGAATGGACATAAAGTTCATTTTTCATTTTATAAAACATT
Organism: Loripinus fragilis; assembly: GCA_964019695.1. Classification (NCBI taxonomy): domain Eukaryota; kingdom Metazoa; phylum Mollusca; class Bivalvia; order Lucinida; family Lucinidae; genus Loripinus; species Loripinus fragilis. Next base: position 107,646,360 of record OZ026518.1, read on the forward strand.
CTTCCTTCTTGATCCCAGTGTTTCCCAACCTGGTTTCTGTGTGTAGAGAATCGATGGAGGCTAACTTAGTTGCACCAGTAACTATTCTAGTAACTTCATTTTGGATTTTGTCTAATTCATTTGATTCATATTGTGTGCAATTATTCCACACAACGTCAGCATATTCTGGAAGTGGACGTATAAATGAGAAGTAAATAGACTGAAGAGATTTCCTATCTAGTTGAAATTTTAGTTTACGCATTATATTGAATCGCTTCCATGCTTTGGATTTGACAAGTTCAAGATGTTCATGCCAAGTGAAATCATTTGAAAAGATGATACCAATGTGCTAATGAGAGTTAACTTCAGCAATTTGGGTTTGGTTCAACAGAACTGGAGGGTGATATGGTTTGTAATATTTGCTAGAGAGGAGGATAGACTCTGACTTTTCAGGATCAAATGCCACTAGCTATTTATCTGCCTTGCGCTGGATTTTAGCCAGGTACAAATTTAACTGTTCAGCAGCCTGAATGGGGTCAACGACAATGTAAAACAAACTAGTATCGTCAGCAAAAAGTCTAATAGAGGAGTTAATGTCTACAAGAATATCATTAATATTAGATATATAAGAGAAACAGGAGAGGTTCAATAATAAAACCTTGTGGAACTCCAGCCTTTACTGAAACCCAAGAAGAACTTGCACCAGGCAAAACAACCCTTTGTTTCCTGTTAGTTAGATAATTAGAGAACGAAGTCAGCACCGATACTGAAATACCTGCAGATTTAAGTTTAAAAAGAAGACCTTTATGCCAAACTATATCAAAGGCTTTACTTATGTCACAAAATAAATTTAGCGCGAACTACCTTACTCGAGAGCTTTACCGAATATATTGTAAATATCTATTTACTGATTTACAGTAAATCACCTGGGGCAAAACCCGTTTGAAAAGCTGTAATGACGTTATTGTCTCGAAAGAAGTTGAAAAGGTATCTATGCACATTTTTTCCAAAACTTTGCTGACTGTACCTAGAAGAGGGATTGGCCTGTAGTTGGACACATCAGAAGGGTCACTTTTCTTATCGATTGGTGTGGCATTAGCCTGTTTCCAAATATGTGGCACACTTCCAGAACTTAGAGAAAAATTACAAAGATCAGAGAGAGGAAGAGCAAGTGGTTGAGCAAGTTCTATGAGAAGTCGATTATCTATAAGATCAGGTCCAGCAGCTTTGCCAGTAGGAAGTGATTTTAATGGGTCTCTAACCTCTCTTCAGGTGTAACAATGATAGAATCAAGTTTGTGGGTGGTACTTTTCACTGTTTGATACAAATCTAATATTTTGAAAGACATAACAATTTTAGAACTGATTCCAATTGCTTTGGCAGTTTGCACACGGAAGAAAAGGTTAAGACAAAGGGTATTCAGTTGACGTACGATAACATAGCAGTTGTCCACATTTTGAACTCCAAGACCTTGAAGACTGAGTGTGTAATGAGTCTTGTCAAAGTAAGATGGTCATTGTGTCACATTTTTAATATCAATGCAGTGCATTTCATTTTTGATAATAGTGGTATAGCGGATTCCATTTCTCAGAAACAGTTGCAGGATTCAAGCTATTGGCGCCAGCAGCAGACCAACTTCCAATTGCTGTTTCGACAATGTTCTTGAACCTTTTGCCAGTGAGGTGGATCGTTAATTCAATGTATCACTGTCAGTGGATACGTTAAGATTATATAAACGGGCAGTTTTGAAGTTCGATTCTTTCCGTGAGCAGTACAACTTTAATACATCATCCTCACCGGCGTCACTGCGTTGTGTCCTTGAGCAAGAACATTAATCCTAGCTTAGTACTGGTTCAACCCAGGAAGACCCGTCCCTTTATAACTGAAAGATTGTTGATGGGACGTAAAGAATCAAATCAAACAAAAATTTAATACATCATGGCTATCCAACGTTGATAATATTGTAAATTTTATTGCTTATCTGTTTTCAATGGGCTACTCTTTTTCATCTGCAAAAACATACCTCTCTGGTATTTCCTTTTATACCAAACAAGTGATAATGTGCTGATAATACATGTACATGTTTCACATTTTGTCATATATGCCACCTAAATATAGTCCAATTTTGTGATGACCCCCCAAAAAAAATCCACAAAATCTTCATGCCCCAAAAAATATTAATTTTTCAGAAAACCCCAAAAATATTGAGATATAGAATTTTGAACCCCCCAAAAAATGACCCGAGCCAACGTATGTATGAAAATATCAGAGTACCCCCTGGAAACTAATCATGCTATTATTAAGCATATGATTCGTAATGGTGGCAAGGTAATGAACCACCCTGACTTTTATGACATATTCACTAGTTTATGCGAAGGTTCTTGCCACCTGTCTTTAATTGGAAATGATATTTTTGATTACATTTCAAGGAACTTTAAGTATATTTATTAACTAGCCAGAAGTAGGGGGTCTATTCAGTAGTTTATATATGTTGTTGTTGGATACTTTGCATTCATAAGTATTAGCGTCCATGGCGGTTGGTTTCTCAACTTGATGGCGGTGGTCTTGTAGATTCGGCTATGAAGCTATGAATCTGGTTGTATACCCCACCGAATCCTGCCGTTATAAGTTGTTGGTTTGAGTTAAAAAGGTGACGTTACATTGATTTGTTGTGAATTGTTGACATTTACAATATGAAGTGTAAACTTTGAGTTGAAACTTTGAGTCAAGAACAGTTGACAAGAGTTGATAGTTTCTGTTGAAACAATGAGTTGAAATAGTTGTTAACAGTTGAAGAACAGTTGATAGCTGATGTTGAAACATTTAGTTGAAATACTTGTTCACAGTTGGTGAACAGTTGATAAGAGTTGTTGAAAGTTGATTTGAAATAATTGTTCACAGTTGAAGTTGTCAACATAAATCATACATTGAATCTATTAATCAACAATTTAACAAAATGACCGTCATGGCCAATATATAGCCAACAGTTAAGCTTCATTTACATTGGGTTTGTTTAGTTATGGTTCTCAGAAGAAAATCACTATTGCTTCCGCTTGGTTCGTTCATCTATAATAAACAACACAACAAAGACACGACGGCGACGCTTCTTATATTTCACCTGTATTCTTCTTCTTCTTCTTCTTCTTCTTCTTCTTCTTCTTATTATTATTATTATTATTATTATTATTATTATTATTATTATTATTATTATTGTTATTATTATTGTTATTATTATTATTATTATATAACGTCGCGTCTGAGAGTGAAATAATGCCATTTATCACATGACGTCGCGTCTGGGAGTGAAATAACGCCATGCAATAAAATCTGTAAACCACTAGTGGTTTATCGATTTTCGGGAAACGCTATGACGTCCATAACAACGTTGCGCATATAATGACAAAATTATAACCTTTTATACGCCAGAAATGAGATTTCAAAGTATTTGTCATATGATAAATAGAATCTAACATTCGTGCTCTTGTATTATTGAATTTATTAAACTCGTTGCAAAAAAGAAATAAAATGCTCGGCAAGCCTCGCATTTTATATCTTTTCCCCAACTCGTTTAATAAATTCAATAAAACATGAGCACTCATGTAAGATCCTCTATGTAATTTAATCGATAAACCACTTAGTCTAGTGGTTTACAGATTTTCGGGAAACGTTATGTGATGACGCTATGCCTCGTAACGTCACGTATATGGCAAAACCCTACCGTTTTCAGGCCAAAAATATTATTTCAAAATATTTTTAATGTCATATGATATATAAAATCTAACATTCGTGCTCCTGTATTATTGACTTTATTAAGCTCGTTGCAAAAAGGATATAAAATGCTCGGCAAGCCTCGCATTTTACCTATATTCCTCAACTGGTTTAATAAATTCAATAAAACATGAGCACTCATGTAAGATCCTTTATTATAATTATTATTATTATTATTATTATTATTATTATTATTATTATTATTATCGTGAAATATCGGGTCTGATATGTACGTGAATATTATTGTATGGTTTGTGCGTCTGTACGGGAAGATCAGTAACATGCATTGTGAGCTAATTGATAGAAAACATTGGAATATGTATCAATTAACGGTGCAATAAATTTCTTAAAGACACAATAAATGGGTAAAGAGATACAATGAAATTTGAGCCAGTGCATGCGATTACCAACAATGTGGTATGTGCGACCAGCAAAGCCTCAGATCAGCCTGCGCATACGCACAGTCTGATTAGAGCCTTTGCTAGTCGCTTGAGTATGCTACTGACTGAACACCATTTGGAGTTTCTAAGCTTAAAAGGAGGCTGCATATGCTCGTGTGAGTCTACACATGTCTTAATGCCACATTGTTGGAAATCTCATGCACTGGCTAATTTGAAATTGTTGCCTGCTGTAAATATTAGACAGCGCTTTAGTACACTTGCTCTTCCAATGACGTCATAAACAATTTGAAGAGTGGCATCAATTCTTTCAAGGCTAATGACATCATCAACGATTCGGCGAGTTTGGTTTACCAGAGGCTGGAAGAAAAGTACAATAGCTGGAAAGGTCAGCAGATATGAACTCCTTATCTACTAGTGCCGTCTGCTGATAACATTTACAAACAATTTGGACCAAAATCAGGCCCGACAAAATGTCGGGCCTGGTCCAGATCCAAACTGTTTCACACTCTTATTTTATCCCTAAAAACTCCACAGACAACAGAAATAAACTCGATAATTTATCCAGCATGCAAATAGTTAACCCTACTGCAGCAGACTAAATTTCAATTTGTGTTGCTGATTAAATCCTTTTCTTGCAATTCACGATGATGATTATAAATTGCAAACATTTTGAGCCCATGTCGGATTGCTCTCTTTAGCATTCTGATCTTGGTTCATAGTATTGGCTTCCATGGCAAAAGTATTATTTAGTGCATTTGGCAAATACTATATTTAAGACCCAAGGTGTTATTCTGTTTTGTTAGGTCATTGTTTGTTGCTGCTACCATTGTTTATAAGTTACCTCTCATATTAACTGCATTGTTGCACATTGCCTGATAAACGTTGTCTATCTCACGGCATGTGCCTTAACAGGGTATGACGACGTTGCACTTTTTGAATGATGTCGCTTGTTAGGCTGAATCAATACAGAATCGAAAAAATTACGCCATAATCGCTAGTTTGAAGAGTGAAACAATGTAGAATACCAGGTTCGCGTCCTTTGATATCAAGTTTACCAGGCTTGGCTTTGAGAACGCATGTTGAATCGCTCGGCAAGCCTCGCGATATCAACAAGCATTCTCAAAGCCGTGCCTGGTAAACTTGATATCAAAAGACACGCACGTACAGGGAGTGAGATTGCGGTCCTAGTTTTGTGGTGTAATTCTTTGTGTCATTTCCGGTCTTGCAGTCGTCTCACTAAAAAGGTGGAGTTTAGTCTTTAAAAAAGCAAAATCTAGGATATTTATACTCAGAAAAACAATGAAGGATATTAAGATTCTTTTGACTTGATAACATTTGAGAAAATGATTTCCTAACTAAAAGGTTTTGTATCTGATAGAACTACCATTATGCAATATAGCAAAATAACAAATTAAATTTACAGGTCATTGGTTACGATACAGTACCATGCCAAACGTACCAACCCTCTTTACGCAAAGTTCACGAGTTAGAGATTTAACGTTTATATTTTTCGCTGCAACCTTTACCTGGTCATTGTTCATGTTCTAATTCTGACCAGAGACAAGTTTTCACACCCATTAATTAGTCATTAACATAAATGTACTGATATGGCATACCTGAGCCATTATGACAATAAATTGGCAGTGCAACACTGACGGCATCTACAAAATTAGGTGTCATACTTTTTACTGATAGCGAGCAATGATTTTTGAGCCAGTCATTATGGAATACAAAATGATAAAAAAAAGTTTCAATTATTTTCGGATGTTTATGACTTTTCACTATAGAGGGTTGCACCATTTGGACTTGTACTGTACTTTAACTATTAAAGCATGATTATTTTTATTGCAGATATCCGTAACTATGAAATGCAAGCATAACTAGTTTAGTTTCTATTGTATTGAATTATAGAGATGGAACTGAATCTAAATATCCTTCAATTGTTTTTGTGAGTATATCTGGCCTGTAAAATATAGCTGGCGGTTGTTCTGTTGTTGTTTGCTGCCCATTGTGTGTGTGTTTCTGTGTTTGGTCCTTGTTTCGTAATGCAGTACTACTGTCGTGCTAATTAATTAATTAGTTTAGTTTTATATAAATGGAACTGAATCTAAATATCCTTCAATTGTTTTTGTGAGCATATCTGGCCTGTAAAATATAGCTGGCGGTTGTTCTGTTGTTGTTTGCTGCCCATTGTGTGTGTGTTTCTGTGTTTGGTCCTTGTTTCGTAATGCAGTACTACTGTCGTGCCAATTAATTAATTAGTTTAGTTTTATATAAATGGAACTGAATCTAAATATCCTTCAATTGTTTTTGTGAGTATATCTGGCCAGTAAAATATAGCTGGCGGTTGTTCTGTTGTTGTTTGCTGCCCATTGTGTGTGTGTGGCAGGGGGGGGGGTGGGGGGTGGGTGGGTGTTGGTGTGTGTGTGTCTGTGTTTGGTCCTTATTTTGTAATGCAGTACTACTGTCGTGCCAACCAAGAGTGACAGTGACGTAATATTTTGTTTACAAGTGTCAAGTAAAATTAACTTGTACACTCCGCTTGAGCTAACGCTAATCGATAGATCACTTGTGTATTAATCCTTTCCTGCGGATAGGATTAATACACAAGTGATATGTCGATGATAAGTCACTGATAACTTTGTAAACCAATATCTAACCGTTAGGTGGCATGACTATCGCATACCGACCAGGTCGATTCTTTAGTATCGCGCCTGCGCAAAGACAATGCTTTGTAAACAAAACATGACGCCACCGTAACTCTTGGCTGGCAGTACAGTAAGTGTCCTCCTTTCTGGTTTTGCTCTCATCTTGCTGATGAAGATAAAGTGAGGGCAAGCTGCTTTACTTTAACTTTTAATGTGCCAATCGCAACAAAAGTCGTCTATTTTTCTCGTCTGCTGAAATGTATAAGAAGCCTCTATGGAAAACATGTGGACCAGGATCAGATCTGCTCCTGTTCCTATAGGAGCAGTCTGTTCTGGGCCCACGCTGTTTGCTTCTATACTTAATTCGTCAGTATTGTTAGGCAATTGTTTGCAGCAGACGGCTTCAACAGACGACATTTTCAGATGTATTTTTTTCTTGGCGCTTTAAGGGTTAATTGTGTTTTTTGCTGTTTCTGCATTGTTTCGTAGCAGACAATTTGATGCTTACTGTACGACTGTTCTGTCTTTGTAGCGCTGTACAATAAAACCTGTCTTAAGCAGCAACTAAAAAAAGACCAAAGGTTGGTTTTCAATACAGATTATTGCTTAATGCAGGTCAAAGTATTGGCGAATGCTCATTCTGCATTACTTTCGACCTGCATTTAGCTACCATCTGTCTTTAAGACCTTTGTTGTTGTTTTTCTATATTAAGTGGCCGCTTTAGCCAGGTCTAACTGTACACTGCACGGTTGTTATTGTCTTAGTAACGTTCTTTAAAATAATATTATCAAAACATTAATCTTTCTTTCTCAAAAGCAATATACAACAATCTATAAAGTCGAAGTGAATCTTTGCACGTCTTCTCTTAAAGGGCATCGATAATCTTCCCAGGACACAAGACTTTAATTAAAACCCACTTTCCGTCGACCTGGTTATCGCTGCTAACAATCAAATTGTTGCTATGACGTCAATCGAATTCAAGCTCACAGTCTATGGAGCAACATCCTTTAATTTCCTAACTAACGCTTAAAGCTACAGACGACCTTTTGCTACATATGGCCTTTTCAAATATTAACACTTTGCCTGCTCGTGGCATTTTATTGTGTCTGCTGAAAATGTTTTTAAACGATCCCAACCTAGGTCAGCTCCTCCTAAATGTCTGATCGGGACGGATCCACGCTTGCTAGTACACTCTTGTGGTATTTCCGAAAGATGTTTTGAATTAGTTATTGTATGAAACAACCAGCAAACGAAAAATCCATGCCAGATTGTCCGGCATGCAAAAGGCTATGTTTTGCATTTTCAACAAATTTGGGGGTTACCTTTTTTCAGTAGAAAACTCCGACTGAGATGTGGCAGTGACGTATTGATAGGGAAATTGGAAATCTACTACTGTTAGCGAAAAACTATATAAAATTTAACTACAAAGATCTAGAATTTGGGCTAGTAAGTTTCTTTGTCTAATGCTAAATCAGCGTTAAAATATGAAAACAGGCAGGCACGTTGTGACGCAGAGGTTCAGCTAATGATCACAATGACCCGAGTTCGAATCCCGGGCGGGACCTGCTTTTATCGACATCTGGTGGCATAATTATGGTAATAGCACTGTTCGCCCGTCCGTCCCGCTTCGTGTCCGGTGCATATCCCCTATATTATTTGAGGTAGGAATCCCAAATAGGGTGTGTGGATGCATCTTGGGATGGCGGAGTGTGGCGTACCATTGGCATTGACCTTTGACCTAATTGTTAGAATATTCGTGTCCAGAGCATATCTCTTATATTATTTGAGGTAGGAATCCCAAATTTGGTGTGTGAATGCATCTTCGGATGGAGGAGTGTCCCGTCTCATTTTTGGGTCACTGTGGCCTTGACCTCTGACCTATTTTCTAAAATCGGCATCAAATCTGGTGCATATCTTCTATATTCGTTGAGGCAGGAATCCCAAATTTGGTGTATGGATGCATCTTTGACGGTGGTATGTCGTGTAACTTTTTGGTCACTGTGACCTTGACCTCTGACATAGTTTTTATAATAATCGTGTCTGGAGCATATCTCCTATATCATTTGGGCTAGGAATCTCAAATTTGGTGTGTGGTTGCTTTTTTTGGTTGTCAGAGTGTCAGCATTGGGGTCACTGTGACTATAAACTATTTTCTAGATTTATCGTGTCAGGAGGATATCTCCTATATTATTTGAGGTAGGAATCCCAAATCTGGTGTATGGCTGCATATTGGATGGTGATATGTCCAAGACAATTTATAGGTCACTGTGACTATGCCTATGGCCTAGTTGCTGGAATAATTGTGTCTGGAGCATACTGCCTAATAATAATAAAAAGCTATATTGTTTTAGGTAGGAATCCCAAATTTGGTGTGTGGATTCCTCTTGGTATAGCGGAGTGGTGTATACCATTTTGGGCCACTTTGACCTTGACATTGACTCCTGACATAATTTCTAGGTTTTTCGTCTGGTGCATATCTCCTTTACTACAAATAACTTTCCTCAAATATGTCTTATGTTAGACCAATTCTTTTGGGGGCATTTTTCATGTTACTGTGACATTTTCTGTTTTGTTGGTTTTTTATCATTATTATTATAACTTTATTTTAAGTCAGGGAGGTGAGGTATATTGTCGTATTTTTCTGACGGAGTTGTTTAAAAAAACCTCTATCCCAATATGGAATATTTTCGTTAAACTCCGTAGATAGGTACATTTGGCGAAGGAATGTACGTATCTCATATGCATTAGACAACTCTCGTTGCTTATGATCTTGGAATTGTCTGTCTTTGTTCAATTCCATGCCAGGGGCCGTTAAGCTTTTGCTATTGTATACCAAGGCAGCATGATTGGCTGTCTTGATATGACTTGTTGCATGGGACGTTTACCAAACAAACAAACAAACACATTGCTACTGTCGTGCCAACCTAGAGTGACAGAAACGAAATATTTTGTTTACAATTGTTAAGTAAAACATTAACTTGTACACTCCACCTAAGCTAACGCGAATCGATAGATCACTTGTGTGTTAATCCTATCCTGTGGATAGGATTAATACAAAAGTGATCTATCGATTATAATCTCCTGATAACTTTGTAAACAAAACATGACGTCACTGTCACTCTTGGCTGACAGGACAGTATTATAGAACACATTCGGTGCTTACAGAGCTTTCTTTATACCTTTTACATGGATATGCGTCTAAACAATGTCAAGCTGTCAAAACATACCAATTCCAGACCTTGGGCCAAATACTTTGAAAAGTATTCAAATACATTACAGTTACTTTGACTTATCAATGATTACAATTACATTACAATTACAGGACCTGTAGAAATGTAATGATTACAATTACAATTACTTTAGAAATGTAATCAAATACAATACTAATTACTTTTGAAGTTTTTATGTAAAATTGCAATGCTATATAGTACACACTTTTAAAATTATAAAGATGGATAGGGTCTTTGAAGTTATATATAAAGCCATGTCATATACTGTTATTTCTTAAACTAGCTATGAAATTTTATTCATATTCTTATAAAAGTTAAACAAATATATATACACTATGCACAGTTCATACAAATGTGGTTTTAAAGTTTGATACATCATACATTATATCTGCCTACATATTTCACTATACAGTATCACAAAGCAAGATAGATTTATAAAGTATGTAAAATGGAAATTGTCTGTTACACAACTGCAACCTTTTGCTCAGTCAGCTACTTTTAAATTGTTATCACTCAGATTTAATATGATGATTACATTTAATCATCATATTAAGTTTTTCAAAAGTGTCAACCTTGAGGGAACATCTTTCACGCCTAAAATCTTTGCCTGCTATGCTGAATAAGCATTCTACAGGAGCAGATGTTTCACTATTGGATGAAGAAACCGTTATTGAGCCATTCCACAAGAAAATGTACTTTTGTGTAATAATCTTTGTCCAGTTTGCACACATACACAGGTAGCTATTTAGGTCATAAGTACCTTTTCACATGGGGTAGCTATATTCAATAACAAAAGATTTAACACCTTTGAGTAGTCTTCTTTTTATAGTCTGGGTTTGATGAATTTACATTTGAAATCAGCTAAGCATGTCAAATGAACAGAACTAGTTTTGTTTCTCAACATTTCTTTAAAGGCCTCCAGCAAAGAGGAGAAACAGAAATGCTGTCAAATGTGAATTTTGGGAGAAAAATGTACCTTATACCATGTTAAGTTGTCTATTGCCATATTTTTCATTTTTCAATTTTGAAAAAAAAATTTTGGTTTTTAATTGTTATACTAAATGCAAATTAATCTTGAACACCATGTTAAGTCTGAAATTGACAAAATATTTTAAAGTGTGTTACTTTAATGGCCACAAGAGTCAATATGTTTTATTTATCCTGTGTTCTTTTTCTTATTCATAGATCTGAATTAAAATATTACCATAAGTCACCTATTTGTTTCTTGTGTTGGGCAAATTTCTAAGTAAATAGCCAAATGTATTTGAAAAGTATTTGAAAGTAATTATAATTACAGCTAAAATATTTTCAGTAATCATTACAATTACATTACATGTATTTGAAAAAAAAAACATAATTACAATTACATTTGATTACTTTGAAAATTGTATTTAATTACAGATAATTACAATTACTGATTACGATTACCCCAGGTCTAACCAATTCAAGTTCAGTTTTGTTTTATCCATGGAAATAAAGAAACACATGGGATATGGAATTCGATCTTTTCGTGATTCATTTTTTTCAATGTTTCAGAAGCATCATTGACAAACAGTATAGACCTAGATCAGCCTACTCCATTAGGAGCAGTCTGATCTGGACGCACGCTATTTGCCTCTACAGTAAATCATGTCTTAAGCGGCCACTTAGAAATAAACAAAACCCTGACCTTAATGACAAACGGTAGCTTGATGTAGGTCGAAAGTATTGCAGAATGCTCCCTGCAATACTTTTGATATACATTAAGCGATAACCGGTCTTGAAAACCAAGTTTTGGTCGTCTTTTTGAGTGGCCGCTTAAGACAGGTTTTACTGTATTCTCAACTTGGTCAATAATGTTAAGCAGTTATTTGTAACAGACAACATGAGCAGACGACATTTCCAGGTGCATTTTTGACGGTGCTTAGGAGTAAAAACAACCAGGATTTCTGGTCTGAATCTAATTATCCATCCACTAAAGCAGGTATTTCGAGCCAGTCGGATTCGAGCTATCGAGTGCCAACTGTATGGTAACGCAATGGTTGCTCCCAAAGCAAATGAAAGGGTCTGTTTCTTCCCGCATGGCCGCTATCTCTTCCTTCCTTGAAGTTCCTTGTTTGATGTGCTGTTAACCCTTAAAACGCCTTGAGCAAAAAAATGCATCTGAAAGTGTCATCTGCTGAAGTTGTCTGCTGCAAATAATTGCCTAACATAACTGACAAATTAAGTGTAGAAGCAAACAGTGTGGACCCAGAACAGACTGCTCCAATAGGAGCAGTCTGATCTGGGTCAACACTGTTTGCCATAGAGGCTTCTTAAACATTTCAGCAGACGAGAAAAGCAGACGACATTTGTTGCGATTGGCGCATTAAGGGTTAACAAGACGCTGAAATGCCACAGACTCTCTAAAGATTACACGTCTCTGAAGATGTCGCTCTTGTTGTTGGAGTACGCCAAATACCACCAAAAAACCATATGTTGTTATACAATCCCTACAATAACAAGAAAAAACAAGAAAAAAGTATTGCAATTCAGTAAATCCTCGATTACTCCATCTCCGATAGATCAAAGTAACCGTTCAATCGAATTAACCCTTAAAGCGCCAATCACAACTGCAGCAGACGACAAATTTTGCAGCATTTTCCTTAATTTTCAGTAAAAATAAGGTATGGTATTTCATGAGAATCGGCAGACGATTCTCATGAAATACCATTCCTTATTTGTTTTTGTTTTAAAAAGTGGCAAAATTTGAAATTGTCGTCTGCTATAAATTATAGGTGGCGCTCTATGGGTTAAATTTTAGATGCACTGGATTCAAAGACAAGGACCAGTTAAAAATTCCTGTCAAAGCATATGTTCTTGGTGCTTCATTTTCAATCACCCAACACTTATGCTACGAAAGGAATTACAGAAAATAACCATTTTGGTTACTTACTATTAAATTACTTACTCCCTTAAATTCGAACTACTGCTGATTCGAATACATTAAATTCTGGTACCGAGGACTTCGAATTATAAAGATTCAACTGTACTTGTATGTTAGGGTAAAGTCACGTAACATGGGACATCAGGCGAATTCGGACAGCGACCTTGTTTGATTCATATTATAATAATTGGAATAAAAAAATATTCAACAATGCAAACAGTGAAAATCGTGATGAGACGGCTCATAAGGAGCCGTCTCATCTGGATTTCCACTGTTTGCGAACGCGTCCGAATTTACCTGGTGTCCGAAGTTTCATGACTTTACCCTAACACTGTGCATGTCATATACAGCCTCCTAGCTTTGGTCAGCAAACTTAATTTAACCCCCCATCCCCTAGACAGACACTCTCCACCAATGCATTCTACTGCTTTCTGTTCTAAGGTTGGTTCATTGTAAATTGCTGCTCCCATTGTTTGTTGGGGGTTTTGCTTTGTTGTGAGTGCCCTTCCTAGTTTTGTATAAATCATCTCGCTGGGGTAGGGGGGCTACTTGTTTTACTTGAATTGTCCTCTAGATTGCATGTGACTCTTAGTGCTCTTTGTGATTATGGCATTTCCTGGTCATACTCACTTACTGTATGTTTGAATTATAGGCTCCGAGTAATAATTTAGGACCAAATGCCAATTTGCGGACCTATCTTAAAGGATATCTATGTTAAAAAAAACACACCTGAAAATCACAGATGTTTTTGATAAAAAATCTACATATATTTTTAACAATTGAACGAGAATTTTAATACACGTTTTTTGCTGAACTACTTACCATTAACCAATAAATGAAAAAGATGGCAACGAAGTAATACTTTTTATTATCTTAACAGTTTCTTAGTTAAAACTCTTCCACTATAAATAATTGCGGACAATGAGACGGTTATACAGAGCACCCCAAACACAAGTTAAAACTGATCGGTAAGAAAATATTCACAATTTTACGCTCAAAAATTATGTTTATCTAGGCCTATGCCAATGCCCCCCCCCCCCCCCCCCCCCGATCCGTGCTGAATATAAGGTGCCAGAAGGAAATGTGTGGATTATGTTGTCAGGGTTCATGACGACCATGTGTTACTGAATGGGTGGTATCGGATCAGATATATACTTCCATGGTCCAAAGCAGCGAAAGTTTATTCATTTGATAAATTGGACCAATCCGTCGCGTTTCATAAATATATCATAGCTTAAGCAATTTGCTTAAGATAGGTAGAGTACCCATTTTTCGGCTTAGACTCGGAAAAATATGTTTGCAAACCCAATGTTTTAGAACAGGTAGGGAAAATGTGCATCCTTGTCGGGACGTTTTATTTCTTTGTCAATGTGATAAAGTAATCGAGTATGATCAAGAAATACTACAATCACCAGCACACTGCAGACCAACCCATGTCACCGTGAGGGAGAGCCACAGTTCACTAACATTCGCAAAACATTAGGAAGACAATTGAAGCAAGGCAACCAACTCTCACTTCCTAATTAAGCTGATTGCGAAATTAGAAAGGATACAAAGTAATGCATAACCACAGAACCCCAACAAACAATGTGAGGTTCATATAACTTTAAATCAAGACCAATAGAACCCAGCCTTAGAATGGACCTCAGCCTAAGCCACCGGTGGTTGGGGGTGTTTAAATGCATTTTACTGTCTCCAGATCTTCGCCCTAGCTTCTGTTGTCGTTAAAAACACAACTTGTTAACTCGCATAGGGGCTTCCTTACTAATGCAATGCATCATCATACCGAGACAATCTAATCAAATTAACACGCTATGGTGAAACAAAGAAAATGGGTTCGTGACTCACAGATAGTCAGAGCTAAAGAAATCTCAAGTTTAGCTAAGTAGGGCCCAGCCAAAGACAAGCATCAGGCACCAACCAACGGATTAAAGCTTTACGTCAGAGCCGTCATTGAGTCTAATGGCCTGATGTCTGATAATAAATAGTCCTTGAGTCGAACAATACTTGAGCCGCGACATGATATTTCCAACAATGTGGTATGTTCTTTTACTTTCTCAGCTCTAAAACTTTGAAACAGCCTCCCTACAGCTGTAAAATTGGCACCGTCTTTAAATGCATTCAAAAGAGCTGCCAAAGAAGTCTTCTGAATGAATACCTGTTGTTTTAAAACCACTTAATATATTTCTTTTTGATGATTTTAAATGATATCATGCGATATTAATCCTTTTTAATGGTTTTAAATGATATCATGCGAGATGTCTTATATACCCAGGTTTAAATTAATTGGTACTGTTGTTTTTCTGTGTGCATCCATTTTGGCAAATATGAACTGTCTTTGATACTCGTGCATTCAGAACCGACCATATTCTGTTGACATATGGTCGCATGCGATAGCAAGAGGTTCATTACAATAATTATTATAATCTATGTAAACTGAGCATGGGTGATGCTATATGTGAGAGACAGGGGTGTGACGCATGTGCATTGTCTTGAACTTTCTGTCACATTCCCTGTTCCCGGTATACAGCACAGGCAATAGAACATATTAATTGTTTTATATTTTAGATAATAGCGATAACTTAAACAGTATTTATAGATCTCACACAGTAAGAGTATTGTCCGTCATGGATAGAGTCCAATAGAAAACAGGTGTAGCAGCTTAATACCGTTATTCATTCATTAAAGTTCATTCAGAAAAAATAATAACACTGCAGGTAAAACAATTGTACCGATTTAGCGATAAATAATGATCATGGCATGTAAATCCTCGGTGGCTCAGTAGGTAGAGAGGCAACTGTAATAATATGCACGTGAGCTATGTAAAAAGTTAAGGGTTCGAATCCCATTGTTAAGCATTTTATAGGCTTATTGATATGCTCTATTTTTTTTCATTTGTTTCCATTGTGTATTTTCTTATTCTAGATATCTTCTTATTTTGTGTATTTTCTTTATATTTTTTAATATTTTATTTTTTCACTTTTTATATTTTAATTTTTTTAACGAATAGTATTTTATTTCAATATATATATATATGATATAAAAAGTTCATAAAATAATGCCAGCATAGTGAGATTTTGATCGCAATACTGAGCATCAAAGGATCAGGTGAGCATGCAGAAATACGCAAACTCACCAGAGCGTTTGCCGCTTGCATACACAACGTACTGTGCGGATGTAGATGAAGACTCATTTTAACTTTAATTATTGCATAGAAACCCGTGTCGCACGCTATTAACAGCCATGTTTTAACCGACAAAACCCATGTATAAATCAGTCAATTTACGTGCTGTTGATGCACGGCTTTTCTACTTTACATATACGCATTCTAGGCCGTCACGAAATTGACGTAATCAACAGTAGCGTGTATAGAAATGAATGTAATTGTAGCATGACGTAAGTTTTTGCTCTGGAACAGGCTTTTTCAAAACCTACGAATCCTTCATGCTTTTGCGCGCCATTATAGTAATGCAAAAATGAATTTTTGGAAGAGTTTCAAGTGACAATATGACTTTATGCAATAATAACGATCAAACGTGGCTTTCTGATACACTAACGTCTGCTAGACCCTTCTAGGTCGTTAAAACCCTCGCCTTTAACTGGTTTTCCTGTAAAGCCTGAAATATCGACATAAGCCTTTTTGTTCAAAGGCGGATCCACGACTCCAGGAGAGGGGATTCAGATAAATTAGGGAGGGGGTCGATTTGCAGATGATCTCTCATTTTTCTTGAATATCCCTTTAAAAATGAAATAATCTGTTCCGAAGCCCCCTGGACCTCTTCTGGATCCGCCACTGTTTGTTACAGCGCTAGGTAATTCAAACTGCCCACCGAAGGAGTAAGAAAAAGAAAAAAAAAAGAAAATAAAAACTCAGGGATTCGAACCCTCAGAAAAAATACAAGTTCGAATATGTAAATATCGCTACTTAACCACTGGACCACTGGTCTGTAACACCCAAAGTTGGCTTTAATGCATAAGTTAGGATATAACTACCAATATCCTCGTTTGTTTACCTGCCTAAATGCGGGATTACCTTTTATTGTCAGTAGACCTCTCCGATTACAGTTATAATTAGTGACGTCACTCTACTCTATACAAATTTTACCTATACTGTTAGTATTTGCTATTTGTGTATGTATATAGTTTGTTTTTCATATTTTTTTTGTTCAGAGGGCCACATGGTAGAATGACTTCCATGTCAAATGTATCACCCTCTTGAAATATGGTATAAATAAAATAAATAAATGTGCGACCAACAAATGCTCAGACCAGCCTGTGCATACACGAAGTCTGATCAGAGCCTTTGCTCGGCGTTTTAATATTCTCTTAATATTATGCTACTGACCGAACATTAATTGGAGCTTTTAAGCTTGAAACGAGGCTGCACAGGCTCGTCTGAGTCAAACTTGTCAAAATGCCACATTGTTAGGAAACTCTTGTCGCGTCTCACTGTTTATTTCGAGTGCTCGAAATTCGGCTTACATTGTGTGGGTGGGCGTGTGTTTGTGTGTGTGTGTGTGTGTGCGCGCGCGTGCGTGCGTGCATGCGTGTGTGCGTGTTATACTTGCCACAATACGGCACTTGTTTATCCGCTTTAATTGATCAAACGAAACGGATGATTAGCAAATACACCAGTGACACATAAAAGCAAAATGACATTAAATTTCTGTAAACAAGAAAATGTCACGAGAGACCATTCAACTTGACTGTGCTTTGTGAAATAATATCCTTCTTTAATCAGGATTGTCTGCTGTTTAGTAGTGGACTGATTAACTTTTACAGTTCATATCGGTGAATAGATCAGATAATATGATTGATATTTACTGTAAATTCAAAAAAAGAAAAAAAGAAAATAAAATCCTCGCGAAAATTTCTGATATCATGTCCTTAAGTTCAAAATTATTTTTCTTACTTCTCAACAAAAACATAGGTTGTGGGTACCCAAAAGAACCGTCCTTTTGAGCACAAAAAGCAACGTTTAGATAGATGGATACATCTTTTTACAATTTTACACCCAAAAAATACTTAAACCAATTTCTAATCGGTCACTTTTCAAACTCATTATTTCTGACCAAACGCTAAAAAAATTGAAATGAATTTTGCCTATATATGTGCATTTTAATGGGCAAACGTTTAGCGGTATTTTTGAACAGTTTTCTTTTACTTCAAAGTTTTTTGGTTTAAAAATGCAAAAATCGACATTTTTTTAAAAAATAGTTTCGAGAGTAGTTTTTTTTTATAAAATTTACGTGTAGGTGGTTACAAACTGGTCTGTCCGACTTGAAAAACAAAACAAACAATTGAAATTTTGCTTATGTTAAATTTTTTACGCATTTTTAAAAATGTTGCACTTTTCAAAAAAAAAAATCGAGATTTTTTTAAATTCACCAGTAGCTCCTGGTAAAATTTTATTTGAACACTGTAGGCCTAACACAGTAGAACTTGATAAGTCCATTTTTGGCGATTAAAGATTTACGACTATTGTACACTTCCGGTTTCAATGTGAGAGTTTAAAAGTCGATTTGGTAGCATTAAATTTTTGTTTTTTAATTCTCAAAGAAGAACGGTGACGTCTGGTATTAATGAATAACCGCTGAAAATTTCTATGCCTGTCGCTAATAATAAAGCGTACAGAGCAGTGCAAATTCTCTATGTAAATTACAAGCTTCAAGCTGAATTACAATGATTAACCTGCTAAAAAAGTTTGTCTTATGTTGTTGAGTAGCAAAACCGACGAGTCCGATGGAAACAAAACTGTTGAGGTTTATTCTTCTTATATCACGGTAGCCAGTAACATCTTCACACAAACAAAAACGTTAATTGATAAGGGCTCCGTGTAATTGTTTATATCGTAGAAAAAGTGTGTATTTTTTAAATGAGGGTATCTTTTCTCTTACTTCGCAAGAAACATACGTCAATTTTAAATGGAATAACTTGCAGAGTCTGGGCAAAGTGTTGCTTCATTTAAAAAAGCATGAATTTTGTATACCCTAGGTTTCACTTTCTGAACTGGCGTAAAAATGTAAGATGACCGATTAGAACTTGGTTTTAGTATATCTGTTTATCATATGACGTCGCGTCTGAGAGTGAAATAACACCATGCAATAAAATCGATAAACCACTAGTGGTTTTGTAGATTTACGGGAAGCGTTATGACGCCCATAACAACGTTGCTTACATAACGACGCTATCATAGCGTTTTAAGGTAGACATGAGATTTCAAAGTAATCTTCATGGCATATGATAAATAGAATCTAACATTCGTGCTCTTGAATTATTGAATTTATTAAACTTGTTGCGAAAAAGAGATAAAATGCTCGGCAAGCCTCGCATTTTATCCCTTTTCCCCAACTCTTTTAATAAATTCAATAAAACATGAGCACTCATGTAAGATCCTCTATTTATCCGGATCTATGTTTATGAAAAAGGGTGTCTGGCATATAAGAAGCTTGATTTTGTTTTCTCAATCAATTCCTGATCGTAATAATAGGAGCATACCCGCATGGAAGGAAAATAACACTGGATAATTGAGCCAGTGCATGAGATTTCCAACAATGTGACATTTTGACATGTGTAGACTCAGTCGAGCCTCTGCAGCCTCCTTTTAAGCTTAGAAACTCCAAATGGTGTTCAGTCAGTAGCTTAACAATCATGGAATACTCAAGAGACTAGCAACGGCTCTGATCAGACTGCGCTTGTGCGCAGGCTGATCTGAGGCTTTGCTGGTCGCACATAACACTTTGTTGGAAATCTCATGCATTGCCTCATATTTACGGTGTTTATGGTGTTTGTGGTCATTTTATTCATCCTGGTCAGAATGCTCCTTTATATTAGAAGCTACATAGGAAAATAAGAAGACGAGAGAGGAGGGGATTAAGAAAATAGTTTGAGCCAGCACGTGAGACTTTGGTGCGTATCACAATGGCGGCCAGTGACCGCAAGATTGAACTTGTGAGTCCGCAAAGTCACAGCGACAAACCCTACTGCTTGCATACACACAGGATGGACACAGAAAGAGGTCCAAACAAAACACTGGTCCACTGGATAGGTACACAAACATAATTTGAGCCGCGACATGTGATTTCCAACAATGTGGCATTTTCACAAGTGTAGACTCAGACGAGCCTGTGCAGCCTCTTTTCAAGCTTAGAAACTACAAATGATGTTCAGTCATTAGCTTAACAGTCAAAAGATATTCAAACGACTAGCAAAGACTCCGATCAGTCTGCGCGTATGCGCAGGCTGGTTTAAGCCTTTGCTGGTCGCAAATACCACATTGTTGGAAAAAAAATTGCTCCATCAAAAGCTGTGGTAGGAGATGATCGGCCCATGAAGGCACCATCTATGCATGTACAAAAGCCTTACTAGGGAAAATTGTCTAAGTTCTCACAGCTGTCATTTTGTCAAAAATTATTTTTTTCTGAACCAAACTCCTTCATGCATATGTTCAATGTGTCTACATTGTATAGGAAAAGTATCAAAATGTTCCAACAAAAGCTGTGGTAGAAGTTGATCGGCCCATGAAGGCACCATCTATGCATGTACAAAAGCCCTATTAGGGAAAATTGTCTAAGTTCTCACAGCTGTCATTTTGTCAAAAATTATTTTTTCTGAACCAAACTCTTTCATGCATATGTTCAATGTGTCTACATTGTATAGGAAAAGTATCAAATTGTTCCATCAAAAGCTGTGGTAGGAGTTGATCGGCCCGTGTATGGCCTATAACAGCATAAGCATAAAACCCTATATTAAAAGTCATTTAGAACTACAAAGTATCCCATGGACAGAAACTATGCTGCTTCATGCTAAATCGCGTTCCGTTTCTACAAGATAGCGTGTACAATACACTTAGAGCTTTCCTGCCATAGCCCACTACGATATTTGTAGTTTCTATTAACTTTAACATCATTTGACAACTTTAATCCCATTTTTATGGCTTCATTGCCAAAGCTGAATAGTGCGTGGGATTTCATTAGCTGTTGCAAAGTTATACCACGCCATCTGGAATTATATTGTAAAGGACATGTAAAATTGGCACACGTTCAAATCAACTAACAGGTGAATGCTTCAATTGTGCATGCTTATCGGAGCTGTCACTGGTAGTCTATAATCTAAAGTAGACAAAACTTGATTATTAACCTTATCATGCTGAACCGAGATGCAGTTCAGTCTGTCTTTAGCGGCCATTTAAAATAGGGGGAAAAGGTCTTAAAGACAGGTAGTAGCTTAATGCAGGTCAAAAGTATTGCAGAATGCTCCAAAAGAGCATTCTGCAACACATTTACCTGCATTAAGCTATAACCGGTCTTGGAAACCATGCTTAGGTCTTCTTTTGAGTAGCCGCTAAATGCAGGTTTTACTGTATATTCTGTTTTATAACAGTGTAGATCCAGATCAACTGGCTTCTGAGAAGCAAGCTGATCAGAACCATCGCAGTTGTCCACTTTACATCCTTATCACTGGAGTCAGTTAGTCTTATTAAACTGTAGATGAGTATGGTACATAAAATACCCGGCGTACATAAAATATACCAAGTCGCGATTTTTTCTTATTTCTCTATAAGAAGGTTAACAGGTCGCGATTTTTCTTATTTCTCTATAAGAAGGTTAACAGGTCGCGATTTTTCTTATAACACTGTAAGAAGTTTAACAGGTCGCGATTTTTCTTATTTCTCTATAAGAAGGTTAACAGGTAGCATTTTTTCTAATTTCTCTATAGGAAGGTTAACAGGTCGCGATTTTTCTTATTTCTCTATTAGAAGGTTACCAGGTCGCTAGTTTTCTTATTTCTCTATAAGAAGGTTAACAGGTCGCGATTTTTCTTATAACACTGTAAGAAGTTTAACAGGTCGCGATTTTTCTTATTTCTCTATAAGAAGGTTAACAGGTAGCATTTTTTCTAATTTCTCTATAGGAAGGTTAACAGGTCGCGAATTTTCTTATTTCTCTATTAAAATTTTAATAGGTCACGAATTTTCTTATTTCTCTATAAGAAGGTTACCTTGTTGCAAGTGTTCTTATTCATCTGTTAGAAGGTTACCAGGCTGAGAATTTTCTTATTTCTCTATGAGAAGGTTACCTGGTCACAAGTAGTCTTATTTATCTATTAGATTAGTTATCAGGTCGCACGTTTTCTACTTTCTCTATAAGAAGGTTGCCTGGTCGCAAGTTTTCTGATTACCTATTCGAAGGTTACCAGGTCGCGATATTTCTTAATTCTCTATAAGAAGGTTACCAGGTCGCACCTTTTCTTCTTTCGCTATTAGAAGGGTACCTAGTCGCAAGTTTTCTTTTTACATCTATTTGAAGGGTACCTGGTAACAAATTTCTTATTTATCTATTAGAAAGTTACCAGGCCGAGAATTTTATTATTTTTCTATAAGATGGTTACCAGGTCGCAAGTTTTCTTATTTATCTATACTTCAAGACATTAAAACCGCAACTGGTACAAGTGTTATTTTTCCTATAAATATCAGCTTGATACACTTTGTCATTGTACTAACAAGCGCCCCTAACGTAGGAGAACGTTTTACCAAACTTGAGCTCAATTGCACACTTCTGTCAAAAATTTTGGTGAAAAATGACATTCATCCAATTTTTTGGTAACCATATTAAATCTTGAAATTTTATTCAATTTCAGCTTGCAAGTACTTTGTTTCACTCAAGCAAACAGAAAAATGGTTTACATCACAAAATCCACTTTGCTGGAAGGACCTAAAATTTACGTTTTAAACTTCAATTTTCGTGAAATTTCCCCAAAATTTGAGAAATCACTTAAGTTTCAATAAAACTGAATCATTTAAAAATTGGCATACGTAAGTTGTAAGGTCATAACCTATGGTTATCATTTATCGCAAAATTTACCATCGAAAGTGTCACATTTTTGTTAACTTCCTGTATTCATGCTGAAACTTTGATGACCATTTTGAAGGTCAAAACTTCAAGGCAAAAAATCTGTTGCGTGTGCATAGAAAATAGAGCAATGTTGAAATTTTCCGAAAGTTTGAATCCAAAAGAGCCATTCTGATATCCAGATTAAAACGGTGATTTTTCAGTTTTTGTGTCGAAGTTCAGGTTATGTCCCTTTATCAAAAAATACAGCCCGGCTTATCTGGACTGCTTTACCTGCATCAAAAGAGTATTGGCTTGATATCGCGACCATAGGTTTATGCTTTTATTTTATTAGAATGATAAAATAGCATTAAATCTCGAGTAAGGTTGTACTGTAAAAGTTGCATTTTTACTGGCGTTAAGTGTATTAGAAGGTTACCGGGTCGTTAGTTTTCTTCTTTCTCTATTAGAAGAATACCTGGTCGCAAATTTTCTTATTTCTCTATTAGAAGGTTACCAGGTCGCAACGTTTCTTAATTCTCTACAAGAATGTAACCAGGTCGCAACGTTTCTTAATTCTCTATAAGAAGGTAACCAGGTCGCAACGTTTCTTAATTCTCTATAAGAAGGTAACCAGGTTGTGATGTTTCTTAATTCTCTATAAGAAGGTAACCATGTTGTGATGTTTCTTAATTCTCTATAAGAAGGTAACCAGGTTGTGATGTTTCTTAATTCTCTATAAGATGGTAACCAGGTTGTGATGTTTCTTAATTCTCTATAAGAAGGTAACCAGGTTGTGATGTTTCTTAATTCTCTATAAGAAGGTAACCAGGTTGTGATGTTTCTTAATTCTCTATAAGAAGGTAACCAGGTTGTGATGTTTCTTAATTCTCTATAAGATGGTAACCAGGTTGTGATGTTTCTAAATTCTCTATAAGATGGTAACCAGGTTGTGATGTTTCTTAATTCTCTATAAGAAGGTAACCAGGTTGTGATGTTTCTTAATTCTCTATAAGATGGTAACCAGGTTGTGATGTTTCTTAATTCTCTATAAGATGGTAACCAGGTTGTGATGTTTCTTAATTCTCTATAAGAAGGTAACCAGGTTGTGATGTTTTTTAATTCTCTATAAGATGGTAACCAGGTTGTGATGTTTCTTAATTCTCTATAAGAAGGTTACCAGGTTGTGATGTTTCTTAATTCTCTATAAGAAGGTAACCAGGTTGTGATGTTTCTTAATTCTCTATAAGATGGTAACCAGGTTGTGATGTTTCTTAATTCTCTATAAGAAGGTAACCAGGTTGTGATGTTTCTTAATTCTCTATAAGAAGGTAACCAGGTTGTGATGTTTCTTAATTCTCTATAAGAAGGTAACCAGGTTGTGATGTTTCTTAATTCTCTATAAGAAGGTAACCAGGTTGTGATGTTTCTTAATTCTCTATAAGAAGGTAACCAGGTTGTGATGTTTCTTAATTCTCTATAAGAAGGTAACCAGGTTGTGATGTTTCTTAATTCTCTATAAGAAGGTAACCAGGTTGTGATGTTTCTTAATTCTCTATAAGAAGGTAACCAGGTTGTGATGTTTCTTAATTCTCTAAAAGATGGTAACCAGGTTGTGATGTTTCTTAATTCTCTATAAGAAGGTAACCAGGTTGTGATGTTTCTTAATTCTCTATAAGAAGGTTACCAGGTTGTGATGTTTCTTAATTCTCTATAAGAAGGTAACCAGGTTGTGATGTTTCTTAATTCTCTATAAGATGGTAACCAGGTTGTGATGTTTCTTAATTCTCTATAAGATGGTAACCAGGTTGTGATGTTTCTTAATTCTCTATAAGATGGTAACCAGGTTGTGATGTTTCTTAATTCTCTATAAGATGGTAACCAGGTTGTGATGTTTCTTAATTCTCTATAAGATGGTAACCAGGTTGTGATGTTTCTTAATTCTCTATAAGAAGGTAACCAGGTTGTGATGTTTCTTAATTCTCTATAAGAAGGTAACCAGGTTGTGATGTTTCTTAATTCTCTATAAGAAGGTAACCAGGTTGTGATGTTTCTTAATTCTCTATAAGATGGTAACCAGGTTGTGATGTTTCTAAATTCTCTATAAGATGGTAACCAGGTTGTGATGTTTCTTTATTCTCTATAAGAAGGTAACCAGGTTGTGATGTTTCTTAATTCTCTATAAGAAGGTAACCAGGTTGTGATGTTTCTTAATTCTCTATAAGATGGTAACCAGGTTGTGATGTTTCTTAATTCTCTATAAGAAGGTAACCAGGTTGTGATGTTTCTTAATTCAATATAAGAAGGTAACCAGGTTGTGATGTTTCTTAATTCTCTATAAGAAGGTAACCAGGTTGTGATGTTTCTTAATTCTCTATAAGATGGTAACCAGGTTGTGATGTTTCTAAATTCTCTATAAGATGGTAACCAGGTTGTGATGTTTCTTAATTCTCTATAAGAAGGTAACCAGGTTGTGATGTTTCTTAATTCTCTATAAGATGGTAACCAGGTTGTGATGTTTCTTAATTCTCTATAAGATGGTAACCAGGTTGTGATGTTTCTTAATTCTCTATAAGAAGGTAACCAGGTTGTGATGTTTCTTAATTCTCTATAAGATGGTAACCAGGTTGTGATGTTTCTTAATTCTCTATAAGAAGGTAACCAGGTTGTGATGTTTCTTAATTCTCTATAAGAAGGTAACCAGGTTGTGATGTTTCTTAATTCTCTATAAGATGGTAACCAGGTTGTGATGTTTCTTAATTCTCTATAAGAAGGTAACCAGGTTGTGATGTTTCTTAATTCTCTATAAGAAGGTAACCAGGTTGTGATGTTTCTTAATTCTCTATAAGAAGGTAACCAGGTTGTGATGTTTCTTAATTCTCTATAAGAAGGTAACCAGGTTGTGATGTTTCTTAATTCTCTATAAGAAGGTAACCAGGTTGTGATGTTTCTTAATTCTCTATAAGAAGGTAACCAGGTTGTGATGTTTCTTAATTCTCTATAAGATGGTAACCAGGTTGTGATGTTTCTTAATTCTCTATAAGAAGGTAACCAGGTTGTGATGTTTCTTAATTCTCTATAAGAAGGTAACCAGGTTGTGATGTTTCTTAATTCTCTATAAGATGGTAACCAGGTTGTGATGTTTCTTAATTCTCTATAAGAAGGTAACCAGGTTGTTATGTTTCTTAATTCTCTATAAGAAGGTAACCAGGTTGTGATGTTTCTTAATTCTCTATAAGAAGGTAACCAGGTTGTGATGTTTCTTAATTCTCTATAAGATGGTAACCAGGTTGTGATGTTTCTTAATTCTCTATAAGTAGGTAACCAGGTTGTGATGTTTCTTAATTCTCTATCAGAAGGTTACCAGGTTGTGATGTTTCTTAATTCTCTATAAGAAGGTAACCAGGTTGTGATGTTTCTTAATTCTCTATAAGATGGTAACCAGGTTGTGATGTTTCTTAATTCTCTATAAGATGGTAACCAGGTTGTGATGTTTCTTAATTCTCTATAAGATGGTAACCAGGTTGTGATGTTTCTTAATTCTCTATAAGAAGGTAACCAGGTTGTGATGTTTCTTAATTCTCTATAAGATGGTAACCAGGTTGTAATGTTTCTTAATTCTCTATAAGATGGTAACCAGGTTGTGATGTTTCTTAATTCTCTATAAGATGGTAACCAGGTTGTGATGTTTCTTAATTCTCTATAAGAAGGTTACCAGGTTGTGATGTTTCTTAATTCTCTATAAGATGGTTACCAGGTTGTGATGTTTCTTAATTCTCTATAAGAAGGTAACCAGGTTGTGATGTTTCTTAATTCTCTATAAGATGGTAACCAGGTTGTGATGTTTCTTAATTCTCTATAAGAAGGTAACCAGGTTGTGATGTTTCTTAATTCTCTATAAGATGGTAACCAGGTTGTGATGTTTCTTAATTCTCTATAAGAAGGTTACCAGGTTGTGATGTTTCTTAATTCTCTATAAGATGGTAACCAGGTTGTGATGTTTCTTAATTCTCTATAAGAAGGTAACCAGGTTGTGATGTTTCTTAACTCTCTATAAGAAGGTTACCAGGTTGTGATGTTTCTTAATTCTCTATAAGATGGTAACCAGGTTGTGATGTTTCTTAATTCTCTATAAGAAGGTAACCAGGTTGTGATCTTTCTTAATTCTCTATAAGATGGTAACCAGGTTTTGATGTTTCTTAATTCTCTATAAGATGGTAACCAGGTTGTGATGTTTCTTAATTCTCTATAAGAAGGTAACCAGGTTGTGATGTTTCTTAATTCTCTATAAGAAGGTAACCAGGTTGTGATGTTTCTTAATTCTCTATAAGATGGTTACCAGGTTGTGATGTTTCTTAATTCTCTATAAGAAGGTAACCAGGTTGTGATGTTTCTTAATTCTCTATAAGATGGTAACCAGGTTGTGATGTTTCTTAATTCTCTATAAGAAGGTAACCAGGTTGTGATGTTTCTTAATTCTCTATAAGAAGGTAACCAGGTTGTGATGTTTCTTAATTCTCTATAAGAAGGTAACCAGGTTGTGATGTTTCTTAATTCTCTATAAGATGGTAACCAGGTTGTGATGTTTCTTAATTCTCTATAAGAAGGTAACCAGGTTGTGATGTTTCTTAATTCTCTATAAGAAGGTAACCAGGTTTTGATGTTTCTTAATTCTCTATAAGATGGTTACCAGGTTGTGATGTTTCTTAATTCTCTATAAGAAGGTAACCAGGTTGTGATGTTTCTTAATTCTCTATAAGAAGGTAACCAGGTTGTGATGTTTCTTAATTCTCTATAAGATGGTAACCAGGTTGTGATGTTTCTTAATTCTCTATAAGATGGTAACCAGGTTGTGATGTTTCTTAATTCTCTATAAGAAGGTAACCAGGTTGTGATGTTTCTTAATTCTCTATAAGAAGGTAACCAGGTTGTGATGTTTCTTAATTCTCTATAAGAAGGTAACCAGGTTGTGATGTTTCTTAATTCGCTATAAGAAGGTAACCAGGTTGTGATGTTTCTTAATTCTCTATAAGATGATAACCAGGTTGTGATGTTTCTTAATTATCTATAAGAAGTTAACCAGGTTGTGATGTTTCTTAATTCTCTATAAGATGGTAACCAGGTTGTGATGTTTCTTAATTCTCTATAAGAAGGTAACCAGGTTGTGATGTTTCTTAATTCTCTATAAGATGGTAACCAGGTTGTGATGTTTCTTAATTCTCTATAAGATGGTAACCAGGTTATGATGTTTCTGAATTCTCTATAAGAAGGTAACCAGGTTGTGATGTTTCTTAATTCTCTATAAGAAGGTAACCAGGTTGTGATGTTTCTTAATTCTCTATAAGAAGGTAACCAGGTTGTGATGTTTCTTAATTCTCTATAAGAAGGTAACCAGGTTGTGATGTTTCTTAATTCTCTATAAGATGGTAACCAGGTTGTGATGTTTCTTAATTCTCTATAAGATGGTAACCAGGTTGTGATGTTTCTTAATTCCCTATAAGAAGGTAACCAGGTTGTGATGTTTCTTAATTCTCTATAAGATGGTAACCAGGTTGTGATGTTTCTTAATTATCTATAAGATGGTAACCAGGTTGTGATGTTTCTTAATTCTCTATAAGATGGTAACCAGGTTGTGATGTTTCTTAATTCTCTATAAGATGGTAACAAGGTCGCAACGTTTCTTAATTCTCTATAAGAAGGTAACCAGGTTGTGATGTTTCTTAATTCTCTATAAGATGGTAACCAGGTTGTGATGTTTCTTAATTATCTATAAGATGGTAACCAGGTTGTGATGTTTCTTAATTCTCTATAAGATGGTAACCAGGTTGTGATGTTTCTTAATTCTTTATAAGAAGGTAACCAGGTTGTGATGTTTCTTAATTCTCTATAAGATGGTAACCAGGTTGTGATGTTTCTTAATTCTCTATAAGAAGGTAACCAGGTTGTGATGTTTCTTAATTCTCTATAAGATGGTAACCAGGTTGTGATGTTTCTTAATTCTCTATAAGAAGGTAACCAGGTTGTGATGTTTCTTAATTCTCTATACGATGGTAACCAGATTGTGATGTGTCTTAATTCTCTATAAGAAGGTAACCAGGTTGTGATGTTTCTTAATTCTCTATAAGAAGGTAACCAGGTTGTGATGTTTCTTAATTCTCTATAAGATGGTAACCAGGTTGTGATGTTTCTTAATTCTCTATAAGATGGTAACCAGGATGTGATGTTTCTTAATTCTCTATAAGATGGTAACCAGGTTGTGATGTTTCTTAATTCTCTATAAGAAGGTAACCAGGTTGTGATGTTTCTTAATTCTCTATAAGAAGGTAACCAGGTTGTGATGTTTCTTAATTCTCTATAAGATGGTAACCAGGTTGTGATGTTTCTTAATTCTCTATAAGAAGGTAACCAGGTTGTGATGTTTCTTAATTCTCTATAAGAATTTAAACAGGTTGTGATGTTTCTTAATTCTCTATAAGAAGGTAACCAGGTTGTGATGTTTCTTAATTCTCTATAAGAAGGTAACCAGGTTGTGATGTTTCTTAATTCTCTATAAGAAGGTAACCAGGTTGTGATGTTTCTTAATTCTCTATAAGAAGGTAACCAGGTTGTGATGTTTCTTAATTCTCTATAAGATGGTAACCAGGTTGTGATGTTTCTTAATTCTCTATAAGAAGGTAACTAGGTTGTGATGTTTCTTAATTCTCTATAAGATGGTAACCAGGTTGTGATGTTTCTTAATTTTCTATAAGAAGGTAACCAGGTTGTGATGTTTCTTAATTCTCTATAAGAAGGTAACCAGGTTGTGATGTTTCTTAATTCTCTATAAGAAGGTAACCAGGTTGTGATGTTTCTTAATTCTCTATAAGAAGGTAACCAGGTTGTGATGTTTCTTAATTCTCTATAAGATGGTAACCAGGTTGTGATGTTTCTTAATTCTCTATAAGATGGTAACCAGGTTGTGATGTTTCTTAATTCTCTATTAGATGGTAACCAGGTTGTAATGTTTCTTAATTCTCTATAAGATGGTAACCAGGTTGTGATGTTTCTTAATTCTCTATAAGAAGGTAACCAGGTTGTGATGTTTCTTAATTCTCTATAAGAAGGTAACCAGGTTGTGATGTTTCTTAATTCTCTATAAGATGGTAACCAGGTTGTGATGTTTCTTAATTCTCTATAAGATGGTAACCAGGTTGTGATGTTTCTAAATTCTCTATAAGATGGTAACCAGGTTGTGATGTTTCTTAATTCTCTATAAGATTGTAACCAGGTTGTGATGTTTCTTAATTCTCTATAAGAAGGTAACCAGGTTGTGAAGTTTCTTAATTCTCTATAAGATGGTAACCAGGTTGTGATGTTTCTTAATTCTCTATAAGAAGGTAACCAGGTTGTGATGTTTCTTAATTATCTATAAGATGGTAACCAGGTTGTGATGTTTCTTAATTCTCTAAAAGATGGTAACCAGGTTGTGATGTTTCTTAATTCTCTATAAGAAGGTAACCAGGTTGTGATGTTTCTTAATTCTCCATAAGAAGGTAACCAGGTTGTGATGTTTCTTAATTCTCTATAAGATGGTTACCAGGTTGTGATGTTTCTTAATTCTCTATAAGAAGGTAACCAGGTTGTGATGTTTCTTAATTCTCTATAAGAAGGTTACCAGGTTGTGATGTTTCTTAATTCTCTATAAGACGGTAACCAGGTTGTGATGTTTCTTAATTCTCTATAAGATGGTAACCAGGTTGTGATGTTTCTTATTTCTCTATAAGAAGGTAACCAGGTTGTGATGTTTCTTAATTCTCTATAAGATGGTAACCAGGTTGTGATGTTTCTTAATTCTCTATAAGAAGGTAACCAGGTTGTGATGTTTCTTAATTCTCTATAAGATGGTAACCAGGTTGTGATGTTTCTTAATTCTCTATAAGATGGCAACAAGGTTGTGATGTTTCTTAATTCTCTATAAGAAGGTAACCAGGTTGTGATGTTTCTTAATTCTCTATAAGATGGTAGCCAGGTTGTGATGTTTCTTAATTCTCTATAAGATGGTAACCAGGTTGTGATGTTTCTTAATTCTCTATAAGATGGCAACAAGGTTGTGATGTTTCTTAATTCTCTATAAGATGGTAACCAAAATTTGTGATGTTTCTTAATTCTCTATAAGAAGGTAACCAGGTTGTGATGTTTCTTAATTCTCTATAAGAAGGTTACCAGGTTGTGATGTTTCTTAATTCTCTATAAGAAGGTAACCAGGTTGTGATGTTTCTTAATTCTCTATAAGAAGGTAACCAGGTTGTGATGTTTCTTAAATCTCTATAAGAAGGTAACCAGGTTGTGATGTTTCTTAATTCTCTATAAGAAGGTAACCAGGTTGTGATGTTTCTTAATTCTCTATAAGAAGGTAACCAGGTTGTGATGTTTCTAAATTCTCTATAAGATGGTAACCAGGTTGTGATGTTTCTTAATTCTCTATAAGAAGGTAACCAGGTTGTGATGTTTCTTAATTCTCTATAAGATGACAACAAGGTTGTGATGTTTCTTAATTCTCTTTAAGATGGCAACCAGGTTGTGATGTTTCTTAATTCTCTATAAGAAGGTAACCAGGTTGTGATGTTTCTTAATTCTCTATAAGAAGGTAACCAGGTTGTGATGTTTCTTAATTCTCTATAAGAAGGTAACCAGGTTGTGATGTTTCTTAATTCTCTATAAGAAGGTAACCAGGTTGTGATGTTTCTTAATTCTCTATAAGAAGGTAACCAGGTTGTGATGTTTCTTAATTCTCTATAAGAAGGTAACCAGGTTGTGATGTTTCTTAATTCTCTATAAGAAGGTAACAAGGTTGTGATGTTTCTTAATTCTCTATAAGAAGGTAACCAGGTTGTGATGTTTCTTAATTCTCTATAAGAAGGTAACCAGGTTGTGAAGTTTCTTAATTCTCTATAAGATGGTAACCAGGTTGTGATGTTTCTTAATTCTCTATAAGAAGGTAACCAGGTTGTGATGTTTCTTAATTATCTATAAGATGGTAACCAGGTTGTGATGTCTCTTAATTCTCTATAGGAAGGGAAACAGGTTGTGATGTTTCTTAATTCTCTATAAGAAGGTAACCAGGTTGTGATGTTTCTTAATTCTCTATAAGAAGGTAACCAGGTTGTGATGTTTCTTAATTCTCTATAAGAAGGTAACCAGGTTGTGATGTTTCTTAATTCTCTATAAGATGGTAACCAGGTTGTGATGTTTCTTAATTCTCTATAAGAAGGTAACCAGGTTGTGATGTTTCTTAATTCTCTATAAGATGGTAACCAGGTTGTGATGTTTCTTAATTCTCTATAAGATGGTAACCAGGTTGTGATGTTTCTTAATTCTCTATAAGATGGTAACCAGGTTGTGATGTTTCTTAATTCCCTATAAGATGGTAACCAGGTTGTGATGTTTCTTAATTCTCTATAAGATGGTAACCAGATTGTGATGTTTCTTAATTCCCTATAAGAAGGTAACCAGGTTGTGATGTTTCTTAATTCTCTATAAGATGGTAACCAGGTTATGATGTTTCTTAATCTCTATAAGAAGGTAACCAGGTTGTGATGTTTCTTAATTCTCTATAAGAAGGTAACCAGGTTGTGATGTTTCTTAATTCTCTATAAGATGGTAACCAGGTTGTGATGTTTCTTAATTCTCTATAAGATGGTAACCAGGTTGTGATGTTTCTTAATTCTCTATAAGATGGTAACCAGGTTGTGATGTTTCTTAATTCTCTATAAGATGGTAACAAGGTTGTGATGTTTCTTAATTCCCTATAAGATGGTAACCAGATTGTGATGTTTCTTAATTCCCTATAAGAAGGTAACCAGGTTGTGATGTTTCTTAATTCTCTATAAGATGGTAACCAGGTTATGATGTTTCTTAATTCTCTATAAGAAGGTAACCAGGTTGTGATGTTTCTTAATTCTCTATAAGAAGGTAACCAGGTTGTGATGTTTCTTAATTCTCTATAAGATGGTAACCAGGTTGTGATGTTTCTTAATTCTCTATAAGATGGTAACCAGGTTGTGATGTTTCTTAATTCTCTATAAGATGGTTACCAGGTTGTGATGTTTCTTAATTCTCTATAAGATGGTAACAAGGTTGTGATGTTTCTTAATTCCCTATTAGAAGGTAACCAGGTTGTGATGTTTCTTAATTCTCTATAAGAAGGTAACCAGGTTGTGATGTTTCTTAATTCTCTATAAGAAGGTAACCAGGTTGTAATGTTTCTTAATTCACTATAAGATGGTAACCAGGTTGTGATGTTTCTTAATTCTCTATAAGATGGTAACCAGGTTGTGATGTTTCTTAATTCTCTATAAGATGGTAACCAGGTTGTGATGTTTCTTAATTCTCTATAAGATGGTAACCAGGTCGCAACGTTTCTTAATTCTCTATAAGAAGGTTACCAGGTTGTGATGTTTCTTAATTCTCTATAAGATGGTAACCAGGTTGTGATGTTTCTTAATTATCTATAAGATGGTAACCAGGTTGTGATGTTTCTTAATTCTCTATAAGATGGTAACCAGGTTGTGATGTTTCTTAATTCTCTATAAGATGGTAACCAGGTTGTGATGTTTCTTAATTCTCTATAAGATGGTAACCAGGTTGTGATGTTTCTTAATTCTCTATAAGATGGTAACCAGGTTGTGATGTTTCTTAATTCTCTATAAGAAGGTAACCAGGTTGTGATGTTTCTTAATTCTCTATAAGATGGTAACCAGGTTGTGATGTTTCTTAATTCTCTATAAGATGGTAACCAGGTTGTGATGTTTCTTAATTCTCTATAAGAAGGTAACCAGGTTGTGATGTTTCTTAATTCTCTACAAGAAGGTAACCAGGTTGTGATGTTTCTTAATTCTCTATAAGAAGGTAACCAGGTTGTGATGTTTCTTAATTCTCTATCAGAAGGTAACCAGGTTGTGATGTTTCTTAATTCTCTATAAGAAGGTAACCAGGTTGTGATATTTCTTAATTCTCTATAAGAAGGTAACCAGGTTGTGATGTTTCTTAATTCTCAATAAGATGGTAACCAGGTTGTGATGTTTCTTAATTCTCTATAAGATGGTAACCAGGTTGTGATGTTTCTTAATTCTCTATTAGATGGTAACCAGGTTGTAATGTTTCTTAATTCTCTATAAGATGGTAACCAGGGTTGTGATGTTTCTTAATTCTCTATAAGAAGGTAACCAGGTTGTGATGTTTCTTAATTCTCTATAAGAAGGTAACCAGGTTGTGATGTTTCTTAATTCTCTATAAGAAGGTAACCAGGTTGAGATGTTTCTTAATTCTCTATAAGATGGTAACCAGGTTGTGATGTTTCTTAATTCTCTATAAGATGGTAACCAGGTTGTGATGTTTCTTAATTCTCTATAAGAAGGTAACCAGATTGGGATGTTTCTTAATTCTCTATAAGAAGGTAACCAGGTTGTGATGTTTCTTAATTCTCTATAAGAAGGTAACCAGGTTGTGATGTTTCTTAATTCTCTATAAGAAGGTAACCATGTTGTGATGTTTCTTAATTCTCTATAAGATGGTAACCAGGTTGTGATGTTTCTTAATTCTCTATAAGAAGGTAACCAGGTTGTGATGTTTCTTAATTCTCTATAAAAAGGTAACCAGGTTGTGATGTTTCTTAATTCTCTATAAGATGGTAACCAGGTTGTGATGTTTCTTAATTCTCTATAAGAAGGTAACCAGGTTGTGATGTTTCTTAATTCTCTATAAGAAGGTAACCAGGTTGTGATGTTTCTTAATTTTCTATAAGAAGGTAACCAGGTTGTGATGTTTCTTAATTCACTATAAGAAGGTAACCAGGTTGTGATGTTTCTTAATTCTCTATAAGAAGGTAACCAGGTTGTGATGTTTCTTAATTCTCTATAAAAAGGTAACCAGGTTGTGATGTTTCTTAATTCTCTATAAGATGGTAACCAGGTTGTGATGTTTCTTAATTCTCTATAAGAAGGTAACCAGGTTGTGATGTTTCTTAATTCTCTATAAGATGGCAACAAGGTTGTGATGTTTCTTAATTCTCTATAAGATGGCAACCAGGTTGTGATGTTTCTAAATTCTCTATAAGAAGGTAACCAGGTTGTGATGTTTATTAATTCTCTATAAGAAGGTAACCAGGTTGTGATGTTTCTTAATTCTCTATAAGAAGGTAACCAGGTTGTGATGTTTCTTAATTCTCTATAAGAAGGTAACCAGGTTGTGATGTTTCTTAATTCTCTATAAGAAGGTAACCAGGTTGTGATGTTTCTTAATTCTCTATAAGAAGGTAACCAGGTTGTGATGTTTCTTAATTCTCTATAAGAAGGTAACCAGGTTGTGATGTTTCTTAATTCTCTATAAGAAGGTAACCAGGTTGTGATGTTTCTTAATTCTCTATAAGAAGGTAACCAGGTTGTGATGTTTCTTAATTCTCTATAAGAAGGTAACCAGGTTGTGATGTTTCTTAATTCTCTATAAGAAGGTAACCAGGTTGTGATGTTTCTTAATTCTCTATAAGAAGGTAACCAGGTTGTGATGTTTCTTAATTCTCTATAAGATGGTAACCAGGTTGTGATGTTTCTTAATTCTCTATAAGAAGGTAACCAGGTTGCGATGTTTCTTAATTCTCTATAAGAAGGTAACCAGGTTGTGATGTTTCTTAATTCTCTATAAGAAGGTAACCAGGTTGTGATGTTTCTTAATTCTCTATAAGAAGGTAACCAGGTTGTGATGTTTCTTAATTCTCTATAAGAAGGTAACCAGGTTGTGATGTTTCTTAATTCTTTATAAGATGGTAACCAGGTTGTGATGTTTCTTAATTCTCTATAAGAAGGTAACCAGGTTGTGATGTTTCTTAATTCTCTATAAGATGGTAACCAGGTTGTGATGTTTCTTAATTCTCTATAAGAAGGTAACCAGGTTGTGATGTTTCTTAATTCTCTATAAGATGGTAACCAGGTTGTGATGTTTCTTGATTCTCTATAAGATGGCAACAAGGTTGTGATGTTTCTTAATTCTCTATAAGAAGGTAACCAGGTTGTGATGTTTCTTAACTCTCTATAAGATGGTAACCAGGTTGTGATGTTTCTTAATTCTCTAAAAGATGGTAACCAGGTTGTGATGTTTCTTAATTCTCTATAAGATGGCAACAAGGTTGTGATGTTTCTTAATTCTCTATAAGATGGTAACCAGGTTGTGATGTTTCTTAATTCTCTATAAGAAGGTAACCAGGTTGTGATGTTTCTTAATTCTCTATAAGAAGGAAACAAGTTGTGATGTTTCTTAATTCTCTATAAGAAGGTAACCAGGTTGTGATGTTTCTTAATTCTCTATAAGATGGTAACCAGGTTGTGATGTTTCTTAATTCTCTATAAGAAGGTAACCAGGTTGTGATGTTTCTTAATTCTCTATAAGATGGCAACAAGGTTGTGATGTTTCTTAATTCTCTATAAGATGGCAACCAGGTTGTGATGTTTCTTAATTCTCTATAAGAAGGTAACCAGGTTGTGATGTTTCTTAATTCTCTATAAGAAGGTGACTAGGGTGTGATGTTTCTTAATTCTCTATAAGATGGTTACCAGGTTGTGATGTTTCTTAATTCTCTATAAGAAGGTAACCAGGTTGTGATGTTTCTTAATTCTCTATAAGAAGGTAACCAGGTTGTGATGTTTCTTAATTCTCTATAAGAAGGTAACCAGGTTGTGATGTTTCTTAATTCTCTATAAGAAGGTAACCAGGTTTTGATGTTTCTTAATTCTCTATAAGAAGGTAACCAGGTTGTGATGTTTCTTAATTCTCTATAAGAAGGTAACCAGGTTGTGATGTTTCTTAATTCTCTATAAGAAGGTAACCAGGTTGTGATGTTTCTTAATTCTCTATAAGATGGTAACCAGGTTGTGATGTTTCTTACTTCTCTATAAGAAGGTAACCAGGTTGTGATGTTTCTTAGAAGGTAACCAGGTTGTGATGTTTCTTAATTCTCTATAAGATGGTAACCAGGTTGTGATGTTTCTTATTTCTCTATAAGAAGGTAACCAGGTTGTGATGTTTCTTAATTATCTATAAGGAGGTAACCAGGTTTTGATGTTTCTTAATTCTCTATAAGAAGGTAACCAGGTTGTGATGTTTCTTAATTCTCTATAAGATGGTAACCAGGTTGTGATGTTTCTTAATTCTCTATAAGAAGGTAACCAGGTTGTGATGTTTCTTAATTCTCTATAAGAAGGTAACCAGGTTGTGATGTTTCTTAATTCTCTATAAGAAGGTAACCAGGTTGTGATGTTTCTTAATTCTCTATAAGAAGGTAACCAGGTTGTGATGTTTCTTAATTCTCTATAAGAAGGTAACCAGGTTGTGATGTTTCTTAATTCTCTATAAGAAGGTAACCAGGTTGTGATGTTTCTTAATTCTCTATAAGAAGGTAACCAGGTTGTGATGTTTCTTAATTCTCTATAAGATGGTAACCAGGTTGTGATGTTTCTTAATTCTCTATAAGAAGGTAACCAGGTTGTGATGTTTCTTAATTATCTATAAGAAGGTAACCAGGTTGTGATGTTTCTTAATTATCTATAAGATGGTAACCAGGTTGTGATGGTTCTTAATTCTCTATAAGATGGTAACCAGGTTGTGATGTTTTTTAATTCTCTATAAGATGGTAACCAGGTTGTGATGTTTCTTAATTCTCTATAAGGAGGTAACCGGGTTTTGATGTTTCTTAATTCTCTATAAGAAGGTAACCAGGTTGTGATGTTTCTTAATTCTCTATAAGATGGTAACCAGGTTGTGATGTTTCTTAATTCTCTATAAGAAGGTAACCAGGTTGTGATGTTTCTTAATTCTCTATAAGAAGGTAACCAGGTTGTGATGTTTCTTAATTCTCTATAAGAAGGTAACCAGGTTGTGATGTTTCTTATTATTCTATAAGAAGGTAACCAGGTTGTGATGTTTCTTAATTCTCTATAAGAAGGTAACCAGGTTGTGATGTTTCTTAATTCTCTATAAGAAGGTAACCAGGTTGTGATGTTTCTTAATTCTCTATAAAAAGGTAACCAGGTTGTGATGTTTCTTAATTCTCTATAAGAAGGTAACCAGGTTGTGATGTTTCTTAATTCTCTATAAGAAGGTAACCAGGTTGTGGTGTTTCTTAATTCTCTATAAGAAGGTAACCAGGTTGTGATGTTTCTTAATTCTCTATAAAAAGGTAACCAGGTTGTGATGTTTCTTAATTCTCTATAAGATGGTAACCAGGTTGTGATGTTTCTTAATTCTCTATAAGAAGGTAACCAGGTTGTGATGTTTCTTAATTCTCTATAA
This sequence comes from Loripinus fragilis, assembly GCA_964019695.1. NCBI lineage: Eukaryota > Metazoa > Mollusca > Bivalvia > Lucinida > Lucinidae > Loripinus > Loripinus fragilis. The sequence continues at coordinate 107,684,439 of OZ026518.1, forward strand.
GATGGCAACAAGGTTGTGATGTTTCTTAATTCTCTATAAGATGGCAACCAGGTTGTGATGTTTCTTAATTCTCTATAAGAAGGTAACCAGGTTGTGATGTTTCTTAATTCTCTATAAGAAGGTAACCAGGTTGTGATGTTTCTTAATTCTCTATAAGAAGGTAACCAGGTTGTGATGTTTCTTAATTCTCTATAAGAAGGTAACCAGGTTGTGATGTTTCTTAATTCTCTATAAGAAGGTAACCAGGTTGTGATGTTTCTTAATTCTCTATAAGAAGGTAACCAGGTTGTGATGTTTCTTAATTCTCTATAAGAAGGTAACCAGGTTGTGATGTTTCTTAATTCTCTATAAGAAGGTAACCAGGTTGTGATGTTTCTTAATTCTCTATAAGAAGGTAACCAGGTTGTGATGTTTCTTAATTCTCTATAAGAAGGTAACCAGGTTGTGATGTTTCTTAATTCTCTATAAGAAGGTAACCAGGTTGTGATGTTTCTTAATTATCTATAAGAAGATAACCAGGTTGTGATGTTTCTTAATTCTCTATAAGAAGGTAACCAGGTTGTGATGTTTCTTAATTCTCTATAAGATGGTAACCAGGTTGTGATGTTTCTTAATTCTCTATAAGAAGGTAACCAGGTTGTGATGTTTCTTAATTCTCTATAAGAAGGTAACCAGGTTGTGATGTTTCTTAATTCTCTATAAGAAGGTAACCAGGTTGTGATGTTTCTTAATTCTCTATAAGAAGGTAACCAGGTTGTGATGTTTCTTAATTCTCTATAAGAAGGTAACCAGGTTGTGATGTTTCTTAATTCTCTATAAGAAGGTAACCAGGTTGTGATGTTTCTTAATTCTCTATAAGATGGTTACCAGGTTGTGATGTTTCTTAATTCTCTATAAGATGGTAACCAGGTTGTGATGTTTCTTAATTCTCTATAAGATGTCAACCTGGTTGTGATGTTTCTTAATTCTCTATAAGAAGGTAACCAGGTTGTGATGTTTCTTAATTCTCTTTAAGATGGTAACCAGGTTGTGATGTTTCTTAATTCTCTATAAGAAGGTAACCAGGTTGTGATGTTTCTTAATTCTCTATAAGAAGGTAACCAGGTTGTGATGTTTCTTGATTCTCTATAAGATGGCAACAAGGTTGTGATGTTTCTTAATTCTCTATAAGAAGGTAACCAGGTTGTGATGTTTCTTAATTCTCTATAAGATGGTAACCAGGTTGTGATGTTTCTTAATTCTCTATAAGATGGTAACCAGGTTGTGATGTTTCTTAATTCTCTATAAGATGGCAACAAGGTTGTGATGTTTCTTAATTCTCTATAAGAAGGTAACCAGGTTGTGATGTTTCTTAATTCTCTATAAGAAGGTAACCAGGTTGTGATGTTTCTTAATTCTCTATAAGAAGGTAACCAGGTTGTGATGTTTCTTAATTCTCTATAAGAAGGTAACCAGGTTGTGCTGTTTCTTAATTCTCTATAAGAAGGTAACCAGGTTGTGATGTTTCTTAATTCTCTATAAAAAGGTAACCAGGTTGTGATGTTACTTAATTCTCTATAAGAAGGTAACCAGGTTGTGATGTTTCTTAATTATCTATAAGATGGTAACCAGGTTGTGATGGTTCTTAATTCTCTATAAGATGGTAACCAGGTTGTGATGTTTCTTAATTCTCTATAAGATGGTAACCAGGTTGTGATGTTTCTTAATTCTCTATCAGAAGGTAACCAGGTTGTGATGTTTCTTAATTCTCTATAAGAAGGTAACCAGGTTGTGATGTTTCTTAATTCTCTATAAGAAGGTAACCAGGTTGTGATGTTTCTTATTATTCTATAAGAAGGTAACCAGGTTGTGATGTTTCTTAATTCTCTATAAGAAGGTAACCAGGTTGTGATGTTTCTTAATTCTCTATAAGAAGGTAACCAGGTTTTGATGTTTCTTAATTCTCTATAAGAAGGTAACCAGGTTGTGATGTTTCTTAATTCTCTATAAGAAGGTAACCAGGTTGTGATGTTTCTTAATTCTCTATAAGAAGGTAACCAGGTTGTGATGTTTCTTAATTCTCTATAAGAAGGTAACCAGGTTGTGATGTTTCTTAATTCTCTATAAGAAGGTAACCAGGTTGTGATGTTTCTTAATTCTCTATAAGAAGGTAACCAGGTTGTGATGTTTCTTAATTCTCTATAAGATGGTAACCAGGTTGTGATGTTTCTTAATTCTCTATAAGAAGGTAACCAGGTTGTGATGTTTCTTAATTCTCTATAAGATGGCAACAAGGTTGTGATGTTTCTTAATTCTCTATAAGATGGCAACCAGGTTGTGATGTTTCTTAATTCTCTATAAGAAGGTAACCAGGTTGTGATGTTTCTTAATTCTCTATAAGAAGGTAACAAGGTTGTGATGTTTCTTAATTCTCTATAAGAAGGTAACCAGGTTGTGATGTTTCTTAATTCTCTATAAGAAGGTAACCAGGTTGTGATGTTTCTTAATTCTCTATAAGAAGGTAACCAGGTTGTGATGTTTCTTAATTCTCTATAAGAAGGTAACCAGGTTGTGATGTTTCTTAATTCTCTATAAGAAGGTAACCAGGTTGTGATGTTTCTTAATTCTCTATAAGAAGGTAACCAGGTTGTGATGTTTCTTAATTCTCTATAAGAAGGTAACCAGGTTGTGATGTTTCTTAATTCTCTATAAGAAGGTAACCAGGTTGTGATGTTTCTTAATTCTCTATAAGAAGGTAACCAGGTTGTGATGTTTCTTAATTATCTATAAGAAGGTAACCAGGTTGTGATGTTTCTTAATTCTCTATAAGAAGGTAACCATGTTGTGATGTTTCTTAATTCTCTATAAGATGGTAACCAGGTTGTGATGTTTCTTTATTCTCTATAAGAAGGTAACCAGGTTGTGATGTTTCTTAATTCTCTATAAGATGGTAACCAGGTTGTGATGTTTCTTAATTCTCTATAAAAAGGTAACCAGGTTGTGATGTTTCTTAATTCTCTATAAGAAGGTAACCAGGTTGTGATGTTTCTTAATCTCTATAAGAAGGTAACCAGGTTGAGATGTTTCTTAATTCTCTATAAGATGGGTACCAGGTTGTGATGTTTCTTAATTCTCTATAAGATGGTAACCAGGTTGTGATGTTTCTTAATTCTCTATAAGAAGGTAACCAGGTTGTGATGTTTCTTAATTCTCTATAAGAAGGTAACCAGGTTGTGATGTTTCTTAATTCTCTATAAGAAGGTAACCAGGTTGTGATGTTTCTTAGTTCTCTATAAGAAGGTAACCAGGTTGTGATGTTTCTTAATTCTCTATAAGATGGTAACCAGGTTGTGATGTTTCTTAATTCTCTATAAGAAGGTAACCAGGTTGTGATGTTTCTTAATTCTCTATAAGAAGGTAACCAGGTTGTGATGTTTCTTAATTCTCTATAAGAAGGTAACCAGGTTGTGATGTTTCTTAATTCTCTATAAGAAGGTAACCAGGTTGTGATGTTTCTTAATTCTCTATAAGAAGGTAACCAGGTTACGATGTTTCTTAATTCTCTATAAGAAGGTAACCAGGTTGTGATGTTTCTTAATTCTCTATAAGAAGGTAACCAGGTTGTGATGTTTCTTAATTCTCTATAAGAAGGTAACCAGGTTGTGATGTTTCTTAATTCTCTATAAGAAGGTAACCAGGTTGTGATGTTTCTTAATTCTCTATAAGAAGGTAACCAGGTTGTGATGTTTCTTAATTCTCTATAAGAAGGTAATCAGGTTGTGATGTTTCTTAATTCTCTATAAGAAGGTAACCAGGTTGTGATGTTTCTTAATTCTCTATAAGAAGGTAACCAGGTTGTGATGTTTCTTAATTCTCTATAAGAAGGTAACCAGGTTGTGATGTTTCTTAATTCTCTATAAGAAGGTAACCAGGTTGTGATGTTTCTTAATTATCTATAAGAAGGTAACCAGGTTGTGATGTTTCTTAATTCTCTATAAGAAGGTAACCAGGTTGTGATGTTTCTTAATTCTCTATAAGATGGTAACCAGGTTGTGATGTTTCTTTATTCTCTATAAGAAGGTAACCAGGTTGTGATGTTTCTTAATTCTCTATAAGATGGTAACCAGGTTGTGATGTTTCTTAATTCTCTATAAAAAGGTAACCAGGTTGTGATGTTTCTTAATTCTCTATAAGAAGGTAACCAGGTTGTGATGTTTCTTAATTCTCTATAAGAAGGTAACCAGGTTGTGATGTTTCTTAATTCTCTATAAGATGGGTACCAGGTTGTGATGTTTCTTAATTCTCTATAAGATGGTAACTAGGTTGTGATGTTTCTTAATTCTCTATAAGTAGGTAACCAGGTTGTGATGTTTCTTAATTCTCTATAAGAAGGTAACCAGGTTGTGATGTTTCTTAATTCTCTATAAGAAGGTAACCAGGTTGTGATGTTTCTTAATTCTCTATAAGAAGGTAACCAGGTTGTGATGTTTCTTAATTCTCTATAAGATGGTAACCAGGTTGTGATGTTTCTTAATTCTCTATAAGAAGGTAACCAGGTTGTGATGTTTCTTAATTCTCTATAAGAAGGTAACCAGGTTGTGATGTTTCTTAATTCTCTATAAGAAGGTCACCAGGTTGTGATGTTTCTTAATTCTCTATAAGAAGGTAACCAGGTTGTGATGTTTCTTAATTCTCTATAAGAAGGTAACCAGGTTGTGATGTTTCTTAATTCTCTATAAGATGGTAACCAGGTTGTGATGTTTCATCATTCTCTATAAGAAGGTAACCAGGTTGTGATGTTTCTTAATTCTCTATAAGATGGTAACCAGGTTGTGATGTTTCTTAATTCTCTATAAGAAGGTAACCAGGTTGTGATGTTTCTTAATTCTCTATAAGAAGGTAACCAGGTTGTGATGTTTCTTGATTCTCTATAAGATGGCAACAAGGTTGTGATGTTTCTAAATTCTCTATAAGAAGGTAACCAGGTTGTGATGTTTCTTAATTCTCTATAAGATGGTAACCAGGTTGTGAGGTTTCTTAATTCTCTATAAGATGGTAACCAGGTTGTGATGTTTCTTAATTCTCTATAAGATGGCAACAAGGTTGTGATGTTTCTTAATTCTCTATAAGAAGGTAACCAGGTTGTGATGTTTCTTAATTCTCTATAAGAAGGTAACCAGGTTGTGATGTTTCTTAATTCTCTATAAGAAGGTAACCAGGTTGTGATGTTTCTTAATTCTCTATAAGAAGGTAACCAGGTTGTGATGTTTCTTAATTCTCTATAAGAAGGTAACCAGGTTGTGATGTTTCTTAATTTTCTATAAGAAGGTAACCAGGTTGTGATGTTTCTTAATTCTCTGTAAGAAGGTAACCAGGTTGTGATGTTTCTTAATTCTCTATAAGAAGGTAACCAGGTTGTGTTGTTTCTTAATTCTCTATAAGAAGGTAACCAGGTTGTGATGTTTCTTAATTCTCTATAAGAAGGTAACCAGGTTGTGATGTTTCTTAATTCTCTATAAGAAGGAATCCAGGTTGTGATGTTTCTTAATACTCTATAAGATGGTAACCAGGTTGTGATGTTTCTTAATTCTCTATAAGAAGGTAACCAGGTTGTGATGTTTCTTAATTCTCTATAAGATGGCAACAAGGTTGTGATGTTTCTTAATTCTCTATAAGATGGCAACCAGGTTGTGATGCTTCTTAATTCTCTATAAGAAGGTAACCAGGTTGTGATGTTTCTTAATTCTCTATAAGAAGGTAACCAGGTTGTGATGTTTCTTAATTCTCTATAAGAAGGTAACCAGGTTGTGATGTTTCTTAATTCTCTATAAGAAGGTAACCAGGTTGTGATGTTTCTTAATTCTCTATAAGAAGGTAACCAGGTTGTGATGTTTCTTAATTCTCTATAAGAAGGTAACCAGGTTGTGATGTTTCTTAATTCTCTATAAGATGGTAACCAGGTTGTGATGTTTCTTAATTCTCTATAAGAAGGTAACCAGGTTGTGATGTTTCTTAATTCTCTATAAGAAGGTAACCAGGTTGTGATGTTTCTTAATTCTCTATAAGAAGGTAACCAGGTTGTGATGTTTCTTAATTCTCTATAAGAAGGTAACCAGGTTGTGATGTTTCTTAATTCTCTATAAGAAGGTAACCAGGTTGTGATGTTTCTTAATTCTCTATAAGAAGGTAACCAGGTTGTGATGTTTCTTAATTCTCTATAAGAAGGTAACCAGGTTGTGATGTTTCTTAAGTCTCTATAAGAAGGTAACCAGGTTGTGATGTTTCTTAATTCTCTATAAGAAGGTAACCAGGTTGTGATGTTTCTTAATTCTCTATAAGAAGGTAACCAGGTTGTGATGTTTCTTAATTCTCTATAAGAAGGTAATCAGGTTGTGATGTTTCTTAATTCTCTATAAGAAGGTAACCAGGTTGTGATGTTTCTTAATTCTCTATAAGAAGGTAACCAGGTTGTGATGTTTCTTAATTCTCTATAAGAAGGTAACCAGGTTGTGATGTTTCTTAATTCTCTATAAGAAGGTAACCAGGTTGTGATGTTTCTTAATTCTCTATAAGAAGGTAACCAGGTTGTGATGTTTCTTAATTCTCTATAAGAAGGTAACCAGGTTGTGATGTTTCTTAATTCTCTATAAGAAGGTAACCAGGTTGTGATGTTTCTTAATTTTCTATAAGATGGTAACCAGGTTGTGATGTTTCTTAATTCTCTATAAGAAGGTAACCAGGTTGTGATGTTTCTTAATTCTCTATAAGAAGGTAACCAGGTTGTGATGTTTCTTAATTCTCTATAAGAAGGTAACCAGGTTGTGATGTTTCTTAATTCTCTATAAGAAGGTAACCAGGTTGTGATGTTTCTTAATTCTCTATAAGAAGGTAACCAGGTTGTGATGTTTCTTAATTCTCTATAAGAAGGTAACCAGGTTGTGATGTTTCTTAATTCTCTATAAGAAGGTAACCAGGTTGTGATGTTTCTTAATTCTCTATAAGAAGGTAACCAGGTTGTGATGTTTCTTAATTCTCTATAAGAAGGTAACCAGGTTGTGATGTTTCTTAATTCTCTATAAGAAGGTAACCAGGTTGTGATGTTTCTTAATTCTCTATAAGAAGGTAATCAGGTTGTGATAATTCTTAATTCTCTATAAGAAGGTAACCAGGTTGTGATGTTTCTTAATTCTCTATAAGAAGGTAACCAGGTTGTGATGTTTCTTAATTCTCTATAAGAAGGTAACCAGGTTGTGATGTTTCTTAATTCTCTATAAGAAGGTAACCAGGTTGTGATGTTTCTTAATTATCTATAAGAAGGTAACCAGGTTGTGATGTTTCTTAATTCTCTATAAGAAGGTAACCAGGTTGTGATGTTTCTTAATTCTCTATAAGATGGTAACCAGGTTGTGATGTTTCTTTATTCTCTATAAGAAGGTAACCAGGTTGTGATGTTTCTTAATTCTCTATAAGATGGTAACCAGGTTGTGATGTTTCTTAATTCTCTATAAAAAGGTAACCAGGTTGTGATGTTTCTTAATTCTCTATAAGAAGGTAACCAGGTTGTGATGTTTCTTAATTCTCTATAAGAAGGTAACCAGGTTGTGATGTTTCTTAATTCTCTATAAGATGGGTACCAGGTTGTGATGTTTCTTAATTCTCTATAAGATGGTAACCAGGTTGTGATGTTTCTTAATTCTCTATAAGAAGGTAACCAGGTTGTGATGTTTCTTAATTCTCTATAAGAAGGTAACCAGGTTGTGATGTTTCTTAATTCTCTATAAGAAGGTAACCAGGTTGTGATGTTTCTTAATTCTCTATAAGAAGGTAACCAGGTTGTGATGTTTCTTAATTCTCTATAAGATGGTAACCAGGTTGTGATGTTTCTTAATTCTCTATAAGAAGGTAACCAGGTTGTGATGTTTCTTAATTCTCTATAAGAAGGTAACCAGGTTGTGATGTTTCTTAATTCTCTATAAGAAGGTAACCAGGTTGTGATGTTTCTTAATTCTCTATAAGAAGGTAACCAGGTTGTGATGTTTCTTAATTCTCTATAAGAAGGTAACCAGGTTGTGATGTTTCTTAATTCTCTATAAGATGGTAACCAGGTTGTGATGTTTCATCATTCTCTATAAGAAGGTAACCAGGTTGTGATGTTTCTTAATTCTCTATAAGATGGTAACCAGGTTGTGATGTTTCTTAATTCTCTATAAGAAGGTAACCAGGTTGTGATGTTTCTTAATTCTCTATAAGAAGGTAACCAGGTTGTGATGTTTCTTGATTCTCTATAAGATGGCAACCAGGTTGTGATGTTTCTAAATTCTCTATAAGAAGGTAACCAGGTTGTGATGTTTCTTAATTCTCTATAAGATGGTAACCAGGTTGTGAGGTTTCTTAATTCTCTATAAGATGGTAACCAGGTTGTGATGTTTCTTAATTCTCTATAAGATGGCAACAAGGTTGTGATGTTTCTTAATTCTCTATAAGAAGGTAACCAGGTTGTGATGTTTCTTAATTCTCTATAAGAAGGTAACCAGGTTGTGATGTTTCTTAATTCTCTATAAGAAGGTAACCAGGTTGTGATGTTTCTTAATTCTCTATAAGAAGGTAACCAGGTTGTGATGTTTCTTAATTCTCTATAAGAAGGTAACCAGGTTGTGATGTTTCTTAATTTTCTATAAGAAGGTAACCAGGTTGTGATGTTTCTTAATTCTCTATAAGATGGTAACCAGGTTGTGATGTTTTTAATTCTCTATAAGAAGGTAACCAGGTTGTGATGTTTCTTAATTCTCTATAAGATGGCAACAAGGTTGTGATGTTTCTTAATTCTCTATAAGATGGCAACCAGGTTGTGATGTTTCTTAATTCTCTATAAGAAGGTAACCAGGTTGTGATGTTTCTTAATTCTCTATAAGATGGTAACCAGGTTGTGATGTTTCTTAATTCTCTATAAGAAGGTAACCAGGTTGTGATGTTTCTTAATTCTCTATAAGATGGCAACAAGGTTGTGATGTTTCTTAATTCTCTATAAGATGGCAACCAGGTTGTGATGCTTCTTAATTCTCTATAAGAAGGTAACCAGGTTGTGATGTTTCTTAATTCTCTATAAGAAGGTAACCAGGTTGTGATGTTTCTTAATTCTCTATAAGAAGGTAACCAGGTTGTGATGTTTCTTAATTCTCTATAAGAAGGTAACCAGGTTGTGATGTTTCTTAATTCTCTATAAGAAGGTAACCAGGTTGTGATGTTTCTTAATTCTCTATAAGAAGGTAACCAGGTTGTGATGTTTCTTAATTCTCTATAAGAAGGTTACCAGGTTGTGATGTTTCTTAATTCTCTATAAGAAGGTAACCAGGTTGTGATGTTTCTTAATTCTCTATAAGAAGGTAACCAGGTTGTGATGTTTCTTAATTCTCTATAAGAAGGTAACCAGGTTGTGATGTTTCTTAATTCTCTATAAGATGGTAACCAGGTTGTGATGTTTCTTAATTCTCTATAAGATGGTAACCAGGTTGTGATGTTTCTTAATTCTCTATAAGATGTTAACCAGGTTGTGATGTTTCTTAATTCTCTATAAGATGGTAACCAGGTTGTGATGTTTCTTAATTCTCTATAAGATGGTAACCAGGTTGTGATGTTTCTTAATTCTCTATAAGAAGGTTACCAGGTTGTGATGTTTCTTAATTCTCTATAAGAAGGTAACCAGGTTGTGATGTTTCTTAATTCTCTATAAGAAGGTAACCAGGTTGTGATGTTTCTTAATTCTCTATAAGAAGGTAACCAGGTTGTGATGTTTCTTAATTCTCTATAAGAAGGTAACCAGGTTGTGATGTTTCTTAATTCTCTATAAGATGGTAACCAGGTTGTGATGTTTCTTAATTCTCTATAAGAAGGTAACCAGGTTGTGATGTTTCTTAATTCTCTATAAGATGGCAACAAGGTTGTGATGTTTCTTAATTCTCTATAAGATGGCAACCAGGTTGTGATGTTTCTTAATTCTCTATAAGAAGGTAACCAGGTTGTGATGTTTCTTAATTCTCTATAAGAAGGTAACCAGGTTGTGATGTTTCTTAATTCTCTATAAGAAGGTAACCAGGTTGTGATGTTTCTTAATTCTCTATAAGAAGGTAACCAGGTTGTGATGTTTCTTAATTCTCTATAAGAAGGTAACCAGGTTGTGATGTTTCTTAATTCTCTATAAGAAGGTAACCAGGTTGTGATGTTTCTTAATACTCTATAAGAAGGTAACCAGGTTGTGATGTTTCTTAATTCTCTATAAGAAGGTAACCAGGTTGTGATGTTTCTTAATTCTCTATAAGAAGGTAACCAGGTTGTGATGTTTCTTAATTCTCTATAAGAAGGTAACCAGGTTGTGATGTTTCTTAATTCTCTATAAGAAGGTAACCAGGTTGTGATGTTTCTTAATTCTCTATAAGATGGTAACCAGGTTGTGATGTTTCTTAATTCTCTATAAGATGGTAACCAGGTTGTGATGTTTCTTAATTCTCTATAAGAAGGTAACCAGGTTGTGATGTTTCTTAATTCTCTGTAAGAAGGTAACCAGGTTGTGATGTTTCTTAATTCTCTGTAAGAAGGTAACCAGGTTGTGATGTTTCTTAATTCTCTATAAGAAGGTAACCAGGTTGTGATGTTTCTTAATTCTCTATAAGAAGGTAACCAGGTTGTGATGTTTCTTAATTCTCTATAAGAAGGTAACCAGGTTGTGATGTTTCTTAATTCTCTATAAGAAGGAATCCAGGTTGTGATGTTTCTTAATACTCTATAAGATGGTAACCAGGTTGTGATGTTTCTTAATTCTCTATAAGAAGGTAACCAGGTTGTGATGTTTCTTAATTCTCTATAAGATGGCAACAAGGTTGTAATGTTTCTTAATTCTCTATAAGATGGCAACCAGGTTGTGATGTTTCTTAATTCTCTATAAGAAGGTATCCAGGTTGTGATGTTTCTTAATTCTCTATAAGAAGGTAACCAGGTTGTGATGTTTCTTAATTCTCTATAAGAAGGTAACCAGGTTGTGATGTTTCTTAATTCTCTATAAGAAGGTAACCAGGTTGTGATGTTTCTTAATTCTCTATAAGAAGGTAACCAGGTTGTGATGTTTCTTAATTCTCTATAAGAAGGTAACCAGGTTGTGATGTTTCTTAATTCTCTATAAGAAGGTTTCCAGGTTGTGATGTTTCTTAATTCTCTATAAGAAGGTAACCAGATTGTGATGTTTCTTAATTCTCTATAAGAAGGTAACCAGGTTGTGATGTTTCTTAATTCTCTATAAGAAGGTAACCAGGTTGTGATGTTTCTTAATTCTCTATAAGAAGGAATCCAGGTTGTGATGTTTCTTAATTCTCTATAAGATGGTAACCAGGTTGTGATGTTTCTTAATTCTCTATAAGATGGTAACCAGGTTGTGATGTTTCTTAATTCTCTATAAGATGTTAACCAGGTTGTGATGTTTCTTAATTCTCTATAAGATGGTAACCAGGTTGTGATGTTTCTTAATTCTCTATAAGATGGTAACCATGTTGTGATGTTTCTTAATTCTCTATAAGAAGGTAACCAGGTTGTGATGTTTCTTAATTCTCTATAAGAAGGTAACCAGGTTGTGATGTTTCTTAATTCTCTATAAGAAGGTAACCAGGTTGTGATGTTTCTTAATTCTCTATAAGAAGGTAACCAGGTTGTGATGTTTCTTAATTCTCTATAAGAAGGTAACCAGGTTGTGATGTTTCTTAATTCTCTATAAGATGGTAACCAGGTTGTGATGTTTCTTAATTCTCTATAAGAAGGTAACCAGGTTGTGATGTTTCTTAATTCTCTATAAGATGGCAACAAGGTTGTGATGTTTCTTAATTCTCTATAAGATGGCAACCAGGTTGTGATGTTTCTTAATTCTCTATAAGAAGGTAACCAGGTTGTGATGTTTCTTAATTCTCTATAAGAAGGTAACCAGGTTGTGATGTTTCTTAATTCTCTATAAGAAGGTAACCAGGTTGTGATGTTTCTTAATTCTCTATAAGAAGGTAACCAGGTTGTGATGTTTCTTAATTCTCTATAAGAAGGTAACCAGGTTGTGATGCTTCTTAATTCTCTATAAGAAGGTAACCAGGTTGTGATGTTTCTTAATACTCTATAAGAAGGTAACCAGGTTGTGATGTTTCTTAATTCTCTATAAGAAGGTAACCAGGTTGTGATGTTTCTTAATTCTCTATAAGAAGGTAACCAAGTTGTGATGTTTCTTAATTCTCTATAAGAAGGTAACCAGGTTGTGATGTTTCTTAATTCTCTATAAGAAGGTAACCAGGTTGTGATGTTTCTTAATTATCTATAAGAAGGTAACCAGGTTGTGATGTTTCTTAATTCTCTATAAGAAGGTAACCAGGTTGTGATGTTTCTTAATTCTCTATAAGATGGTAACCAGGTTGTGATGTTTCTTTATTCTCTATAAGAAGGTAACCAGGTTGTGATGTTTCTTAATTCTCTATAAGATGGTAACCATGTTGTGATGTTTCTTAATTCTCTATAAGAAGGTAACCAGGTTGTGATGTTTCTTAATTCTCTATAAGAAGGTAACCAGGTTGTGATGTTTCTTAATTCTCTATTAGAAGGTAACCAGGTTGTGATGTTTCTTAATTCTCTATAAGAAGGTAACCAGGTTGTGATGTTTCTTAATTCTCTATAAGATGGTTACCAGGTTGTGATGTTTCTTAATTCTCTATAAGATGGTAACCAGGTTGTGATGTTTCTTAATTCTCTATAAGAAGGTAACCAGGTTGTGATGTTTCTTAATTCTCTATAAGAAGGTAACCAGGTTGTGATGTTTCTTAATTCTCTATAAGAAGGTAACCAGGTTGTGATGTTTCTTAATTCTCTATAAGAAGGTAACCAGGTTGTGATGTTTCTTAATTCTCTATAAGAAGGTAACCAGGTTGTGATGTTTCTTAATTCTCTATAAGATGGTAACCAGGTTGTGATGTTTCTTAATTCTCTATAAGAAGGTAACCAGGTTGTGATGTTTCTTAATTCTCTATAAGAAGGTAACCAGGTTGTGATGTTTCTTAATTCTCTATAAGAAGGTAACCAGGTTGTGATGTTTCTTAATTCTCTATAAGAAGGTAACCAGGTTGTGATGTTTCTTAATTCTCTATAAGAAGGTAACCAGGTTGTGATGTTTCTTAATTCTCTATAAGATGGTAACCAGGTTGTGATGTTTCTTAATTCTCTATAAGATGGTAACCAGGTTGTGATGTTTCTTAATTCTCTATAAGATGTTAACCAGGTTGTGATGTTTCTTAATTCTCTATAAGATGGTAACCAGGTTGTGATGTTTCTTAATTCTCTATAAGAAGGAAACCAGGTTGTGATGTTTCTTAATTCTCTATAAGAAGGTAACCAGGTTGTGATGTTTCTTAATTCTCTATAAGAAGGAATCCAGGTTGTGATGTTTCTTAATACTCTATAAGATGGTAACCAGGTTGTGATGTTTCTTAATTCTCTATAAGAAGGTAACCAGGTTGTGATGTTTCTTAATTCTCTATAAGATGGCAACAAGGTTGTGATGTTTCTTAATTCTCTATAAGATGGCAACCAGGTTGTGATGTTTCTTAATTCTCTATAAGAAGGTAACCAGGTTGTGATGTTTCTTAATTCTCTATAAGAAGGTAACCAGGTTGTGATGTTTCTTAATTCTCTATAAGAAGGTAACCAGGTTGTGATGTTTCTTAATTCTCTATAAGAAGGTAACCAGGTTGTGATGTTTCTTAATTCTCTATAAGAAGGTAACCAGGTTGTGATGTTTCTTAATTCTCTATAAGAAGGTAACCAGGTTGTGATGTTTCTTAATTCTCTATAAGAAGGTTTCCAGGTTGTGATGTTTCTTAATTCTCTATAAGAAGGTAACCAGATTGTGATGTTTCTTAATTCTCTATAAGAAGGTAACCAGGTTGTGATGTTTCTTAATTCTCTATAAGAAGGTAACCAGGTTGTGATGTTTCTTAATTCTCTATAAGAAGGTAACCAGGTTGTGATGTTTCTTAATTCTCTATAAGATGGTAACCAGGTTGTGATGTTTCTTAATTCTCTATAAGATGGTAACCAGGTTGTGATGTTTCTTAATTCTCTATAAGATGTTAACCAGGTTGTGATGTTTCTTAATTCTCTATAAGATGGTAACCAGGTTGTGATGTTTCTTAATTCTCTATAAGATGGTAACCATGTTGTGATGTTTCTTAATTCTCTATAAGAAGGTAACCAGGTTGTGATGTTTCTTAATTCTCTATAAGAAGGTAACCAGGTTGTGATGTTTCTTAATTCTCTATAAGAAGGTAACCAGGTTGTGATGTTTCTTAATTCTCTATAAGAAGGTAACCAGGTTGTGATGTTTCTTAATTCTCTATAAGAAGGTAACCAGGTTGTGATGTTTCTTAATTCTCTATAAGAAGGTTTCCAGGTTGTGATGTTTCTTAATTCTCTATAAGAAGGTAACCAGATTGTGATGTTTCTTAATTCTCTATAAGAAGGTAACCAGGTTGTGATGTTTCTTAATTCTCTATAAGAAGGTAACCAGGTTGTGATGTTTCTTAATTCTCTATAAGAAGGTAACCAGGTTGAGATGTTTCTTAATTCTCTATAAGATGGTAACCAGGTTGTGATGTTTCTTAATTCTCTATAAGATGGTAACCAGGTTGTGATGTTTCTTAATTCTCTATAAGATGTTAACCAGGTTGTGATGTTTCTTAATTCTCTATAAGATGGTAACCAGGTTGTGATGTTTCTTAATTCTCTATAAGATGGTAACCATGTTGTGATGTTTCTTAATTCTCTATAAGAAGGTAACCAGGTTGTGATGTTTCTTAATTCTCTGTAAGAAGGTAACCAGGTTGTGATGTTTCTTAATTCTCTGTAAGAAGGTAACCAGGTTGTGATGTTTCTTAATTCTCTATAAGAAGGTAACCAGGTTGTGATGTTTCTTAATTCTCTATAAGAAGGTAACCAGGTTGTGATGTTTCTTAATTCTCTATAAGAAGGTAACCAGGTTGTGATGTTTCTTAATTCTCTATAAGAAGGAATCCAGGTTGTGATGTTTCTTAATACTCTATAAGATGGTAACCAGGTTGTGATGTTTCTTAATTCTCTATAAGAAGGTAACCAGGTTGTGATGTTTCTTAATTCTCTATAAGATGGCAACAAGGTTGTGATGTTTCTTAATTCTCTATAAGATGGCAACCAGGTTGTGATGTTTCTTAATTCTCTATAAGAAGGTAACCAGGTTGTGATGTTTCTTAATTCTCTATAAGAAGGTAACCAGGTTGTGATGTTTCTTAATTCTCTATAAGAAGGTAACCAGGTTGTGATGTTTCTTAATTCTCTATAAGAAGGTAACCAGGTTGTGATGTTTCTTAATTCTCTATAAGAAGGTAACCAGGTTGTGATGTTTCTTAATTCTCTATAAGAAGGTAACCAGGTTGTGATGTTTCTTAATTCTCTATAAGAAGGTTTCCAGGTTGTGATGTTTCTTAATTCTCTATAAGAAGGTAACCAGATTGTGATGTTTCTTAATTCTCTATAAGAAGGTAACCAGGTTGTGATGTTTCTTAATTCTCTATAAGAAGGTAACCAGGTTGTGATGTTTCTTAATTCTCTATAAGAAGGTAACCAGGTTGTGATGTTTCTTAATTCTCTATAAGATGGTAACCAGGTTGTGATGTTTCTTAATTCTCTATAAGATGGTAACCAGGTTGTGATGTTTCTTAATTCTCTATAAGATGTTAACCAGGTTGTGATGTTTCTTAATTCTCTATAAGATGGTAACCAGGTTGTGATGTTTCTTAATTCTCTATAAGATGGTAACCATGTTGTGATGTTTCTTAATTCTCTATAAGAAAGTAACCAGGTTGTGATGTTTCTTAATT
Organism: Loripinus fragilis; assembly: GCA_964019695.1. Lineage (NCBI taxonomy): Eukaryota > Metazoa > Mollusca > Bivalvia > Lucinida > Lucinidae > Loripinus > Loripinus fragilis. Next base: position 107,700,341 of record OZ026518.1, read on the forward strand.
CTCTATAAGAAGGTAACCAGGTTGTGATGTTTCTTAATTCTCTATAAGAAGGTAACCAGGTTGTGATGTTTCTTAATTCTCTATAAGAAGGTAACCAGGTTGTGATGTTTCTTAATTCTCTATAAGAAGGTAACCAGGTTGTGATGTTTCTTAATTCTCTATAAGATGGTAACCAGGTTGTGATGTTTCTTAATTCTCTATAAGAAGGTAACCAGGTTGTGATGTTTCTTAATTCTCTATAAGATGGCAACAAGGTTGTGATGTTTCTTAATTCTCTATAAGATGGCAACCAGGTTGTGATGTTTCTTAATTCTCTATAAGAAGGTAACCAGGTTGTGATGTTTCTTAATTCTCTATAAGAAGGTAACCAGGTTGTGATGTTTCTTAATTCTCTATAAGAAGGTAACCAGGTTGCGATGTTTCTTAATTCTCTATAAGAAGGTAACCAGGTTGTGATGTTTCTTAATTCTCTATAAGAAGGTAACCAGGTTGTGATGTTTCTTAATTCTCTATAAGAAGGTAACCAGGTTGTGATGTTTCTTAATACTCTATAAGAAGGTAACCAGGTTGTGATGTTTCTTAATTCTCTATAAGAAGGTAACCAGGTTGTGATGTTTCTTAATTCTCTATAAGAAGGTAACCAGGTTGTGATGTTTCTTAATTCTCTATAAGAAGGTAACCAGGTTGTGATGTTTCTTAATTCTCTATAAGAAGGTAACCAGGTTGTGATGTTTCTTAATTATCTATAAGAAGGTAACCAGGTTGTGATGTTTCTTAATTCTCTATAAGAAGGTAACCAGGTTGTGATGTTTCTTAATTCTCTATAAGATGGTAACCAGGTTGTGATGTTTCTTTATTCTCTATAAGAAGGTAACCAGGTTGTGATGTTTCTTAATTCTCTATAAGATGGTAACCATGTTGTGATGTTTCTTAATTCTCTATAAGAAGGTAACCAGGTTGTGATGTTTCTTAATTCTCTATAAGAAGGTAACCAGGTTGTGATGTTTCTTAATTCTCTATTAGAAGGTAACCAGGTTGTGATGTTTCTTAATTCTCTATAAGATGGCAACCAGGTTGTGATGTTTCTTAATTCTCTATAAGATGGTTACCAGGTTGTGATGTTTCTTAATTCTCTATAAGATGGTAACCAGGTTGTGATGTTTCTTAATTCTCTATAAGAAGGTAACCAGGTTGTGATGTTTCTTAATTCTCTATAAGAAGGTAACCAGGTTGTGATGTTTCTTAATTCTCTATAAGAAGGTAACCAGGTTGTGATGTTTCTTAATTCTCTATAAGAAGGTAACCAGGTTGTGATGTTTCTTAATTCTCTATAAGAAGGTAACCAGGTTGTGATGTTTCTTAATTCTCTATAAGATGGTAACCAGGTTGTGATGTTTCGTAATTCTCTATAAGAAGGTAACCAGGTTGTGATGTTTCTTAATTCTCTATAAGAAGGTAACCAGGTTGTGATGTTTCTTAATTCTCTATAAGAAGGTAACCAGGTTGTGATGTTTCTTAATTCTCTATAAGAAGGTAACCAGGTTGTGATGTTTCTTAATTCTCTATAAGAAGGTAACCAGGTTGTGATGTTTCTTAATTCTCTATAAGATGGTAACCAGGTTGTGATGTTTCTTAATTCTCTATAAGATGGTAACCAGGTTGTGATGTTTCTTAATTCTCTATAAGATGTTAACCAGGTTGTGATGTTTCTTAATTCTCTATAAGATGGTAACCAGGTTGTGATGTTTCTTAATTCTCTATAAGAAGGAAACCAGGTTGTGATGTTTCTTAATTCTCTATAAGAAGGTAACCAGGTTGTGATGTTTCTTAATTCTCTATAAGAAGGAATCCAGGTTGTGATGTTTCTTAATACTCTATAAGATGGTAACCAGGTTGTGATGTTTCTTAATTCTCTATAAGAAGGTAACCAGGTTGTGATGTTTCTTAATTCTCTATAAGATGGCAACAAGGTTGTGATGTTTCTTAATTCTCTATAAGATGGCAACCAGGTTGTGATGTTTCTTAATTCTCTATAAGAAGGTAACCAGGTTGTGATGTTTCTTAATTCTCTATAAGAAGATAACCAGGTTGTGATGTTTCTTAATTCTCTATAAGAAGGTAACCAGGTTGTGATGTTTCTTAATTCTCTATAAGAAGGTAACCAGGTTGTGATGTTTCTTAATTCTCTATAAGAAGGTAACCAGGTTGTGATGTTTCTTAATTCTCTATAAGAAGGTAACCAGGTTGTGATGTTTCTTAATTCTCTATAAGAAGGTTTCCAGGTTGTGATGTTTCTTAATTCTCTATAAGAAGGTAACCAGATTGTGATGTTTCTTAATTCTCTATAAGAAGGTAACCAGGTTGTGATGTTTCTTAATTCTCTATAAGAAGGTAACCAGGTTGTGATGTTTCTTAATTCTCTATAAGAAGGTAACCAGGTTGTGATGTTTCTTAATTCTCTATAAGATGGTAACCAGGTTGTGATGTTTCTTAATTCTCTATAAGATGGTAACCAGGTTGTGATGTTTCTTAATTCTCTATAAGATGTTAACCAGGTTGTGATGTTTCTTAATTCTCTATAAGATGGTAACCAGGTTGTGATGTTTCTTAATTCTCTATAAGATGGTAACCATGTTGTGATGTTTCTTAATTCTCTATAAGAAGGTAACCAGGTTGTGATGTTTCTTAATTCTCTATAAGAAGGTAACCAGGTTGTGATGTTTCTTAATTCTCTATAAGAAGGTAACCAGGTTGTGATGTTTCTTAATTCTCTATAAGAAGGTAACCAGGTTGTGATGTTTCTTAATTCTCTATAAGAAGGTAACCAGGTTGTGATGTTTCTTAATTCTCTATAAGAAGGTTTCCAGGTTGTGATGTTTCTTAATTCTCTATAAGAAGGTAACCAGATTGTGATGTTTCTTAATTCTCTATAAGAAGGTAACCAGGTTGTGATGTTTCTTAATTCTCTATAAGAAGGTAACCAGGTTGTGATGTTTCTTAATTCTCTATAAGAAGGTAACCAGGTTGTGATGTTTCTTAATTCTCTATAAGATGGTAACCAGGTTGTGATGTTTCTTAATTCTCTATAAGATGGTAACCAGGTTGTGATGTTTCTTAATTCTCTATAAGATGTTAACCAGGTTGTGATGTTTCTTAATTCTCTATAAGATGGTAACCAGGTTGTGATGTTTCTTAATTCTCTATAAGATGGTAACCATGTTGTGATGTTTCTTAATTCTCTATAAGAAGGTAACTAGGTTGTGATGTTTCTTAATTCTCTATAAGAAGGTAACCAGGTTGTGATGTTTCTTAATTCTCTATAAGAAGGTAACCAGGTTGTGATGTTTCTTAATTCTCTATAAGAAGGTAACCAGGTTGTGATGTTTCTTAATTCTCTATAAGAAGGTAACCAGGTTGTGATGTTTCTTAATTCTCTATAAGATGGTAACCAGGTTGTGATGTTTCTTAATTCTCTATAAGAAGGTAACCAGGTTGTGATGTTTCTTAATTCTCTATAAGATGGCAACAAGGTTGTGATGTTTCTTAATTCTCTATAAGATGGCAACCAGGTTGTGATGTTTCTTAATTCTCTATAAGAAGGTAACCAGGTTGTGATGTTTCTTAATTCTCTATAAGAAGGTAACCAGGTTGTGATGTTTCTTAATTATCTATAAGAAGGTAACCAGGTTGTGATGTTTCTTAATTCTCTATAAGAAGGTAACCAGGTTGTGATGTTTCTTAATTCTCTATAAGATGGTAACCAGGTTGTGATGTTTCTTTATTCTCTATAAGAAGGTAACCAGGTTGTGATGTTTCTTAATTCTCTATAAGATGGTAACCATGTTGTGATGTTTCTTAATTCTCTATAAGAAGGTAACCAGGTTGTGATGTTTCTTAATTCTCTATAAGAAGGTAACCAGGTTGTGATGTTTCTTAATTCTCTATTAGAAGGTAACCAGGTTGTGATGTTTCTTAATTCTCTATAAGAAGGTAACCAGGTTGTGATGTTTCTTAATTCTCTATAAGATTGTTACCAGGTTGTGATGTTTCTTAATTCTCTATAAGATGGTAACCAGGTTGTGATGTTTCTTAATTCTCTATAAGAAGGTAACCAGGTTGTGATGTTTCTTAATTCTCTATAAGAAGGTAACCAGGTTGTGATGTTTCTTAATTCTCTATAAGAAGGTAACCAGGTTGTGATGTTTCTTAATTCTCTATAAGAAGGTAACCAGGTTGTGATGTTTCTTAATTCTCTATAAGAAGGTAACCAGGTTGTGATGTTTCTTAATTCTCTATAAGATGGTAACCAGGTTGTGATGTTTCGTAATTCTCTATAAGAAGGTAACCAGGTTGTGATGTTTCTTAATTCTCTATAAGAAGGTAACCAGGTTGTGATGTTTCTTAATTCTCTATAAGAAGGTAACCAGGTTGTGATGTTTCTTAATTCTCTATAAGAAGGTAACCAGGTTGTGATGTTTCTTAATTCTCTATAAGAAGGTAACCAGGTTGTGATGTTTCTTAATTCTCTATAAGATGGTAACCAGGTTGTGATGTTTCTTAATTCTCTATAAGATGGTAACCAGGTTGTGATGTTTCTTAATTCTCTATAAGATGTTAACCAGGTTGTGATGTTTCTTAATTCTCTATAAGATGGTAACCAGGTTGTGATGTTTCTTAATTCTCTATAAGAAGGAAACCAGGTTGTGATGTTTCTTAATTCTCTATAAGAAGGTAACCAGGTTGTGATGTTTCTTAATTCTCTATAAGAAGGAATCCAGGTTGTGATGTTTCTTAATACTCTATAAGATGGTAACCAGGTTGTGATGTTTCTTAATTCTCTATAAGAAGGTAACCAGGTTGTGATGTTTCTTAATTCTCTATAAGATGGCAACAAGGTTGTGATGTTTCTTAATTCTCTATAAGATGGCAACCAGGTTGTGATGTTTCTTAATTCTCTATAAGAAGGTAACCAGGTTGTGATGTTTCTTAATTCTCTATAAGAAGGTAACCAGGTTGTGATGTTTCTTAATTCTCTATAAGAAGGTAACCAGGTTGTGATGTTTCTTAATTCTCTATAAGAAGGTAACCAGGTTGTGATGTTTCTTAATTCTCTATAAGAAGGTAACCAGGTTGTGATGTTTCTTAATTCTCTATAAGAAGGTAACCAGGTTGTGATGTTTCTTAATTCTCTATAAGAAGGTTTCCAGGTTGTGATGTTTCTTAATTCTCTATAAGAAGGTAACCAGATTGTGATGTTTCTTAATTCTCTATAAGAAGGTAACCAGGTTGTGATGTTTCTTAATTCTCTATAAGAAGGTAACCAGGTTGTGATGTTTCTTAATTCTCTATAAGAAGGTAACCAGGTTGTGATGTTTCTTAATTCTCTATAAGATGGTAACCAGGTTGTGATGTTTCTTAATTCTCTATAAGATGGTAACCAGGTTGTGATGTTTCTTAATTCTCTATAAGATGTTAACCAGGTTGTGATGTTTCTTAATTCTCTATAAGATGGTAACCAGGTTGTGATGTTTCTTAATTCTCTATAAGATGGTAACCATGTTGTGATGTTTCTTAATTCTCTATAAGAAGGTAACCAGGTTGTGATGTTTCTTAATTCTCTATAAGAAGGTAACCAGGTTGTGATGTTTCTTAATTCTCTATAAGAAGGTAACCAGGTTGTGATGTTTCTTAATTCTCTATAAGAAGGTAACCAGGTTGTGATGTTTCTTAATTCTCTATAAGAAGGTAACCAGGTTGTGATGTTTCTTAATTCTCTATAAGAAGGTTTCCAGGTTGTGATGTTTCTTAATTCTCTATAAGAAGGTAACCAGGTTGTGATGTTTCTTAATTCTCTATAAGATGGCAACAAGGTTGTGATGTTTCTTAATTCTCTATAAGATGGCAACCAGGTTGTGATGTTTCTTAATTCTCTATAAGAAGGTAACCAGGTTGTGATGTTTCTTAATTCTCTATAAGAAGGTAACCAGGTTGTGATGTTTCTTAATTCTCTATAAGAAGGTAACCAGGTTGTGATGTTTCTTAATTCTCTATAAGAAGGTAACCAGGTTGTGATGTTTCTTAATTCTCTATAAGAAGGTAACCAGGTTGTGATGTTTCTTAATTATCTATAAGAAGGTAACCAGGTTGTGATGTTTCTTAATTCTCTATAAGAAGGTAACCAGGTTGTGATGTTTCTTAATTCTCTATAAGATGGTAACCAGGTTGTGATGTTTCTTTATTCTCTATAAGAAGGTAACCAGGTTGTGATGTTTCTTAATTCTCTATAAGATGGTAACCATGTTGTGATGTTTCTTAATTCTCTATAAGAAGGTAACCAGGTTGTGATGTTTCTTAATTCTCTATAAGAAGGTAACCAGGTTGTGATGTTTCTTAATTCTCTATTAGAAGGTAACCAGGTTGTGATGTTTCTTAATTCTCTATAAGAAGGTAACCAGGTTGTGATGTTTCTTAATTCTCTATAAGATGGTTACCAGGTTGTGATGTTTCTTAATTCTCTATAAGATGGTAACCAGGTTGTGATGTTTCTTAATTCTCTATAAGAAGGTAACCAGGTTGTGATGTTTCTTAATTCTCTATAAGAAGGTAACCAGGTTGTGATGTTTCTTAATTCTCTATAAGAAGGTAACCAGGTTGTGATGTTTCTTAATTCTCTATAAGAAGGTAACCAGGTTGTGATGTTTCTTAATTCTCTATAAGAAGGTAACCAGGTTGTGATGTTTCTTAATTCTCTATAAGATGGTAACCAGGTTGTGATGTTTCTTAATTCTCTATAAGAAGGTAACCAGGTTGTGATGTTTCTTAATTCTCTATAAGAAGGTAACCAGGTTGTGATGTTTCTTAATTCTCTATAAGAAGGTAACCAGGTTGTGATGTTTCTTAATTCTCTATAAGAAGGTAACCAGGTTGTGATGTTTCTTGATTCTCTATAAGATGGCAACAAGGTTGTGATGTTTCTAAATTCTCTATAAGAAGGTAACCAGGTTGTGATGTTTCTTAATTCTCTATAAGATGGTAACCAGGTTGTGAGGTTTCTTAATTCTCTATAAGATGGTAACCAGGTTGTGATGTTTCTTAATTCTCTATAAGATGGCAACAAGGTTGTGATGTTTCTTAATTCTCTATAAGAAGGTAACCAGGTTGTGATGTTTCTTAATTCTCTATAAGAAGGTAACCAGGTTGTGATGTTTCTTAATTCTCTATAAGAAGGTAACCAGGTTGTGATGTTTCTTAATTCTCTATAAGAAGGTAACCAGGTTGTGATGTTTCTTAATTCTCTATAAGAAGGTAACCAGGTTGTGATGTTTCTTAATTCTCTATAAGAAGGTAACCAGGTTGTGATGTTTCTTAATTTTCTATAAGAAGGTAACCAGGTTGTGATGTTTCTTAATTCTCTATAAGATGGTAACCAGGTTGTGATGTTTTTAATTCTCTATAAGAAGGTAACCAGGTTGTGATGTTTCTTAATTCTCTATAAGATGGCAACAAGGTTGTGATGTTTCTTAATTCTCTATAAGATGGCAACCAGGTTGTGATGTTTCTTAATTCTCTATAAGAAGGTAACCAGGTTGTGATGTTTCTTAATTCTCTATAAGAAGGTAACCAGGTTGTGATGTTTCTTAATTCTCTATAAGATGGTAACCAGGTTGTGATGTTTCTTAATTCTCTATAAGAAGGTAACCAGGTTGTGATGTTTCTTAATTCTCTGTAAGAAGGTAACCAGGTTGTGATGTTTCTTAATTCTCTATAAGAAGGTAACCAGGTTGTGATGTTTCTTAATTCTCTATAAGAAGGTAACCAGGTTGTGATGTTTCTTAATTCTCTATAAGAAGGTAACCAGGTTGTGATGTTTCTTAATTCTCTATAAGAAGGAATCCAGGTTGTGATGTTTCTTAATACTCTATAAGATGGTAACCAGGTTGTGATGTTTCTTAATTCTCTATAAGAAGGTAACCAGGTTGTGATGTTTCTTAATTCTCTATAAGATGGCAACAAGGTTGTGATGTTTCTTAATTCTCTATAAGATGGCAACCAGGTTGTGATGTTTCTTAATTCTCTATAAGAAGGTAACCAGGTTGTGATGTTTCTTAATTCTCTATAAGAAGGTAACCAGGTTGTGATGTTTCTTAATTCTCTATAAGAAGGTAACCCGGTTGTGATGTTTCTTAATTCTCTATAAGAAGGTAACCAGGTTGTGATGTTTCTTAATTCTCTATAAGAAGGTAACCAGGTTGTGATGTTTCTTAATTTTCTATAAGAAGGTAACCAGGTTGTGATGTTTCTTAATTCTCTATAAGATGGTAACCAGGTTGTGATGTTTCTTAATTATCTATAAGAAGGTAACCAGGTTGTGATGTTTCTTAATTCTCTATAAGAAGGTAACCAGGTTGTGATGTTTCTTAATTCTCTATAAGAAGGTAACCAGGTTGTGATGTTTCTTAATTCTCTATAAGAAGGTAACCAGGTTGTGATGTTTCTTAATTCTCTATAAGAAGGTAACCAGGTTGTGATGTTTCTTAATTCTCTATAAGAAGGTAACCAGGTTGTGATGTTTCTTAATTTTCTATAAGAAGGTAACCAGGTTGTGATGTTTCTTAATTCTCTATAAGATGGTAACCAGGTTGTGATGTTTTTAATTCTCTATAAGAAGGTAACCAGGTTGTGATGTTTCTTAATTCTCTATAAGATGGCAACAAGGTTGTGATGTTTCTTAATTCTCTATAAGATGGCAACCAGGTTGTGATGTTTCTTAATTCTCTATAAGAAGGTGACCAGGTTGTGATGTTTCTTAATTCTCTATAAGAAGGTAACCAGGTTGTGATGTCCTTAATTCTCTATAAGATGGTAACCAGGTTGTGATGTTTCTTAATTCTCTATAAGAAGGTAACCAGGTTGTGATGTTTCTTAATTCTCTGTAAGAAGGTTACCAGGTTGTGATGTTTCTTAATTCTCTATAAGAAGGTAACCAGGTTGTGATGTTTCTTAATTCTCTATAAGAAGGTAACCAGGTTGTGATGTTTCTTAATTCTCTATAAGAAGGTAACCAGGTTGTGATGTTTCTTAATTCTCTATAAGAAGGAATCCAGGTTGTGATGTTTCTTAATACTCTATAAGATGGTAACCAGGTTGTGATGTTTCTTAATTCTCTATAAGAAGGTAACCAGGTTGTGATGTTTCTTAATTCTCTATAAGATGGCAACAAGGTTGTGATGTTTCTTAATTCTCTATAAGATGGCAACCAGGTTGTGATGTTTCTTAATTCTCTATAAGAAGGGAACCAGGTTGTGATGTTTCTTAATTCTCTATAAGAAGGTAACCAGGTTGTGATGTTTCTTAATTCTCTATAAGAAGGTAACCAGGTTGTGATGTTTCTTAATTCTCTATAAGAAGGTAACCAGGTTGTGATGTTTCTTAATTCTCTATAAGAAGGTAACCAGGTTGTGATGTTTCTTAATTCTCTATAAGAAGGTAACCAGGTTGTTATGTTTCTTAATTCTCTATAAGAAGGTTACCAGGTTGTGATGTTTCTTAATTCTCTATAAGAAGGTAACCAGGTTGTGATGTTTCTTAATTCTCTATAAGAAGGTAACCAGGTTGTGATGTTTCTTAATTCTCTATAAGAAGGTAACCAGGTTGTGATGTTTCTTAATTCTCTATAAGAAGGTAACCAGGTTGTGATGTTTCTTAATTCTCTATAAGATGGTAACCAGGTTGTGATGTTTCTTAATTCTCTATAAGATGGTAACCAGGTTGTGATGTTTCTTAATTCTCTATAAGATGTTAACCAGGTTGTGATGTTTCTTAATTCTCTATAAGATGGTAACCAGGTTGAGATGTTTCTTAATTCTCTTTAAGATGGTAACCAGGTTGTGATGTTTCTTAATTCTCTATAAGAAGGTAACCAGGTTGTGATGTTTCTTAATTCTCTATAAGAAGGTAACCAGATTGTGATGTTTCTTAATTCTCTATAAGATGGTAACCAGGTCGCAACGTTTCTTAATTCTCTATAAGATGGTAACCAGGTTGTGATGTTTCTTAATTCTCTATAAGAAGGTAACCAGGTTGTGATGTTTCTTAATTCTCTATAAGAAGGTAACCAGGTTGTGATGTTTCTTAATTCTCTATAAGAAGGTAACCAGGTTGTGATGTTTCTTAATTCTCTATAAGAAGGTAACCAGGTTGTGATGTTTCTTAATTCTCTATAAGAAGGTAACCAGGTTGTGATGTTTCTTAATTCTCTATAAGATGGTAACCAGGTTGTGATGTTTCTTAATTCTCAATAAGAAGGTAACCAGGTTGTGATGTTTCTTAATTCTCTATAAGATGGTAACCAGGTTGTGATGTTTCTTAATTCTCTATAAGATGGTAACCAGGTTGTGATGTTTCTTAATTCTCTATAAGATGGTAACCAGGTTGTGATGTTTCTTAATTCTCTATAAGAAGGTAACCAGGTTGTGATGTTTCTTAATTCTCTATAAGATGGTAACCAGGTTGTGATGTTTCTTAATTCTCTATAAGAAGGTAACCAGGTTGTGATGTTTCTTAATTCTCTATAAGATGGTAACCAGGTTGTGATTTTTCTTAATTCTCTATAAGATGGTAACCAGGTTGTGATGTTTCTTAATTCTCTATAAGAAGGTAACCAGGTTGTGATGTTTCTTAATTCTCTATAAGAAGGTAACCAGGTTGTGATGTTTCTTAATTCTCTATAAGATGGTAACCAGGTTGTGATGTTTCTTAATTCTCTATAAGAAGGTAACCAGGTTGTGATGTTTCTTAATTCTCTATAAGAAGGTAACCAGGTTGTGATGTTTCTTAATTTCACCAAAAGATGGTAACCAGGTTGTGATGTTCCTTAATTCTCTATAAGATGGTAACCAGGTTGTGATGTTTCTTAATTCTCTATAAGAAGGTAACCAGGTTGTGATGTTTCTTAATTCTCTATAAGATGGTAACCAGGTTGTGATGTTTCTTAATTCTCTATAAGAAGGTAACCAGGATGTGATGTTTCTTAATTCTCTATAAGAAGGTAACCAGGTTGTGATGTTTCTTAATTCTCTATAAGAAGGTAACCAGGTTGTGATGTTTCTTAATTCTCTATAAGATGGTAACCAGGTTGTGATGTTTCTTAATTCTCTATAAGAAGGAAACCAGGTTGTGATGTTTCTTAATTCTCTATAAGAAGGTAACCAGGTTGTGGTGTTTCTTAATTCTCAATAAGAAGGTAACCAGGTTGTGATGTTTCTTAATTCTCTATAAGAAGGTAACCAGGTTGTGATGTTTCTTAATTCTCTATAAGAAGGTAACCAGGTTGTGATGTTTCTTAATTCTCTATAAGATGGTAACCAGGTTGTGATGTTTCTTAATTCTCTATAAGAAGGTAACCAGGTTGTGATGTTTCTTAATTCTCTATAGAAGGTAACCAGGTTGTGATGTTTCTTAGTTCTCTATAAGAAGGTAACCAGGTTGTGATGTTTCTTAATTCTCTATAAGATGGTAACCAGGTTGTGATGTTTCTTAATTCTCTATAAGAAGGTAACCAGGTTGTGATGTTTCTTAATTCTCTATAAGAAGGTAACCAGGTTGTGATGTTTCTTAATTCTCTATAAGAAGGTAACCAGGTTGTGATGTTTCTTAATTCTCTATAAGATGGTAACCAGGTTGTGATGTTTCTTAATTCTCTATAAGAAGGTAACCAGGTTGTGATGTTTCTTAATTCTCTATAAGAAGGTAACCAGGTTGTGATGTTTCTTAATTCTCTATAAGATGGTAACCAGGTTGTGATCTTTCTTAATTCTCTATAAGATGGTAACCAGGTTGTGATCTTTCTTAATTCTCTATAAGATGGTAACCAGGTTGTGATGTTTCTTAATTCTCTATAAGAAGGTAACCAGGTTGTGATGTTTCTTAATTCTCTATAAGAAGGTAACCAGGTTGTGATGTTTCTTAATTCTTTATAAGATGGTAACCAGGTTGTGATGTTTCTTAATTCTCTATAAGATGGTAACCAGGTTGTGATGTTTCTAAATTCTCTATAAGAAGGTAACCAGGTTGTGATGTTTCTTAATTCTCTATAAGAAGGTAACCAGGTTGTGATGTTTCTTAATTCTCTATAAGAAGGTCACCAGGTTGTGATGTTTCTTAATTCTCTATAAGATGGTAACCAGGTTGTGATGTTTCTTAATTCTCTTTAAGAAGGTAACCAGGTTGTGATGTTTCTTAATTCTCTATAAGATGGTAACCAGGTTGTGATGTTTCTTAATTCTCTATAAGAAGGTAACCAGGTTGTGATGTTTCTTAATTCTCTATAAGAAGGTAACCAGGTTGTGATGTTTCTTAATTCTCTGTAAGATGGTAACCAGGTTGTGATGTTTCTTAATTCTCTATAAGAAGGTAACCAGGTTGTGATGTTTCTTAATTTTATATAAGATGGTAACCAGGTTGTGATGTTTCTTAATTCTCTATAAGTAGGTAACCAGGTTGTGATATTTCTTAATTCTCTATAAGAAGGTAACCAGGTTGTGATGTTTCTTAATTCTCTATAAGAAGTTAACCAGGTTGTGATGTTTCTTAATTCTCTATAAGAAGGTAACCAGGTTGTGATGTCTCTTAATTCTCTATAAGATGGTAACCAGGTTGTGATGTTTCTTAATTCTCTATAAGAAGGTAACCAGGTTGTGATGTCTCTTAATTCTCTATAAGATGGTAACCAGGTTGTGATGTTTCTTAATTCTCTATAAGAAGGTAACCAGGTTGTGATGTTTCTTAATTCTCTATAAGATGGTAACCAGGTTGTGATGTTGCTTAATTCTCTATAAGAAGGTAACCAGGTTGTGATGTTTCTTAATTCTCTATAAGATGGTAACCAGGTTGTGATGTTTCTTAATTCTCTATAAGAAGGTAACCAGGTTGTGATGTTTCTTAATTCTCTATAAGATGGTAACCAGGTTGTGATGTTTCTTAATTCTCTATAAGAAGGTAACCAGGTTGTGGTGTTTCTTAATTCTCAATAAGAAGGTAACCAGGTTGTGATGTTTCTTAATTCTCTATAAGAAGGTAACCAGGTTGTGATGTTTCTTAATTCTCTATAAGAAGGTAACCAGGTTGTGATGTTTCTTAATTCTCTATAAGAAGGTAACCAGGTTGTGATGTTTCTAAATTCTCTATAAGATGGTAACCAGGTTGTGATGTTTCTTAATTCTCTATAAGAAGGTAACCAGGTTGTGATGTTTCTTAATTCTCTATAAGAAGGTAACCAGGTTGTGATGTTTCTTCATTCTCTATAAGAAGGTAACCAGGTTGTGATGTTTCTTAATTCTCTATAAGATGGTAACCAGGTTGTGATGTTTCTTAATTCTCTATAGAAGGTAACCAGGTTGTGATGTTTCTTAATTCTCTATAAGAAGGTAACCAGGTTGTGATGTTTCTTAATTCTCTATAAGATGGTAACCAGGTTGTGATGTTTCTTAATTCTCTATAAGAAGGTAACCAGGTTGTGATGTTTCTTAATTCTCTATAAGAAGGTAACCAGGTTGTGATGTTTCTTAATTCTCTATAAGAAGGTAACCAGGTTGTGATGTTTCTTAATTCTCTATAAGATGGTAACCAGGTTGTGATGTTTCTTAATTCTCTATAAGAAGGTAACCAGGTTGTGATGTTTCTTAATTCTCTATAAGAAGGTAACCAGGTTGTGATGTTTCTTAATTCTCTATAAGAAGGTAACCAGGTTGTGATGTTTCTTAATTCTCTATAAGATGGTAACCAGGTTGTGATGTTTCTTAATTCTCTATAAGATGGTAACCAGGTTGTGATGTTTCTTAATTCTCTATAAGAAGGTAACCAGGTTGTGATGTTTCATAATTCTCTATAAGAAGGTAACCAGGTTGTGATGTTTCTTAATTCTTTATAAGATGGTAACCAGGTTGTGATGTTTCTTAATTCTCTATAAGATGGTAACCAGGTTGTGATGTTTCTAAATTCTCTATAAGAAGGTAACCAGATTGTGATGTTTCTTAATTCTCTATAAGAAGGTAACCAGGTTGTGATGTTTCTTAATTCTCTATAAGAAGGTCACCAGGTTGTGATGTTTCTTAATTCTCTATAAGATGGTAACCAGGTTGTGATGTTTCTTAATTCTCTTTAAGAAGGTAACCAGGTTGTGATGTTTCTTAATTCTCTATAAGATGGTAACCATGTTGTGATGTTTCTTAATTCTCTATAAGAAGGTAACCAGGTTGTGATGTTTCTTAATTCTCTATAAGAAGGTAACCAGGTTGTGATGTTTCTTAATTCTCTGTAAGATGGTAACCAGGTTGTGATGTTTCTTAATTCTCTATAAGAAGGTAACCAGGTTGTGATGTTTCTTAATTCTCTATAAGATGGTAACCAGGTTGTGATGTTTCTTAATTCTCTATAAGTAGGTAACCAGGTTGTGATATTTCTTAATTCTCTATAAGAAGGTAACCAGGTTGTGATGTTTCTTAATTCTCTATAAGAAGTTAACCAGGTTGTGATGTTTCTTAATTCTCTATAAGAAGGTAACCAGGTTGTGATGTCTCTTAATTCTCTATAAGATGGTAACCAGGTTGTGATGTTTCTTAATTCTCTATAAGAAGGTAACCAGGTTGTGATGTCTCTTAATTCTCTATAAGATGGTAACCAGGTTGTGATGTTTCTTAATTCTCTATAAGAAGGTAACCAGGTTGTGATGTTTCTTAATTCTCTATAAGATGGTAACCAGGTTGTGATGTTTCTTAATTCTCTATAAGAAGGTAACCAGGTTGTGATGTTTCTTAATTCTCTATAAGAAGGTAACCAGGTTGTGATGTTTCTTAATTCTCTATAAGAAGGTAACCAGGTTGTGATGTTTCTTAATTCTCTATAAGATGGTAACCAGGTTGTGATGTTTCTTAATTCTCTATAAGAAGGTAACCAGGTTGTGATGTTTCTTAATTCTCTATAAGAAGGTAACTAGGTTGTGATGTTTCTTAATTCTCTATAAGAAGGTAACCAGGTTGTGATGTTTCTTAATTCTCTATAAGATGGTAACCAGGTTGTGATGTTTCTTAATTCTCTATAAGAAGGTAACCAGGTTGTGATGTTTCTTAATTCTCTATAAGATGGTAACCAGGCTGTGATGTTTCTTAATTCTCTATAAGATGGTAACCAGGTTGTGATGTTTCTTAATTCTCTATAAGAAGGTAACCAGGTTGTGATGTTTCTTAATTCTCTATAAGAAGGTAACCAGGTTGTGATGTTTCTTAATTCTCTATAAGAAGGTAACCAGGTTGTGATGTTTCTTAATTCTCTATAAGAAGGTAACCAGGTTGTGATGTTTCTTAATTCTCTATAAGAAGGTAACCAGGTTGTGATGTTTCTTAATTCTCTATAAGAAGGTAACCAGGTTGTGATGTTTCTTAATTCTCTATAAGAAGGTAACCAGTTTGTGATGTTTCTTAATTCTCTATAAGAAGGTAACCAGGTTGTGATGTTTCTTAATTCTCTATAAGATGGTAACCAGGTTGTGATGTTTCTTAATTCTCTATAAGATGGTAACCAGGTTGTGATGTTTCTTAATTCTCTATAAGATGGTAACCAGGTTGTGATGTTTCTTAATTCTCTATAAGAAGGTAACCAGGTTGTGATGTTTCTTAATTCTCTATAAGAAGGTAACCAGGTTGTGATGTTTCTTAATTCTCTATAAGAAGGTAACCAGGTTGTGATGTTTCTTAATTCTCTATAAGAAGGTAACCAGGTTGTGATGTTTCTTAATTCTCTATAAGAAGGTAACCAGGTTGTGATGTTTCTTAATTCTCTATAAGAAGGTAACCAGGTTGTGATGTTTCTTAATTCTCTATAAGAAGGTAACCAGGTTGTGATGTTTCTTAATTCTCTATAAGAAGGTTACCAGGTTGTGATGTTTCTTAATTCTCTATAAGATGGTAACCAGGTTGTGATGTTTCTTAATTCTCTATAAGATGGTAACCAGGTTGTGATGTTTCTTAATTCTCTATAAGAAGGTAACCAGGTTGTGATGTTTCTTAATTCTCTATAAGATGGTAACCAGGTTGTGATGTTTCTTAATTCTCTATAAGATGGTAACCAGGTTGTGATGTTTCTTAATTCTCTATAAGAAGGTAACCAGGTTGTGATGTTTCTTAATTCTCTATAAGAAGGTAACCAGGTTGTGATGTTTCTTAATTCTCTATAAGAAGGTAACCAGGTTGTGATGTTTCTTAATTCTCTATAAGATGGTAACCAGGTTGTGATGTTTCTTAATTCTCTATAAGAAGGTAACCAGGTTGTGATGTTTCTTAATTCTCTATAAGAAGGTAACCAGGTTGTGATGTTTCTTAATTCTCTATAAGAAGGTAACCAGGTTGTGATGTTTCTTAATTCTCTATAAGAAGGTAACCAGGTTGTGATGTTTCTTAATTCTCTATAAGATGGTAACCAGGTTGTGATGTTTCTTAATTCTCTATAAGAAGGTAACCAGGTTGTGATGTTTCTTAATTCTCTATAAGAAGGTAACCAGGTTGTGATGTTTCTTAATTCTCTATAAGATGGTAACCAGGTTGTGATGTTTCTTAATTCTTTATAAGAAGGTAACCAGGTTGTGATATTTCTTTATTCTCTAAAAGAAGGTAACCAGGTTGTGATGTTTCTTAATTCTCTATAAGAAGGTAACCAGGTTGTGATGTTTCTTAATTCTCTATAAGATGGTAACCAGGTTGTGATGTTTCTTAATTCTCTATAAGAAGGTAACCAGGTTGTGATGTTTCTTAATTCTCTATAAGAAGGTAACCAGGTTGTGATGTTTCTTAATTATCTATAAGATGGTAACCAGGTTGTGATGTTTCTTAATTCTCTATAAGATGGTAACCAGGTTGTGATGTTTCTTAATTCTCTATAAGAAGGTAACCAGGTTGTGATGTTTCTTAATTCTCTATAAGAAGGTAACCAGGTTGTGATGTTTCTTAATTCCCTATAAGAAGGTAACCAGGTTGTGATGTTTCTTAATTCCCTATAAGATGGTAACCAGGTTGTGATGTTTCTTAATTCTCTATAAGAAGGTAACCAGGTTGTGATGTTTCTTAATTCTCTATAAGAATGTTACCAGGTTGTGATGTTTCTTAATTCTCTATAAGATGGTAACCAGGTTGTGATGTTTCTTAATTCTCTATAAGAAGGTAACCAGGTTGTGATGTTTCTTAATTCTCTATAAGAAGGTAACCAGGTTGTGATGTTTCTTAATTCTCTATAAGAAGGTAACCAGGTTGTGATGTTTCTTAATTCTCTATAAGAAGGTAACCAGGTTGTGATGTTTCTTAATTCTCTATAAGATGGTAACCAGGTTGTGATGTTTCTTAATTCTCTATAAGATGGTAACCAGGTTGTGATGTTTCTTAATTCTCTATAAGAAGGTAACCAGGTTGTGATGTTTCTTAATTCTCTATCAGATGGTAACCAGGTTGTGATGTTTCTTAATTCTCTATAAGAAGGTAACCAGGTTGTGATGTTTCTTAATTCTCTATAAGATGGTAACCAGGTTGTGATGTTTCTTAATTCTCTATAAGATGGTAACCAGGTTGTGATGTTTCTTAATTCTCTATAAGAAGGTAACCAGGTTGTGATGTTTCTTAATTCTCTATAAGAAGGTAACCAGGTTGTGATGTTTCTTAATTCTCTATAAGAAGGTAACCAGGTTGTGATGTTTCTTAATTCTCTATAAGAAGGTAACCAGGTTGTGATGTTTCTTAATTCTCTATAAGATGGTAACCAGGTTGTGATGTTTCTTAATTCTCTATTAGATGGTAACCAGGTTGTAATGTTTCTTAATTCTCTATAAGATGGTAACCAGGTTGTAATGTTTGTTAATTCTCTATAAGATGGTAACCAGGTTGTGATGTTTCTTAATTCTCTATAAGATGGTAACCAGGTTGTGATGTTTCTTAATTCTCTATAAGATGGTAACCAGGTTGTGATGTTTCTTAATTCTCTATAAGATGGTAACCAGGTTGTGATGTTTCTTAATTCTCTATAAGAAGGTAACCAGGTTGTGATGTTTCTTAATTCTCTATAAGAAGGTAACCAGGTTGTGATGTTTCTTAATTCTCTATAAGAAGGTAACCAGGTTGTGATGTTTCTTAATTCTCTATAAGAAGGTAACCAGGTTGTGATGTTTCTTAATTCTCTATAAGATGGTAACCAGGTTGTGATGTTTCTGAATTCTCTATAAGATGGTAACCAGGTTGTAATGTTTGTTAATTCTCTATAAGAAGGTAACCAGGTTGTGATGTTTCTTAATTCTCTATAAGAAGGTAACCAGGTTGTGATGTTTCTTAATTCTCTATAAGAAGGTAACCAGGTTGTGATGTTTCTTAATTCTCTATAAGATGGTAACCAGGTTGTGATGTTTCTTAATTCTCTATAAGATGGTAACCAGGTTGTAATGTTTGTTAATTCTCTATAAGATGGTAACCAGGTTGTGATGTTTCTTAATTCTCTATAAGATGGTAACCAGGTTGTGATGTTTGTTAATTCTCTATAAGATGGTAACCAGGTTGTGATGTTTCTTAATTCTCTATAAGATGGTAACCAGGTTGTGATGTTTGTTAATTCTCTATAAGATGGTAACCAGGTTGTGATGTTTCTTAATTCTCTATAAGATGGTAACCAGGTTGTGATGTTTCTTAATTATCTATAAGATGGTAACCAGGTTGTGATGTTTCTTAATTCTCTATAAGATGGTAACCAGGTTGTGATGTTTCTTAATTCTCTATAAGAAGGTAACCAGGTTGTGATGTTTCTTAATTCTCTATAAGAAGGTAACCAGGTTGTGATGTTTCTTAATTCTCTATAAGAAGGTAACCTGGTTGTGATGTTTCTTAATTCTCTATAAGAAGGTAACCAGGTTGTGATGTTTCTTAATTCTCTATAAGATGGTAACCAGGTTGTGATGTTTCTTAATTCTCTATAAGAAGGTAACCAGGTTGTGATGTTTCTTAATTCTCTATAAGAAGGTAACCAGGTTGTGATGTTTCTTAATTCTCTATAAGATGGTATTCAGGTTGTGATGTTTCTTAATTCTCTATAAGATGGTAACCAGGTTGTGATGGTAACCAGGTTGTGATGTTTCTTAATTCTCTATAAGATGGTAACCAGGTTGTGATGTTTCTTAATTCTCTATAAGATGGTAACCAGGTTGTGATGTTTCTTAATTCTCTATAAGAAGGTAACCAGGTTGTGATGTTTCTTAATTCTCTATAAGATGGTTACCAGGTTGTGATGTTTCTTATTTCTCTTTAAGATGGTAACCAGGTTGTGATGTTTCTTAATTCTCTATAAGATGGTTACCAGGTTGTGATGTTTCTTAATTCTCTATAAGAAGGTTACCAGGTTGTGATGTTTCTTAATTATCTATTAGATGGTAACCAGGTTGTGATGTTTCTTAATTCTCTATAAGAAGGTAACCAGGTTGTGATATTTCTTAATTCTCTATAAGAAGGTAACCAGGTTGTGATGTTTCTTAATTCTCTATAAGAAGGTAACCAGGTTGTGATGTTTCTTAATTCTCTTTAAGATGGTAACCAGGTTGTGATGTTTCTTAATTATCTATAAGATGGTAACCAGGTTGTGATGTTTCTTATTTCTCTTTAAGATGGTAACCAGGTTGTGATGTTTCTTAATTCTCTAAAAGATGGTAACCAGGTTGTGATGTTTTTAATTCTCTATAAGAAGGTAACCAGGTTGTGAAGTTTCTTAATTATCTATAAGATGGTAACCAGGTTGTGATGTTTCTTAATTCTCTATAAGAAGGTAACCTGGTTGTGATGTTTCTTAATTCTCTATAAGATGGTAACCAGGTCGCAATGTTTCTTAATTCTCTATAAGATGGTAACCAGGTTGTGATGTTTCTTAATTCTCTATAAGATGGTAACCAGGTTGTGATGTTTCTTAATTCTCTATAAGATGGTAACCAGGTTGTGATGTTTCTTAATTCTCTATAAGATGGTAACCAGGTTGTGATGTTTCTTAATTCTCTATAAGAAGGTAACCAGGTTGTGATGTTTCTTAATTCTCTATAAGAAGGTAACCAGGTTGTGATGTTTCTTAATTCTCTATAAGAAGGTAACCAGGTTGTGATGTTTCTTAATTATCTATAAGATGGTAACCAGGTTGTGATGTTTCTTAATTCTCTATAAGAAGGTAACCAGGTTGTGATGTTTCTTAATTCTCTATAAGAAGGTAACCAGGTTGTGATGTTTCTTAATTCTCTTTAAGATGGTTACCAGGTTGTGATGTTTCTTATTTCTCTTTAAGATGGTTACCAGGTCGCTTTATCTCTTATTTATCTATTAGAAGGTTGCCTGGTCGCAAGTTTTCTTATTTATCTATAAGAAGGTTACCAGGTCGTACGTTTTCTTCTTTCTCTATTTGAAGGTTACCTGGTCGCAAGTTTTCTTATTTATCTATTAGGGTTACCAGGTCGCAAAGTTTCTTAATTATCTATAAGAAGGGGACCAGGTCGCACGTTTTTTTCTTTCTCAATTAGAAAGGTACCTGGTCGCAAGTTTTCTTATTTATATATTTGAAGGGTATTTTCTTACTTCTCTATTAGAAGGTTAACATGTCGCACACTTTCTTATTTATCTATTAATAGGTAACCAAGGCGCAAGTTTTCTTATTTATCTATAAGAAGATTACCAGGCCGAGATTTTTTTTTATTTATTTATCAGAAGGTTACCAAGTCGCACGTTTTCTTCTTTCTCTGTTAGAAGGGTACATAGTCGCAAGTTTTCTTATTTATCTATTAGAAGGCTATCAGGTCGTAATATTTCTTATTTTTCTATCAGAAGGTTACCAGGCCGCACGTTTTCTTCTTTCTTTATTAGAAGGGTACCTGGTTGCAAGTTTTATTATTTATCTAATAGAAGGTTGCCAGGTTGTGATGTTTCTTAATTCTCTATAAGATGGTAACCAGGTTGTGATGTTTCTTAATTCTCTATAAGAAGGTAACCAGGTTGTGATGTTTCTTAATTCTCTATAAGATGGTAACCAGGTTGTGATGTTTCTTAATTCTCTATAAGATGGTAACCAGGTTGTGATGTTTCTTAATTCTCTATAAGAAGGTAACCAGGTTGTGATGTTTCTTAATTCTCTATAAGAAGGTAACCAGGTTGTGATGTTTCTTAATTCTCTATAAGAAGGTAACCAGGTTGTGATGTTTCTTAATTCTCTATAAGATGGTAACCAGGTTGTGATGTTTCTTAATTCTCTATAAGAAGGTAACCAGGTTGTGATGTTTCTTAATTCTCTATAAGAAGGTAACCAGGTTGTGATGTTTCTTAATTCTCTATAAGAAGGTAACCAGGTTGTGATGTTTCTTAATTCTCTATAAGAAGGTAACCAGGTTGTGATGTTTCTTAATTCTCTATAAGATGGTAACCAGGTTGTGATGTTTCTTAATTCTCTATAAGAAGGTAACCAGGTTGTGATGTTTCTTAATTCTCTATAAGAAGGTAACCAGGTTGTGATGTTTCTTAATTCTCTATAAGATGGTAACCAGGTTGTGATGTTTCTTAATTCTTTATAAGAAGGTAACCAGGTTGTGATATTTCTTAATTCTCTATAAGAAGGTAACCAGGTTGTGATGTTTCTTAATTCTCTATAAGAAGGTAACCAGGTTGTGGTGTTTCTTAATTCTCTATAAGAAGGTAACCAGGTTGTGATGTTTCTTAATTCTCTATAAGATGGTAACCAGGTTGTGATGTTTCTTAATTCTCTATAAGAAGGTAACCAGGTTGTGATGTTTCTTAATTCTCTATTTGATGGTAACCAGGTTGTGATGTTTCTTAATTCTCTATAAGAAGGTAACCAGGTTGTGATGTTTCCTAATTCTCTATAAGATGGTAACCAGGTTGTGATGTTTCCTAATTCTCTATAAGAAGGTAACCAGGTTGTGATGTTTCTTAATTCTCTATAAGAAGGTAACCAGGTTGTGATGTTTCTTAATTCTCTATAAGAAGGTAACCAGGTTGTGATGTTTCTTAATTCTCTATAAGAAGGTAACCAGGTTGTGATGTTTCTTAATTCTCTATAAGAAGGTAACCAGGTTGTGATGTTTCTTAATTCTCTATAAGAAGGTAACCAGGTTGTGATGTTTCTTAATTCTCTATAAGAAGGTAACCAGTTTGTGATGTTTCTTAATTCTCTATAAGAAGGTAACCAGGTTGTGATGTTTCTTAATTCTCTATAAGATGGTAACCAGGTTGTGATGTTTCTTAATTCTCTATAAGATGGTAACCAGGTTGTGATGTTTCTTAATTCTCTATAAGATGGTAACCAGGTTGTGATGTTTCTTAATTCTCTATAAGAAGGTAACCAGGTTGTGATGTTTCTTAATTCTCTATAAGAAGGTAACCAGGTTGTGATGTTTCTTAATTCTCTATAAGAAGGTAACCAGGTTGTGATGTTTCTTAATTCTCTATAAGAAGGTAACCAGGTTGTGATGTTTCTTAATTCTCTATAAGAAGGTAACCAGGTTGTGATGTTTCTTAATTCTCTATAAGAAGGTAAACAGGTTGTGATGTTTCTTAATTCTCTATAAGAAGGTAACCAGGTTGTGATGTTTCTTAATTCTCTATAAGAAGGTTACCAGGTTGTGATGTTTCTTAATTCTCTATAAGATGGTAACCAGGTTGTGATGTTTCTTAATTCTCTATAAGAAGGTAACCAGGTTGTGATGTTTCTTAATTCTCTATAAGAAGGTAACCAGGTTGTGATGTTTCTTAATTCTCTATAAGAAGGTAACCAGGTTGTGATGTTTCTTAATTCTCTATAAGATGGTAACCAGGTTGTGATGTTTCTTAATTCTCTATAAGAAGGTAACCAGGTTGTGATGTTTCTTAATTCTCTATAAGATGGTAACCAGGTTGTGATGTTTCTTAATTCTCTATAAGATGGTAACCAGGTTGTGATGTTTCTTAATTCTCTATAAGAAGGTAACCAGGTTGTGATGTTTCTTAATTCTCTATAAGATGGTAACCAGGTTGTGATGTTTCTTAATTCTCTATAAGATGGTAACCAGGTTGTGATGTTTCTTAATTCTCTATAAGAAGGTAACCAGGTTGTGATGTTTCTTAATTCTCTATAAGAAGGTAACCAGGTTGTGATGTTTCTTAATTCTCTATAAGAAGGTAACCAGGTTGTGATGTTTCTTAATTCTCTATAAGATGGTAACCAGGTTGTGATGTTTCTTAATTCTCTATAAGAAGGTAACCAGGTTGTGATGTTTCTTAATTCTCTATAAGAAGGTAACCAGGTTGTGATGTTTCTTAATTCTCTATAAGAAGGTAACCAGGTTGTGATGTTTCTTAATTCTCTATAAGAAGGTAACCAGGTTGTGATGTTTCTTAATTCTCTATAAGATGGTAACCAGGTTGTGATGTTTCTTAATTCTCTATAAGAAGGTAACCAGGTTGTGATGTTTCTTAATTCTCTATAAGAAGGTAACCAGGTTGTGATGTTTCTTAATTCTCTATAAGATGGTAACCAGGTTGTGATGTTTCTTAATTCTTTATAAGAAGGTAACCAGGTTGTGATATTTCTTAATTCTCTATAAGAAGGTAACCAGGTTGTGATGTTTCTTAATTCTCTATAAGAAGGTAACCAGGTTGTGATGTTTCTTAATTCTCTATAAGATGGTAACCAGGTTGTGATGTTTCTTAATTCTCTATAAGAAGGTAACCAGGTTGTGATGTTTCTTAATTCTCTATAAGAAGGTAACCAGGTTGTGATGTTTCTTTATTATCTATAAGATGGCAACCAGGTTGTGATGTTTCTTAATTCTCTATAAGATGGTAACCAGGTTGTGATGTTTCTTAATTCTCTATAAGAAGGTAACCAGGTTGTGATGTTTCTTAATTCTCTATAAGAAGGTAACCAGGTTGTGATGTTTCTTAATTCTCTATAAGAAGGTAACCAGGTTGTGATGTTTCTTAATTCTCTATAAGATGGTAACCAGGTTGTGATGTTTCTTAATTCTCTATAAGAAGGTAACCAGGTTGTGATGTTTCATAATTCTCTATAAGAATGTTACCAGGTTGTGATGTTTCTTAATTCTCTATAAGATGGTAACCAGGTTGTGATGTTTCTTAATTCTCTATAAGAAGGTAACCAGGTTGTGATGTTTCTTAATTCTCTATAAGAAGGTAACCAGGTTGTGATGTTTCTTAATTCTCTATAAGAAGGTAACCAGGTTGTGATGTTTCTTAATTCTCTATAAGAAGGTAACCAGGTTGTGATGTTTCTTAATTCTCTATAAGATGGTAACCAGGTTGTGATGTTTCTTAATTCTCTATAAGATGGTAACCAGGTTGTGATGTTTCTTAATTCTCTATAAGAAGGTAACCAGGTTGTGATGTTTCTTAATTCTCTATAAGATGGTAACCAGGTTGTGATGTTTCTTAATTCTCTATAAGAAGGTAACCAGGTTGTGATGTTTCTTAATTCTCTATAAGATGGTAACCAGGTTGTGATGTTTCTTAATTCTCTATAAGATGGTAACCAGGTTGTGATGTTTCTTAATTCTCTATAAGAAGGTAACCAGGTTGTGATGTTTCTTAATTCTCTATAAGAAGGAAACCAGGTTGTGATGTTTCTTAATTCTCTATAAGAAGGTAACCAGGTTGTGATGTTTCTTAATTCTCTATAAGAAGGTAACCAGGTTGTGATGTTTCTTAATTCTCTATAAGATGGTAACCAGGTTGAGATGTTTCTTAATTCTCTATTAGATGGTAACCAGGTTGTAATGTTTCTTAATTCTCTATAAGATGGTAACCAGGTTGTAATGTTTGTTAATTCTCTATAAGATGATAACCAGGTTGTGATGTTTCTTAATTCTCTATAAGATGGTAACCAGGTTGTGATGTTTCTTAATTCTCTATAAGATGGTAACCAGGTTGTGATGTTTCTTAATTCTCTATAAGATGGTAACCAGGTTGTGATGTTTCTTAATTCTCTATAAGAAGGTAACCAGGTTGTGATGTTTCTTAATTCTCTATAAGAAGGTAACCAGGTTGTGATGTTTCTTAATTCTCTATAAGAAGGTAACCAGGTTGTGATGTTTCTTAATTCTCTATAAGAAGGTAACCAGGTTGTGATGTTTCTTAATTCTCTATAAGATGGTAACCAGGTTGTGATGTTTCTTTATTCTCTATAAGATGGTAACAAGGTTGTAATGTTTGTTAATTCTCTATAAGAAGGTAACCAGGTTGTGATGTTTCTTAATTCTCTATAAGAAGGTAACCAGGTTGTGATGTTTCTTAATTCTCTATAAGAAGGTAACCAGGTTGTGATGTTTCTTAATTCTCTATAAGATGGTAACCAGGTTGTGATGTTTCTTAATTCTCTATAAGATGGTAGCCAGGTTGTAATGTTTGTTAATTCTCTATAAGATGGTAACCAGGTTGTGATGTTTCTTAATTCTCTATAAGATGGTAACCAGGTTGTGATGTTTGTTAATTCTCTATAAGATGGTAACCAGGTTGTGATGTTTGTTAATTCTCTATAAGATGGTAACCAGGTTGTGATGTTTCTTAATTCTCTATAAGATGGTAACCAGGTTGTGATGTTTCTTAATTCTCTATAAGATGGTAACCAGGTTGTGATGTTTCTTAATTATCTATAAGATGGTAACCAGGTTGTGATGTTTCTTAATTCTCTATAAGATGGTAACCAGGTTGTGATGTTTCTTAATTCTCTATAAGAAGGTAACCAGGTTGTGATGTTTCTTAATTCTCTATAAGAAGGTAACCAGGTTGTGATGTTTCTTAATTCTCTATAAGAAGGTAACCTGGTTGTGATGTTTCTTAATTCTCTATAAGAAGGTAACCAGGTTGTGATGTTTCTTAATTCTCTATAAGATGGTAACCAGGTTGTGATGTTTCTTAATTCTCTATAAGAAGGTAACCAGGTTGTGATGTTTCTTAATTCTCTATAAGAAGGTAACCAGGTTGTGATGTTTCTTAATTCTCTATAAGATGGTATTCAGGTTGTGATGTTTCTTAATTCTCTATAAGATGGTAACCAGGTTGTGTTGTTTCTTAATTCTCTATAAGATGGTAACCAGGTTGTGATGTTTCTTAATTCTCTATAAGATGGTAACCAGGTTGTGATGTTTCTTAATTCTCTTTAAGATGGTAACCAGGTTGTGATGTTTCTTAATTCTCTATAAGAAGGTAACCAGGTTGTGATGTTTCTTAATTCTCTATAAGATGGTTACCAGGTTGTGATGTTTCTTATTTCTCTTTAAGATGGTAACCAGGTTGTGATGTTTCTTAATTCTCTATAAGATGGTAACCAGGTTGTGATGTTTCTTAATTCTCTATAAGAAGGTAACCAGGTTGTGATGTTTCTTAATTATCTATATTATGGTAACCAGGTTGTGATGTTTCTTAATTCTCTATAAGAAGGTAACCAGGTTGTGATATTTCTTAATTCTCTATAAGAAGGTAACCAGGTTGTGATGTTTCTTAATTCTCTATAAGAAGGTAACCAGGTTGTGATGTTTCTTAATTCTCTTTAAGATGGTAACCAGGTTGTGATGTTTCTTAATTATCTATAAGATGGTAACCAGGTTGTGATGTTTCTTATTTCTCTTTAAGATGGTAACCAGGTTGTGATGTTTCTTAATTCTCTAAAAGATGGTAACCAGGTTGTGATGTTTCTTAATTCTCCATAAGAAGGTAACCAGGTTGTGAAGTTTCTTAATTATCTATAAGATGGTAACCAGGTTGTGATGTTTCTTAATTCTCTATAAGAAGGTAACCAGGTTGTGATATTTCTTAATTCTCTATAAGATGATAACCATGTCGCAATGTTTCTTAATTCTCTATAAGATGGTAACCAGGTTGTGATGTTTCTTAATTCTCTATAAGATGGTAACCAGGTTGTGATGTTTCTTAATTCTCTATAAGATGGTAACCAGGTTGTGATGTTTCTTAATTCTCTATAAGATGGTAACCAGGTTGTGATGTTTCTTAATTCTCTATAAGAAGGTAACCAGGTTGTGATGTTTCTTAATTCTCTATAAGAAGGTAACCAGGTTGTGATGTTTCTTAATTCTCTATAAGAAGGTAACCAGGTTGTGATGTTTCTTAATTATCTATAAGATGGTAACCAGGTTGTGATGTTTCTTAATTCTCTATAAGAAGGTAACCAGGTTGTGATGTTTCTTAATTCTCTATAAGAAGGTAACCAGGTTGTGATGTTTCTTAATTCTCTTTAAGATGGTTACCAGGTTGTGATGTTTCTTATTTCTCTTTAAGATGGTTACCAGGTCGCTATATCTCTTATTTATCTATTAGAAGGTTGCCTGGTCGCAAGTTTTCTTATTTATCTATAAGAAGGTTACCAGGTCGTACGTTTTCTTCTTTCTCTATTTGAAGGTTACCTGGTCGCAAGTTTTCTTATTTATCTATTAGGGTTACCAGGTCGCAAAGTTTCTTAATTATCTATAAGAAGGGGACCAGGTCGCACGTTTTTTTCTTTCTCAATTAGAAAGGTACCTGGTCGCAAGTTTTCTTATTTATATATTTGAAGGGTATTTTCTTACTTCTCTATTAGAAGGTTAACATGTCGCACACTTTCTTATTTATCTATTAATAGGTAACCAAGGCGCAAGTTTTCTTATTTATCTATAAGAAGATTACCAGGCCGAGATTTTTTTTATTTATTTATCAGAAGGTTACCAAGTCGCACGTTTTCTTCTTTCTCTGTTAGAAGGGTACATAGTCGCAAGTTTTCTTATTTATCTATTAGAAGGCTATCAGGTCGCAATATTTCTTATTTTTCTATTAGAAGGTTACCAGGCCGCACGTTTTCTTCTTTCTTTATAAGAAGGGTACCTGGTTGCAAGTTTTATTATTTATCTATTAGAAGGTTGCCAGGCTGCGATGTTTCTTATTTCTCTATTAGAAGGTTACTAGGTCGCAAGTTTTCTTCCTTCTCAATTAGAAGGGTACCAGGTCGCACATTTTCATATTACTCTTATTAAAGGTTACCAGGATGCGAATTTTCTTATTTCTCTATTACAATTTTACCAGGCCGCAATTTTTTCTTATTTCTCTATTACAATGTTGGTTCCAGAGAGCAAGTTTTCTTATTTCTTTATTAGAAGGTTACTAGTTCGCGAATCGTCACAGTCTTATTTCTCTATTGGAATGGAATAGAAAAGAATACGTTTTATTTTGCAATCAAGGACCCTTGCGGGCATTAGACAAAATACAAATGATATTCATTGATGTTGACAAAGCACAGACAGCCTAAACAAGCAACACAAATATACATAACTTGATATCACATAACAAACAAGTCTTGATGTTTCAAAGATGTATAATAATAGTAACAAACTACTTTTCATTGAAACAGGTAAATAACTGCAATACAATATACAATTATTAACTTCAATTTCTGTAGACATAAGGATTTATCTACCCGAAAAGTGATAATTTCACTTTTTAGGGTAAATAAATCCTTATGTCTTCCGAAATTGAAGTCAGTAACTGTTTTGTTATTATGACTTTTCATTTAAGAATGAATATTCTGCTACTTTTTTTTACTTTTGTTGTTCCAGACACGTTCAACCTTCAATCTAAGACATCTAAGGACTTTCTCACAAGTTTTAGCAAATGTTATTAAAATATAATAATGTAGTATTTTGCATTTTCTAATATATATTTATTCTCTTAAAGAGGAATATAAAATGTTATCATAAAACTGTCTTAACAATATGCTTATTCAAATTAAGATATATAAGCAAACAAACAAAACTGTTGTAAAAATCATGAAAGTCTTTAATTTACCTGTTGGAAGGTGAAACAGCAAATCATGTCAATTTCGTGCAGCACATGCTAGTTTCACACTCATTATGCTATCTTTAGCTCTCCTGAGGGTAATATTGCAGAAGTGTCAAAATATCAACTTCTGGAAACTAATTCAAGCTGGTTTTTATGCAATATTAACTTGTGGACCAGTTAAGACCAGTTTCCAGGTAGACATAGAGATTTATGAAGACTAATTGGGCCACTCAGGAGAGAGGATTCTCTCCAGTCATATAATAATGTTCTACTGCAGTTAGAGGTAGTTTAGGATTATATACCTGTACAAATCACCCATTACCTGGATTCGTTCATATATTTTGTTTACAACGATTCTCATCTATCTTTGAATCAACTGTCCACATATTTTATGTCAAATGTCAATGGATTACCTACAGTGGTAAAGTCCAGGCGCTGATTTCTGTACAGGCCTTAGTTTTTGACTTGGCACAACTTACCTGCCAGAAAAGGTTTGACTGCAGAAATGCAATCCTAGGGTTTTCTGCAATACTCCTAGGTACGTCGTACAGTTAAATTGTGGTAGCAGTTTTGCTGCAGGACGTCATCTTTGAACGTACCCTACGCTAAATGAGGCTTAGGTAAATTGAGAGGAAAACACGCCTCGCATTCAACCATTGTTTCCTATTCAGCATATTTCCCTTTAAATTTATACATTACATGTATACAATGGCATCCGACAGTAAAGCAATATAAACATTTTGTATATATGGTATATTAGCCGTTAAAATGTCCAACAAAGGGGTGATACACCCCACCCCCCTGAATATAATGTATCCTAATTCAAAAAGAAATGAAATCTTCCCCATTTCTTTATTTATCAAGTAAAATAGTATATTTATTATCATATTTAACATGATTCTTATAGTATGTTTGTCATGTTTTACTTTTGTTACAAATCAAAGAAAGAACATACCACCTGATATGACATTTCAGGAATGCGTGTATTACGCAATTTTCAGTGTACATTCTCTGCTGCAATATATTGTATCTATGACTTATACTAAATTCTTATATATAGACATGACGATAGCCTTAAAATCATGAAATGAAATGCAGCAAATAGCCAGTATGCGTTTTACCATTAAACAACATGATATTACAGTTATATACGTTACTTACTTTCAAATGTATTACTATTTAATGCAGTAATATCATTAGATTATGGGTTACCAAACGTCCTCCACAAAATGAGCTTTGTAGACTATAAATTTTTAAAACCAAACTATATTAGCCACATAATGAAGTGCATTAGCTTTTTAGCGGATTAGGCGTTACCCTGCAATAGCCGAATTCACTACTTTACCCTAAAATGATAGGATTTCCTATAGTATCAATATCCAGCTTTTTCTTATTCTTACGTATCGATACTAACTTTTATTTGAAAGAAAATTACTAGCATATAGATTTCAACTAATTTTGGCACCTGTTATTACAGTTATGTATGATACTTTCTGCTTAATACAATATTTAATGAAATGACAGCACTATATTACCAATTGTATAAGCCACCAAAATACATGCAATTATAGCTTGTCAGCTATTGACTACAGAAACTATATTGATAGCTATACTTTGGGGGAAAATTTACACTTAATTCATAAAATTACCTTTTTTATTTACAATATTGGTTGAAAGTGAGAAATGAAACATTGAAGCAAACATCAATCCTTGACATAGCAAAAACTGTTTTAATCGTAACGGTTTCTGCCCTACATATGGCAAACGTCATGCCTATTCATATGGTTAAAACCGATCTATATCCAATCATTATCCAGTTCGATGAAGAAACTATACAACTGATGTGAGTAACATATACAATAAAGTATATTTAACCCATATTAGACTAGCGTTCTTTTTGTGGGACATACACAAATAGTACAGGCCAAGATCAGACGCCACAGACTGCAATGTCTTATCAGTTTCTCTACTGTTTGCTTTTAGGATGTTCTATTAAAATTTGAATAAGAGTGAAAAACAACACCCAACAACCCTGAAGATGAAAATGGAATGATCCATTTGATAAAAGTGGGAAGTTTCATTCGACTTAAAAGGGTTAAGGTGATGGTGATATTTATCATACGCTTTGTCTGGTTCTGCAATGTTATAGAGCATTGAAACAGGATATTTTTTCCAAGGTTCTTTATGGTTATGCATTTTAGAGGTCGATGCTTATCACTTAGATCAACTCTCTTGCATTGTAAAGATTATATTGTACCTGTTGCAAAATGAATAGAATCAAATAAATTATTGAAAATTTTGCTTTCCATTATTTCTATTAATTAGTCTTAGTCTATACGTGGGATTTGTTCATATACAATCATCACAATATTCAGCATGTCATATGAGGACATAATCATTGATGAACGAATGGCATCCCAGTAATCCTTTTGTATGTTCTAAATCAAACTAAATTGATGCTAAATTGTAACGTAAATAAAATATCAAATTAGTAAGCATATTTGATTTCAGTTCAGCAATGAAGGCTCATGCATCAGAGCATTTGCTGCTTGTATATGTAGATAAAGACAAACGCTAGTTCCACTGCATCAGCATGGGGGATTAAACGGTGCATTTGCCCATGTGAGGTAGGTACCAAAATCACACATGGTGGTTCAAATATTTAATTGAGTATGTGTAAATTATGTAGAGAGGTCAGCAATTGTTTTTTTTATTTTATGGCAACGAAATTCACACTTGAGCTACTGTCAAAGATCATATCGAAGATAAGATATTCAAAATATTGTACATTCTATCACATAGCATATACAACAATAGAGGCACTGCTTTATCAATCTCTAAGATTTATACCTACCTTTAAAAGTAATATGAGTATGATTTCTTTAGGAAGGAAGCATTGCAAATATGGCATGCATAATATGAAACTATATATTATATACATTCATGCATCCTTTCTAGGCATTGCATTTAAGTCTTTCATTGATGGCAAAGACTACTGCACAAAGTGTTTGTAAGAACAATTGACTCTTTGTATGCCTCTATAAATCACTACCTTCAAAATGTTTTGTGCTTTTATATATTTTCATATTTATGTGTAATGCATTTGTTTTCTGTCTGAAGAAGCAAGATATTTTTTAGAAAAAGCTGTGTTGATTTTAATTTTATATCACTTATTCATTCTTATGTTTATATACATATAGCGCTTTGTTATCAAGAAATTATTTACAAGACTCCTGTAATAATTTGGCCATGCCACATTCTGTATAATGAAAGTTACCATCAGTTATTTAAGCAATGATTGCTAAAACTGAGTAAGATCTCATGACTACATGTTTTAACTCTTTATTTTTCCATCCAATATCTTGAAGAACATTTTAAAGCATATTTACATTACCTGAGTGTCACAATGTCTTATTCAGACCGATAAAACTCTTGACTGATAATGTCATATGTGTTAAAAATAGTTTCTTAAGCAGCAATTAACATGTGTTCCTTGGATATGATCATATCACATGAGATCGTTGTCATCCATTATAACTGATTTTACCCATTTTCAGGGAAATTTTTCTTCAATATAAAACCTCTCCTTATAAAGTGATATTAGTTTAGCAAATGATCAAAGGTACTTACAGTGCCATTAAATAAACTATAAAAGGTATACTGGAAATAAACTTAAATCTATTTAAAAGCTGAAACAAGTGATGTGTCACCATCTGCATATGCATATAAATGTCAGTATACAATTTGATTTTTAGAAATTATCTTTGAAAAATAACTGATTATAGACACGTATAATGCATAACCTCTATTGTAATATATATAAATCTTATCCTACCAACTCTTAGGTAATTGATTTTGTCTGCAATGTAAGCAAAGAAAAAATAGAATAATTTTGTTACCATCTCTATAAAAATTTAGTAATTTCTATTTTTTTCTATGGGAATTAACCTAGGTATTATACAAGGAGCTAACCTATATTATGTTACTGACTTTGTTTGTATAATGTGTACAATAGTAAAATGGGTACATACAAACATTTTCAAATGACTGATGAGACTTCATTCGAAAACTTAGTTGTTGTTTTTTCTCCTGCGATAAACATTACAAAATCCTACATCCTTAATATTTTAGCTTTTCAGGGCCCAATTGTATACTGTCTTTGATAACATTTAGGACGAACATAGGACTTTATGATATTTGATATGGTTATATATGTTACTTTGGTAGATTTGATAGAAATGGAATGTATTCTACTACTACTCAAGAGATGTCTATTTCTTTGTCTATGTGTTTTAGAATGTTAAATTTGGACAAATAAAAATGATTTTTCGTTGAGATGAAAACTTAAAAAAAAAATCTTTATTGCAAAAATAAATGTTTAAAGATATAGTTGCTTAATAAAAACTGATAAATACTTTAAAACAAACTGCTGTCTTGTTATAAATTTAAAACAAAACAGGTTTGAAATATCATGTGACATATAATATAAGGTATCTAGCAATATATATAGGAAGTCTTAAAGTTTGTAATGTACGTTACATATTGTCATACAAGCATAAAAGTATGAAACGTTACACCAGAAACGCAGTTAAGTATAGCTTTTTACTATCGTGTATCGATAGAATGCTCAATTATGACTTAAAAAGTCAGCAAATGGTATTGCATGCTAACTTGCAAAGTGAAATTGTTCTAACAATATTGACCATATTTTTCAGGGGGGGGGGGTGGTAATCATTTTCAACAGCTTATATTTCTGAAAGTAATTACGATAGAAACAAGATGTTTGCAGTTTTAAAACAGTCAGGTTATCATCTTTTCCAAACATGGTATGTAAAACGTATATACCTATTTTAGTACTTATAAAATTAAACTTTGACCAAAATTAATTGATTTTATAAGGCGTAATTGAAGATATAACGTAAATTACAGTTATAACATAAAAGTTGTGCTTCTGGATGTAAACAATTTATTTTCATACTTGTTTAGGGCCATATCGAGGTTTTGGCAGTAAATAACGACCGTATGCACCATCTGGATACAACCTGGCTACCAAATCTTATATAAATGTCGCCATTTTGTTTTTTATAGTAAAAATGAGGTAGGTGTACAAAACGGCTCCTCCTGGAAAACTGCTACCACAATTTTACTGTACGACGTGCCTAGAAATGTTGTAGAAGGGTAGTTCTAACTATTTCTGAAGTCAAACCTTTTCTGGCTGGACAATTGTGTCAAGTCAATTGTCAAAAACCTAGCTCCTTGACTAATGATGATGAAGATGATAATGGAATGCATGATGGCGCTAGCGGCCTTAAATTTTTATTCTTTTTAGAAGATTACCAGGATGCAAATGCTCTTACTTCTCTATTAGAATGTTACTAAACTGGTTCCTACGCATCCACGCAGTCTGATCAGCGCCTTTGTTATTCGTTTTCGAAAAGACTTCAATAGTATGGCTTGTCTCTGGCGCTGATCTGAGCAGGCTTGATTCACACACCACGAAGACAGGAGCTATCGCGTAACGTCCTGGGTGCATTTGTACTGGCAGTTGACTACGTGGGAAGCAATATCATGTCTCGGTCATCATGCTCTATAGTCATTACCATAACTGAGTATTCTAGAATTGACAGAAATACTTTAAAGACAAAGAATGGGAGAACCAGTGACCAATGGCATTTGAAGCGATCATTTTTCTTTGTGGAACTATAAAACACATTGACAATATCTGCTGCTTGTACAGGCAATTGTCTCCTATTTGTGCTGCGTCATGGGTTTTAATGCTTTTAGAACCAATGGAATTTTCCATACAATGATGCCAGGATGGTCTATTGTCAATATTGAGGGGTCGCAAGTTACAATTTCCAAAACACATATTACATTTCTTTCTCTGAAGATCGATTTTGCCTTAGCAAACAATACAGGCACTTGAAATTTACTGTCTCACCCTGGGCTTTACTGTTTGTTAAAGTGCTCGTTTAGGATTTTCTGGTCTTCAAAGATGTTATTAATGGGATACAGATAAGTCTAAAGACTTTTTTCTGAATCCCATTTATATACTGTATAGTATTGTACGTCTTTATATGCTGTTCTATGTACAAAGTATACAAATAAAATGTTTAAACCAAAGTCTCCGAAGTGAAAAAGATATGCATACAACAAAGGACAGGCCTTGTGGAAAGCTGTCAAAATATTATTCTGCGTTTACATTGTGTTCCTTGCTACCACGACAATCACATTTCTGGCCACTGTAGACAAGAGACAACGGGGCGACGTGATAGACCGTGATTGCCGTGGGAGATTTTAATCTGAAAAGATCTGCCACGGAATGGAATAGGGCATTTAAAACTTGAAGGTGGTCCGTAGTTGAACGGGAGGCATGAGTTTTCCACGGCCTCGAACGGCTCTTCCAAGTTCTGTCACGATCTACCACGCTAAGTGCGCGGTCTGCCATGATTGGTTTACGCTTGCTTCGCGTAAGCTACTTGCGGCAGGGTGAATATTAGCCGGTTTTTTTTTATCTTTTTATTCAGTGTAAATGACTCGATAAGTGCTCGGTCACATCGAGGATAAAAGACAAATGGATCAATGCCTCGAATCAGTTGCTGACGATATTGATACGACCGTAATTTGACCTTTATGTGGGCGTTAACTATTAAACCTTAATGCGCCAATCACAACAAAAGTCGTCTGCTTTCATGTCTGTTGAAAAGTTTAAGAAGCCTCTATGGCAAACAGTGTGGACCCAGATCAAACTGCGCCTATAGGAGCAGTCTGTTCAGGGTCCAAACTGTTTACTTCTATACTTAATTTGTCAGTAATTTTAGGCAATAATTTGCAGCAGACAACTTCGGCAGACGTCATCTTCAGATGCATTTTTTTATTGGCGCTTTAACTATTAATGCTGACTCACTCGGCTGACAAGATACCCATCTAAAAGTGCGGAAGTGCGCTCGAAAAATTGATACTCTCAAAAAAAGGAAGTGAGAATGATCAGGAAATACGACAATCACACATTACAAACCAACCCACGGCACCGTGAGGCTGCATTCCCCTTAAAGAGTCAATTTAGTGCAAGGCCAATAGATTGGTAGCACATATTCAAAGTTATATAAGGATCTGTTGACAAATAATACAGTTATGGCCATCAAAACGTATATACCTACATGTTTATTCCAACATGGCAGATATTTGCATTTTGGAGTATTAAATATAAGTTTTTCGACTCTAGCTCATACTTCATTGCTATTATGTATACTATTGTCGCTCAGAAAGTAACACAATGCTTTCGAAAATACAAGAAACCGGACAAACGTTCAAAAACCCCTATTCATCGTACTGTTAGCCTAATTATCCCAAGTATACCCCCAATTCATTGATGAAAACGGTAAATATATCGATTTTCCATGACATACATGGAACGTAAAATGTACAGCAACTCCCTTTACTATATAAAGGCATAAAACAAACATATGGCATACCACAACAGAGGAAAGAGGTCAGAAAAAAGCGAATTTACCTGAAAATGTGTCTTGCATGTACCAAAAGGTCCCTAAAATGTCTGTGGTCAGTCAATGGGCAATGATACGTCCAGACCGTGTATCGATATCAGGTCATTAAATCGCATTTTGTTAGAGCGATTTGACAGTGTATTTGTCTCCTGTGAACTTATCTGTAACATAGAATGATCATTAAGTGTGACCATGCTCTTTCTATACCCCCATCCCATACCCCTACAAGGATGGAAATCAGGATGAAAACGAATGCTCGAGCTCTTTGACACTAGATGACACTAATATCAATGATTTATCTTATTATCAGAAACTTGGTGCATCGATACCACTCAGCAGTGAGTGACTAAAAGAAAAGGATGGATAAATATCAGCCAATATCAATAATTTTCGAAATTGGAAGCGAAAGGCCAGCTAAGGGTAAATTTCGTAAGCTTCCCTTTAGGTTGCACTCCACTATTAGGTTTTCCATAGACGACAATGTTAACATTTTAACACCTTGTTCGAAATCTATACATACAAAATTTACCAAACCGGTCTCATTTTAAAATCTCATCCTTTAGACTACTTACCGGTTGGTTTCAATGAATAATAACGACATGTTTCCCAGCTCAATCCCGCACTATATCCATTTAAACTGACATACTACGAAACAACATGTTTCCTAATATAGATGGCTCTTCAAGGGGTCCAAGAAGCAAAACCCATCTGGTATCAACCTGGAACCGGAATTTATCACCTTGGCCATCTCCTTTAAAACGGACTATGACTCGCATATTTTAATCAAACACGCCATAACACCTGTCAATCAACGAATATTGAAAAAATGACATCATCATAAAGTTTCCGCTCTCCCCACAAAAGGCGGGGCCAGATTTCACAAAAGGCGGGGCCAGATTTCATGAGTATTAAGTGCAGTGTACTCAACACAATAACAAGTGTGATTGCAGCAAACCAAACCGTTATAAATGAAGTATATGTGTTTTTGCTATAGCGATATTTTATTTAAAAAAAACCTCATAAACTTCATTTATGCGGCAGATTAAACGTTTGGGTAAGAAAAATGGATTTTAATAGGGCTGAACCCACATGCTACAGAACTCATTTTCCTTACGCCAGTACCGGTCAACAAAATGTGGCTTTTTCGTATGTAGTACTACGCGTAATGCGCCTTACGTACACCCAAGGCTTGATCCGATTCTCGAATTGTGCCGGACTTTCCCGATTGTGTGAATTCAGTGGGTAACTATGGATCCAAGTGTTTGTCATGCGGGCAATGAAGACTCTGATCAGTCTGAACTGATGCCTAGGCTGACTTAACCCTTAAAGCGCCAATCACGACTGCAGCAGACGACAAATTTTGCGACATATTTCCTAGTTTCCGACAAAAATAAGGTATGATATAGACTAGCTCCAGTCCTTAAAACAATTTTTCATCAATGTGTCATATTATATACTTAAAGCCAGTCTTACTCTGATGGCTCTGTTTTAAGACAGAGCCATCAGAGTAAGACTGGCTACAAGTATATGATAAGACACATTGATAAACAATTGTTTTAAGGACTGGAGCCAGTCTAGGTATAATATTGCATGAGAATCGTCTGCCAGCAGACGATTCTCATGAAATATCATGCCTTATTTGTTATTTTTTGAAAAAAGCAAACTTTGAAATTGTCGTCTGCTGCAAATTACAGGTGGCGCTTTAAGGGTTAAGACGTCTCGTGATACACAGCCATAGTGTTGGTTTTCTAATATCGCAGCTCACTTTCTTTGTAAGTATTATTTAGTATGGCGAAACACCCACGCCAGACACCTGTCATTTGGAGGTATCATAGAATATCATAACGCTTCATAATAATGTTTTTCTTTCTTTAATCGAATATGTAATGTATCTATATCATTTAACTTGGAATCAACAAAACCTTTGCAATGTAATATCTTGCTTTTTGTTCCCTGGCTGTGTTTTGTTTCTTGACATTTATCTTGGCATTTTGAGACCGTGACAAAGTGAAATCTAATGCTGGCTTCAAAATGTTGGAACTTATCGCATTTTCTCTTTTTTAACATGCTTGCTCAGATCTGTAAAAGCGCTAGATGCGTTACTTGTTTCACTGATTTGTGTTATAGTACCAAAGGGCTCGGGAACAGGCTTGTCTGAGCCTAAGTGTTCATCGATGCGATAACTACCAAATCATCATAAGCTGGCTTTCAAATGCTTTTACGCATAACCATAGTTTGAGTTAATAACCGTCATTTGGACACAAAAATACCAAAATTTACTCAATATCTTATTCCCTGTTTGAGCTATGCTAATTAAATGGCATTGACATAATGTCGTTGTATCGGACCTGATATGGGTTCAATCTGTTTGCAAAAGTTTCATCAAGCGACACTAGCAGATAGAGAATTAAGGATCAACAATAG
Source organism: Loripinus fragilis (assembly GCA_964019695.1). Lineage (NCBI taxonomy): Eukaryota > Metazoa > Mollusca > Bivalvia > Lucinida > Lucinidae > Loripinus > Loripinus fragilis. Next base: position 107,739,147 of record OZ026518.1, read on the forward strand.
CTGTGCGTGTCAAGTACCCTTCCCTCTAACATTGGTTCTTATAAAGGGCATATTACGTACTTATAAGACAAAATATAACACTATAAAACTACATTAACCGCAACATAACAACACCTGCTAATGATATTTAGTAAAGTATTTTTCTCAACTTGATAGACTAATAACCTTAAGGATTGAAAAACATGAGAGGCATTTCTGTATGACACCAGCTCAAAAAACAAACAAGAAGTACAACTAAGAAAAATCCACTTTACCAGATTACATCTAGTAACCTGTTGGTATTCGCGAGGAACAGACGTAAGATCACAGACATGCAAAACACACATAAAAGCAAGAACTCGATTAGGGTAAACCCACCAACATTCTCTTCCTCAAACACCATAAGATATCTGGGTAAGCTATAAAATATAGCAAGGGCGATCAGTACAGGACCTTCATTTAAGTAACACCAACGCTGCATACAGAACATCTCCTCAGTTGTAACAATATCTTGTATTCTGAATTAATCATTGGTGATTACATCTTTCTGTATTTGACACATACATCCAGTGGTTACCATTCCTTATATTAAGATAACAACAGCAGTTTGTAACTATTTCCTGTATCCTGATATAACAACAATAGTTGTAACTATTTATCTATAAAAATATATGTTATATATTACCAGTTGTTTCCTTTTTCTACATTCATATAACATCTGCAGTAGTCACAGTTTGCTCTATGCAGAATATACATGTATCACCAATAGACACTATTTTCTGTACTCAGATTACACTTGCAGTGGTTATAGTTTCCTCTACACAGAATATATCACCAATTGATACCATGTTCTGTCTTCAGATTACACCTACAATGGTTATAGTTTTCTCTTGGCAGAATCTATGCCAACAGTTACTATTTTCTAAAATACAAATTACATCTGCAGTGATTATAGTTTCCTCTATGCAGACTATATCACCCAGAGTTACTATGTTCTATATTCAGATAACACCAGCAGTTGTTTTAGTTTTCCCTATGTAGAATATATCGCCAAAAGATATTATGTCCCGTATTCAGATTACACCTGAAGTGGTTATAGCTTTCCCTATGTAGAATATATTGCCAAAAGATATTATGTTCCGTATTCAGAATACACCTGAAGTGGTTATAGTTTTCCCTATGTAGAATATATCGCCAAAAGATATTATGTTCCGTTTTCAGATTACTCCTGAAGTGGTTATAGTTTTCCATATGTAGAATATATCGCCAAAAGATATTATGTTCCGTATTCAGATTACACCTGAAGTGGTTATAGTTTTCCTTATGTAGAATATATCGCCAAAAGATATTATGTTCCGTATTCAGATTACACCTGAAGTGGTTATAGTTTTCCTTATGTAGAATATATCGCCAAAAGATATTATGTTCCGTATTCAGATTACACCTGAAGTGGTTATAGCTTTCCCTATGTAGAATATATCGCCAATAGATATTATGTTCCGTATTCAGATTTCACCTGAAGTGGTTATAGCTTTCCCTATGAAGAATATATCGCCAATAGATATTATGTTCCGTATTCAGATTACACCTGAAGTGGTTATAGCTTTCCATATGTAGAATATATCATGATCACCAGTAGCTACTTTTTGCTATATTTAGATTGCACTTGCAGTTGTTATAGTATATGTTTTCAGAATATACATCAAACGATGCACGTACTATTTCCTGTATATAGTTTCCCCTATTCGGAATAATATCATTACTAATTATACTAAGATATTTAAGTTTAGCACTTTTCACTTATCGTTTAAATATAAATTGGTATGAGGATGAAATGAAACAAACCATATGACTATCAATATCCAATGCTTTAGCAATCATAATTTTTAAATTTTATGTGAATATCATCATTTCCTAACACACTTCATCGCGTCATCTTGAACAGGGGTCTCACCTCAAAAGTCACATTGGCATTCTCTATCTGGTATGCTTTTCTATAGTGATGCTTGCTAGTATCCGGTTTGCTAGAGCAGCTAGCCACATTGCTGACTTCAACACTGGCAATATATTAAATAAACTCAGAAACTTATTAAACAAGGCTATCTGTATCATAAACTTCGCAAAACTTTTTCTTAATTTTATCAACGATACAATGATTTGAAATCTAAATTTCAAGTTAGACTTAAAATCTCTCTTGCGCCAAGGACTTTCAGAACCTGAGTTATATGGTGACTTGGTATATAAGATGAAAAAGATTGTTGGCTCTAATAATTTTTCATCGCAGTTTATCAAAATATTTTCTCATTATAAAAAAAATTGGCTATAACAGTAATGTATTGCAACAGACTGCATGTTTGGTAGTCAACCCAATCACGGTTGGCAACTTTGTTTCCCTCTTTAATTGTATGCTGGTGGGTCGGACTTCAGACTCTATGAAGGTTCTGACTTAAAGACTTATCTTTTGATAAGATGGTAGGGGCCTGATGCTTAGGCTGTTGGAGTTCTTCTGCTCTGGTATTCCGTTTGATGTACTGTAAAGTCCTTAATTTTGCTTTATCTGTTTTATATCTTGATTTATATGTTCTAAGAGATGAAGCATGGATAAGTTAGGGGTCTTTCATGCAAACCAAACATCTATGTGTCTTGATCCACATCTGAACTAAGGGTGAGGTTGGCGCGCTGTGAAACCCGTTTAAGCCCTCCAGTAAAATACCTTTACTGACCGTTCCATAGCGGTGCTTCTTTTGTGGATCACTATGTTATTTCTATCTGTGTCTGTTATGCTTTCGCACGCGTCTGTTTATTGATGCTTTGTGGTCACCTGCTGGGAAAGGGCAGACCTTTTGGCTCTCGTTTGTGATGTTTAATTGTGTGTTTGTCACTTTCCCATGTGGTATCCTAGGTCAGGTATGGTTCTTGATTGTATCGGTTCCTGATCTTTGTCCTCTTTCTTACTTTTACTTGACTCAACTAGGGATGTACCCCGTTTGACTGTGAGAAAAGAGCTCTGAACTAAAATTAAGCCAGCCACCCACCCCACCCACCCACTCCACACACACAAACACACACACACGCACACACACACACACACACACACACACACACACACACACACACACACACACACACACACACACCACCTCGTGGCTTTGATGGCGTACATTCTAAGGTAGCGATTATGTTGTTGATTCATTGATTGCTGTTGCTCCCATTGTTTCTGAGAGTTTTATGTTTGTTCTTTTTCATAAAATGCATTTTCTAGGTTTTGCAATAATATTGCTGAAGTGAAGAGAGAGAGAGAGAGAGAGAGAGAGAGAGAGAGAGAGAGAGAGAGAAGAAGTATGGTTGCTTTACTTTAATTTTATACTTATTGTCCTGAGGGTGTCAGAGTTATGTGTCTTTCTTTTTATTTTTTATTTTTTATTCAAAGTAAGAAAGGTGGCAAAGTTCAGGAATCGTTATAATCAAATACCTGACCCAGGATACCAGGAAACATCACAAGCGAGAGCCAATAGGTCAGCCCTTTCCCAGCAGGTGACCACAAGGCAGCAATGAACAGACGCGGAAGCATGACAAACACAAGTAAGTAAAGGTGCAAAGATCAGGAATCGATACAATCAAGTACCACACCTGACCCAGGATACCAATGGAAAAGTGACAAACTCACAGAAGACACCACAAACGAGAGCCAAGAGGTCAGCCCTTTCCCAGCAGGTGACCACAAAGCACATATAAACAGACGCGCACAGACATAACAAACACAAGACAGAACAAAAACATAAAAGATCCACAAAAGAAGTACCGCCTTGGAACGGTCAGTAAAATATTTTACTGGAGGGCTTAAACCGGTTTAACGGCGCCAACCTCACCCTTAATTCAGATGTGGATCAAGACACATAGATATTTGGTTTGCATGAAAGACCCCTAACTTATCAATGCATCATCTCCTAAAACATATAAATCAAGATTTAACAAGGAGATAAAGCAAGGATAAGGACTCAACAGTAAATTAAACTGAATACCGGAGCAAAAGAAATCCAACAGGTAAACCCCGGTGGGCCCGACAAACAGCCGAAGCATCAGGCCCCTACCATCTCATCAATAGATAAGTCTTTAAGTCGGAACCATCATAGAGTCTGAAGTCCGACCCACCGGCGTGCAATTAAAGAGGAAAGCAAAGTTGCCAACCGTGATTGGGTTGACTACCAAGCATGCAGTCTGTTGCAATACATTAATGTTATAGCCAATCTTTTTATAATGAGAAATTATTTTGATGAACTGCGCTGAAAAATTATTAGAGCCAACAATCTTCTTCAATTTATACACCAAGTCACCATAGAAATCAGGTTCCGAAAGTCCTTGGCGCAAGAGAGATTTAAGTCCAACTTGGAATTTAGAAACCAAACCACAGCATCGTCTATAAAATTTAGAAAATGCCCCGCTAAGCCCACGACACCGATAGCCCTGCCCAAGAAGTTTCCGAGTCAACAACCCACCGCGAGCGCTGAAGTCAGCAACACAGCTAGATGCTCCAGCAAAACGAACGAGCCGAGAGACACAGACCCCACAGGACGCAGAGCGAGGAACATCACCATCCAAAAACGGGAAACCGACAATTTCAAAACCAAAGCCGCCACGTTTATCATAAATTTTGGCAGAAACAACACCACCAGAAACCGACAAATGCAAGTCCAAAAATGCGGCCTCGGCATCAGAGGCACTGGCTCTACCAAGTCGGAGCCCCGAAGGGTATATTTGACTAACCCTATTATCAAAATAAACATTATTAATATTTAAAATATCGTCCAAATATCTGGAAGTAGCGTCAAACGCATCAACTACATCAGCCTGCCCATCATCAGAAAGAGACACCATAGAGTCCCTCCCACAACAAAACAGGAATAAATCTGCAACCAGGGGACCACAACTAGCGCCCACAGGAATCCCAACCACCCGCCCACAGAGCCCGGTGCCAAATCAAATAAAAATGCTGCCCAACAAAAAGGTCAGCGCATCACGACCATGCATGATATTTCTTAGGTTTTTCCGAGTAAAAAACGCATCTCTGTCATTACACGCAAGGCAAGGAGAGCCCTCTCTCTGGAAGGCTCTTTCAATAAGATCAATAAGTTTACCCCCAACCAAACCACGAGGCAAAGCTGCGTAAAGAGTAGAAAAATCATAAGCAGACAAACCGGCCGCATTGAAATCCCTAGCTTTAAGTTTATCTAAAATTTCACCCGAATTCCTAATAGACCAAAACAGGCTCCCACCGGATCTCCCACATACCTTTTCACAATATTTGATAACATGCTCCTCAACAGCTGTAAGACACGAGGCCAACAATCTAGAAAGCTCTGCTGCCGCACAAGAACCAGAATTAGCAACAAATCTTGCTCTATAGGGTTTTTTATGGAGTTTCGGTAACCAGCACAACGTAGGAACTTTGTCTTGATTTTCTTTAGCTTCGACACCAAAACGCAGGGCCGCACGACAACCATGCCCACCAACAACCACCCCTTCACCCAAAGAAGGCTGCAGCCCACAGGCACCAGCGTCAACAAGCTCACGCCCAAGAGTACCAACACAAAACAGTCGTCAAACAACTACAACATTGTAAGCAGCCCCATCCGCCGGAACCAAAACACAGCTCATACGAAAACCCCGGACACCCCGCCTAAGACGACGAAAAGAAGACTCAGGTTTAGGGGGCAAAAGATGTGTATTACGAGAGTAAAATGAAACACGAGCATCAATAATTTTAAAAATGTCAATCTTCCATTCCCCCAAGGCACCAGGCCCAACACCCTCCCGCCTGCACCAACGATTACTAAAGTCACCCAAAGAAGCAGCGATCTCTCTACGACACCTAGAGAAATCAATATTAGAGGGAAATCTATATTTAGGACCTTCAGAAACGATACCGCGAACTCCAGCGCCAGGAACGACATTTAAATTACCTGCAATAACATGCCCCGCAGAGGGATATAAATAGTTTGAATTTTTACAATCTCAGGAGGCAGAAGTATTGGAATCTATATCTAAATCATTTACAATTTTATTAAAGTTAAATATCGTAGACCTAATTGGTTTGTTATATTTACAAGACATAAATAACACATTGTCAAATGATCCACAAAACAAGTATCGCCTTGGAACATCAGTAAAATATTTACTAGAGGGCTTAAACCGGTTTCACGGTGCCAACCTCACCCTTAGTTCAGATGTGGTCCAGACATCTAGATGTTTGGTTTCCATGAAAGACCCCTAACCTATCAATGCATCATCTCCTAGAACATATAAATCAAGATATAAACAGGAGATAAAGCAAAGATAAGGACTCAACAGTACATCAAACTCAATACTGGAGCAAAAGAAATCCAACAGGTAAACCCAGGTGGGCCTGACAACAGCCAAAGCATCAGGCCTCTACCATCTCATCAATAGATAAGTCTTTAAGTAGGAACCATCATAAGGGGTCTGAAGTCCGACCCATCGGCGTACAATTAAAGAGGAAAGCAAAGTTGCCAACCGTGATTGGGTTGATCACCAATTATGCAGTATGTTGCAATACATTTACGTTATAGCCATTTTTTTTTGTAATGAGAAATTATTTGAATTAACTGCGCTGAAAATGATTATAGTATCGTCGATAAAATGTAGAAAATGTTTTGCGAAGTTTATGATTCCAATAGCCTTGTTTAAAACGTTTCTGAGTTAACAATTTATTGTGAGTGTTGAAGTCAGCGACATGGCTAGATGCTCTAGCAAAACGAATGAGCTGAGAGATATAGACTCCATAGTATGTAGAGCGAGGAACATCACCATCTAAAAATCAAAATCGTCCCGTTTATCATAAAATTTGGTAACTTTAGAAACGGACAAATGCAAGTCTAAAAACGCGGTTTCGGTATCAGAGGTATTAGCTTTGTTGAGTTGGAGCTCTGGAGGGAAAATTTGACTTACCCTATTTTTCAAAATAAACATTATTAATGTTTATTATTAATGTTTAAAACATCATCCAAATATCTGGATGTAGTGTTAAAAGCGTCAATAATATCAGCCTGCTTACCATCAGAAAAAAACATCAAGAAGTCCCACTCATAACAAAACAAGAATATTCCGCAACCAGGGGAGCACATTTAGTGCCCATAGGAATCAAATTTCAATCTGATATTTTGAAGGCAAACTTAGTGGAGACCCAGATCAAATGCCGCATTATGCGGTATCTGGCCTGGGTCTGCACTGTTTGCCCATGCCCTTTATAAAGGATGCTGGGCTTAAATGGATTAATATAGGAATAATAACCCTCAACAGCCCTTAAAATTAATAAATTAACTTGTTTATATTATGGAATCATTTTTGAAAAACGACTTAAAAGCGTGTCCCTATGTAATGTGCAACCAATACGTTAATTGTTTTTATTTACGCAATGTATGTCACATTCGGTCAGTTAAGATATTATTCCATCAACAATTTTGTCAACATATATGGTCATATCTTAGTCACCTCAATTTTGATTTTTGGCACGTATAACATGGACGATCGATGAAGCATCGGACAAGCATGCGTTTTCGCGTAATCTCATCAGATCCCATCTCGCTCGCAAATGCAAGGTAAAGCTGTTGGAATGCGCATGCTGGTACTTGCATGCGCCCTGTCATGTCGCATCTCAGCAATGGCATCATATTGTAACCAGCTGAGACAGTAAAATGTTAATGACATCGCACTTCTGCTAGAGAGTTGACTGGCATCGAGGACGCGTATCGATTTATTGGTACGGTAAATTTTCTAGAATTTCAAGCACTAGTTGCCTACCAAATATGCCTAGACAAACAGCGCAGACCCAGATCAGACTGCTTCTGAAGAAGCAGTCTGATTAGGGTCTTCCCTGTTTGCTATTCTGACAAGCTTTTTTTTAATTCCAGCCCTGATAACCGATATTTAATTTGAAAACAGGAAGAGAAAAGCGTTCGGAATTTTAGACCAGCTACTATAAAGCAATTTGTTGCGGTGTGTTTGCTCTGAGGGAGTACATCTGGGCTAGAACCAATGACGTCAAATCTAATCAAACGTACTTATCTGAAAAGGGCAAAAACGTGCAGTTGACAAGAAAGCTATCAAAAGTTCATTGGAACTGAAAAACCTCTTCAATTTGACAGTATGATGCATCGTTGGAAGGAGGATCCCAATGCATAAACAACTTAATGGCCAGTCTGCATGGCCTTGTTTCCTTACTAATTTATTATTTCAATGTGGCTATTTACATTCGACTGTCAATAGCCAAACATGTTTAAATGGCTATTTACAGTTGACTGTCAATGGCAAAAAACGTGAAAATTGCTATTTACAGTTAAATGCCAATAGCCAAAAACCGTTAGAATGGCTTTTTACAGTTGATTGCCAATAGTCAAAGACGTTAAAATGGTTTAAATTATAGTCGACTCAGTTGTCTGAAAGCGTTAAAATGGTTATCTACAGCCAAAGTCTTCTAACTGTAAATAGACTCTTCTTTATATCTCCATTAATTTATTTGCAGATGTCGATTGTAGAACGATTCCACTCACTACGGGCTCGAAGCGAGAAAAACAAGACAAGCTTTATAGGTTCCCCCAGTTTATTGACTCTTTCAGATTATAGCTTATTGTGACAGTTGTTGTTTTTGCGGTCAAATTGTTTTTCATAATATTTTATTACCTTACTGCTACGATATAGGTGGAAGTTTACTGTCCTTTGTAAAATGTCTTAATAAAGTGTTTAAGTATGTTGATTGTTCTCGATACGACAAATATGGATATCAATATATTTCTACAGACATTGATCTCAATCTGTTTTTGCAGACATTGATATCAATCTATTTCTGCAGGCATTGATATCAAAATATTTCTGCAGGCATTGATATCAATATATTCCTGCAGACATTGATACATGTATCAATATATTTCTGCAGGAATTGATATCAATATATTTCTGCAGTTATTAATATCAATATATTTTTACAGGCATTAATATTAATCTTTCCGCAGGCATTGATATCAATGCATTTCTGCAGGCATTGATATCAATATATTTCTGCAGGCATTAATATCAAATATATTTCTACAGGCATTGATATCAATATATTTCTACAGACATTGATATCAATCTATTTTTGCAGACATTGATATCAATATATTTCTGCAGGCATTGATATCAATATATTTCTGCAGGCATTGATATCAATATATTCCTGCAGACATTGATATCACTATATTTCTGCAGGCATTGATATCAATGCATTTCTGCAGGCATTGATATCAATATATTTCTGCAGGCATTAATATCAAATATATTTCTACAGGCATTGATATCAATATATTTCTACAGACATTGATATCAATCTATTTTTGCAGACATTGATATCAATATATTTCTGCAGACATTGATATCAATATATTTCTGCAGGCATTGATATCAATATATTTCTGCAGATATTGATACATGTATCAATATATTTCTGCAGGCATTGATATCAATTTATTTCTGCAGTAATTAATATCAATATATTTTTGCAGGCATTGGTATGAATATATTTCTGCAGACATTGATATCAATATCTTTCTGCAGGCATTGATATCAATATATTTTTTACAGACATTGATACCACAATATTTCTGCAGACATTGATATCACTATATTTCTGCAGACATTGATACCACAATATTTCTGCAGACATTGATACCACAATATTTCTGCAGGCATTGATATCGATATATTTCTGCAGGCATTGATATCAATATTTTTTTACAGACATTGATACCACAATATTTCTGCAGACATTGATATCACTATATTTCTGCAGACATTGATATCAATATATTTCTGCAGGCATTGATATCAATATATTTTTACAGACATTGATACCACAATATTTCTGCAGACATTGTTATCACTATATTTCTGCAGACATTGATATCAATATATTTCTGCAGGCATTGGTATCAATATATTTCTGCAGGCATTGATATCAATAATTTATACCTTTGCATGAAAAATGGATACAGACCAATTTTAGGTATTACCTTTGTTTTATTTGTTTGAGTTGATTCAGCCCCAGTTAACATTTTTCAGTCATGTCGGGACGTTTCCTGGATAAACCCTAATAAACATATGTAAAAGAAAACAGTGTATCCAGTGAGTTCGAACCATTGACACATTGATCTCCAGGTGAACGCTCTACCACTGAGCCACTGTGCTTCTCTCTATTGTCTTTGTATTAAATGTATATATAGTATATGGCCACGACCCGAGGTTATAAAACTTTTTCAGTTTCAACTCAACTGAGCACGAAATTTCAAGTGTTCATAAAAACTAAAATACCGACAAATAAAGCAGTTTCTTGCTTTATGTCTCTCGGGTGTTGTATTTATCATGCTTATAAATGTTAAAATGCCAGAAATTGTTGGCATTCTAACATTTATGAACAGGATAAATTTCGTGCTCAGCTGCATTGCATTAGTTTCATTAAATTTCGTGCTCAGTAACATTGCATTAGTAAGATGGCCTCCATGCGAGCTGAACATTTCTTGTACTTCAACAACAGCAGAATCTAGGGCGAATATTTGGTACCAGTAAAATGCATTTAAGCCCCCTGGTGGCTTAGGCTGTGCTCCGTTCTAAGGCGGTGGTTCTGTTGTTGTTAACTTTTTGTTTATTGTTACTCCCATTGTGGGAGTCTGTAACTGTTCTATGTTTTGTTGTACGTTACTTTATGTCCATTCTAGTATTGCAATCATCTTGATGGGGAAGAGAGAGCTGGTTGCTTTGCTTAATTTGTCTTCCTGGTGTCTCATGATGGTTGAGCGGCTCTTCCTCGCGGTGCCATGGGGTTGTCTGCGGTTTGTTATTGTGGTATTTCCTGATCATACTCACTTACTATTTATAACCTCGGAGCCTGCTCTATTATCGGTTGGGCTGAAAAATATATTGAAAATATTCTAAGCGCGGCCTCGTTTCCCGCCTAATTGAGATGTTTCTTAAATAATACGATGTTGAGATATGTCTACTTAATATATACGAGAAGATGTGCCCTTCTATACAATTGTGCTTTACCATTTCCTTCGATGATGAACTGACAGCATATCTTAAAAGCACGCGATTGTTCTATTTTGCTGTTACAAATGTGTGAAATATCTTAATGGTTCGTACATTTCACGAGAATATACACATTACAGGCAGATTTCTTCACTTCCCATTATTTATCGGAATAGCAGTTCGTATTGTTTTCATCCTAACTGTATTTGTTTTGCTGTGTTTGATTCAGTTGTCAATTAAATCACATTTGTCTAGCAGAAACGCATCGCCTATAGATATAAGATGACGCGACGTTATCAAGGTTAAATATTTTATTGAAAAAACAACAACAACATTTAAATAAACTGCTTTGTCAGCAATGTATTTTACGATGTTGACAATAAACTGTCTACGACACTGGTGATAAACAATAAACGATAATCAAACAATTTACGATAGAAGATTTGAACTCTATAATATTGTTCAGCCCCCAATGGATTTGACTGATGTGGGTTCTAAGGTGCCAGTTATGTTGTTGCTAAATGGTGTTCTGTTTTTGTTGCTCACATTGCGTGTGTGTAGGCTCCGAGGTTATAACACTTTTACCAATCTCATCTCAACTGAGCACGGAATTTAACCTGTTCATCAGTCAGCAGTATAATTTTTATTAGCAAGATAAAAACAGCATCTGAGAGTTTCAAAGTAAGAAAAAAAACGTTATTATTCACAATTTTACTACCTTATATGAGCAATTGAGTTCCGTGCTTAGTTCAGTTGAACAAGAAAAAAGTTTTATAACTTGGGACCTGGTTTTGTGTCTGATTCTTTATTTTATTTCTGTTATTTGAATAAAAGAGGTATTAATATACTTTTCGCTTACTGTAAATGCGGCAACTTTAATATTCATATTTGGGCGTGGTTCGGCTATTTCATCTGCTAAACAAGGGAAATCAGGTTCTATTTATAATTTGGTGAAGAATTAATAAAATTTTTGGGCCGCGCAAACGTGCGTGCATTTCATGAAAATCCTAACCGTATACACACTGAACTCACATTTATCAACACTTAAAGCGCATAATCACAAAATGTATGTGTTTGTCGTCCGATAAAATATTTGAAGCCTCGTAGACCAACACTGTGGACCCAGATCAGACTGCTCCTGTAGGAGCAGTCTGATCTGGGTCCTAAATGTTTGCCTCTTTGCTTAATGTTAAATAGACATTTTCAGATGCAGTTATTTGCTAACGTTTTAAGGACTAAATAATGTGTTTGCGTCTATACTGAGGTAATGGCGCGAGATGATACAGTTACTTTTGAATAAAACCACGCCTCATTTTCAGCTTTTACCTAAGTCTAAGATTGACCAGTCCCAATTACGCATTCATGAGGCGCCGCCTTTACAGTAAGCGCAAAGTCAAAGAATAGTAGTTGCTAATTGTGTTACATGTTGTATGTCTCAGTTGATACTTAACCAGTGTTCGTGTGGCTCCCTCTTGGTTGCAGGGTCTCTCATCTATGAATGTGATATTTCTTGCTCATATTTATTCGTTAGAACACAGACTAACAAACTTTAATAACACGTGAAAGCAAGCGCAATATGAATTTGATAGGCGCTACCTATTTCATTCGCAAACTTTTGACTGAATTAAAGCCCTTTTTGACTTTAGGCTAATGCAAAAGCTATATTGTCTTTTTTGTGGATTAAACTTCACATTTCTCTAAAACTATAATGTCTGACAACTTCTCGCTAAAGGCCATGCTTACTCAGTGTCTGTAGATAAGCATGACAGTTATTAAAATTTTACCCCACCCCCTGACCCCTTAGGTGGGGTCAAAGGTCAAATATTTAAATTTCGCAATAACTCAGTAAGTTGTCAATATTTTTTAGCAGACAGAGGTACAATAAATAAGAAACATACCATACGTGATTTTCAATCGAAGGCCTGTGTCTCACCCCTGGATGGATTAAGGGGGTGGAGTCGAAAAGTCAAAATTCAAAATTCAACTTTTTTAGAACACGCTCATGTTGCATATCAAATTAAAAAGAATCACGAATGCACCAACATGGTAGCAAATATTTTGACCTCTGACCAATTCCCTCCCTACCTACCTACCCCCTCGACCCTGGGGAGGGGATCAGTAGGTTAACATTCAACATTTTCAGAACATGGTCATGTTGCATATAAAATTAAAGAGAATCACTAATGCAGACCCCCTACCCCTTAGACCCTGGGGATGGGGTCAATAGGTCAATCCAACTTTTTCAGAACATGGTCATGTTGCATATCAAATTAAAGGGAATCATGAAATGAAGCAGCACAGTAGCCAATATTTTTGCCCACAGACCCCGACCCTAGCCCCCAACCCCTGACCTTGGGGTTGGGGTCAAAAAGTCAAAATTCAACTTTTCTAGAACATGGTCGTGTTGCATATCAAATTAAGAAACTCACAAATGCAGCAACATGGTAGCAAATATTTTGCCCGTAGACCCTTCAACCATCCCCCTCCCGACCCTGGGGATGGGGTCAGTAGGTCAAAGTTCAACTTTTTCAGAACATGCTCATGTTGCTTATCGAATTAAAGGGGATCATGAACTCAGCACCATGGTATCAATTTTTTGCACGCAGACCCCCCCCTTCCCCCACGACCCTATGGGACGGGGTCGAAATTCAACTTTTATCAGAACATGGTCATGTTGCATATCAAATTAAAGGGAATCACAAATGCAGCAACTTGATAACAAATATTTAGCCCACAGAAGCTTCGTCCCCTCCCCCATCTGACTCTAGGGGTCAAAAGGTCAAAGTTCAACTTTTTCAGAACATGGTCATGTTGCATAACAAATTAAAGGGAATGGATCATAGCACATATTCTCTCCTTACGCACACCCTCAACCTGTGGGTTGGATTAAAAGGTAAAACAAATTCTGAATGTGGTCATATCAAATTAAGGGGAAAGAAGTATGCACTAACATAGAGGCAAACACTCTGACCTTACACACACGAGGTCTGCTCTGTTTGCTAAGCCAAAAATAGTAAGTGAGTATAATCAGGAAATACCACAATCAAAATCTGCAGAAAAAACCGTGACATCGTGAGAAAGAGCCACACAACAATCACGAGACACCAGGAAGACAAACTAAGCAAAGCAACCAACTCTCTCTTCCCCATCAAAATGCTTGCATAACTAAAATGGGCACAAAGTAACGCACAACAAAACATAGAACAATTGCAGAATCTCGTATTCGAACTGGACTGTAGATTTACATATTACGTCAGACCTTGGCCTATGAGATCGCTAATTAATAAACCGCAAAGTTTATTTCGTCATAATTTGAATATGCATATTAAATATCCAATGAAATGGCCAGATATTTGTATTGCCCAATATATTTTTTTGATAAATAGGTCTAGACCTAGACTACATGTGGCGTTTCGCCACAAAAAGCTCTGTTGATTTTGATATAATCAAACTGGTGTTTTTCGTGTAAAATGCATGAATATGAAACGTAAATAGTTTCTTTTTTAAAGAGTTGACAGCCAGGTTTTTTATATGACAAGCTTCCAGTTTGTTTTCTACTAGAGCAGAGGTATTTTTGCAAGGTTGAGTTTTCATTGAAAACTTCCCGAGTGGGTGCTAACATAGGAACCAAGCGTAGTTTTTTTCAAATTTACGTTCGCCAGTACCAGATGGAGATGTTAAAAACATGGGCACGGTGAAGGTTAATGCATGAAAAATAATGTTTGACTATCAACCAAGAAACATATTATGCACTGAGACATGTTCTTTCAATGTATGCAGCCTATGAAACAGTTTTGTGACGTTACTCATTTAAAAAAAAATACTCCACAGACGTCAGTTCCGAGTGTCGGCCTGGTACAATGTATTAACCGATATATTTTGATTGATGTGTTTCAATAAACACAACAGCTGATTCGAATCTCCATCTTATATGATTTTGTTCCATACACAATCACAGCAAGCACGAATAATTTGACATTTTAGCTACTGATAGTGCTCCCAAATGAGCCGCAACACGAACATGCCCCTTTGACTTAATCTCCTCTTTGATTGGTGTATTCTTTGTGGATCTCCAATTGCCGTTTGTGCTGAGCGTTTTAGCAACAAAGTGCTATATACTGGAAGAACAATTAATGTCCAGATCAGCCTGCGCATGCGCAGATGCGCAGGCTGATCTGGGCAGTCTGCAAATGAACGATTATTTTCCCACGTTGAGGTTAATGATTGAGGGCACTGGAAATTAACTACTCGATGCATACGATTTGACATTTAGAAAGTAGCTTAATCCCAAATAAACAAAGTAAGGAGAAGTGAACAACGAAAACAGGCACCAGACTGTACCAATCAATGACCATAGATATTGGTAAATATTGAAATATTGTATAATAGACAGTGCGTATTTGAAGGAAAAAAACTGTAATGTATATTTTTCACAAATTAAACGTTAAGCAAGACTTCAAAAGAATACCACTGGACTTCAATTGCCAACCTCCCCATCTTCTCGAAATCGTATACCGCCTTTGGTTTATCCATCCGTTATTCTCTCCGACATTCCTATTTCAATATGCCTCCCCTCCCACCCTACCCCCAGCTTCTCGAAGTTGGTATACTATCTCTGACTTGTTCACCCGTTATTCCTCCTGATATGCCTCATTATAAAAATTATACCCAACAAAAAGTTATTCTCACTTAGTTTTCTCTCAATCTGGACTAGACCCATAAAATATAACGTCACTTTGTTATCCAAAATCATTTTATTTAAAAAGGGAAATCCGTCGCTTGCCAATAATGATGCATGTTGGGATCACATAATGCTAAAACGACAAATAAGAGCGAACAAAAAAGCAGAGAATGAAACGTTCACATAGTGCAGACCAACCCACAATAGCGTGGGGAATAGACACAGAACACAATAAAAGTAAAGCAACTAGCTAGGACGATTGCTAAAGTAGAAAAGACACCAAGAACCACACCACAAAACCAGGGCCCAACACGAAATCCCCACATCAAAATATTGAGCAGTCATGGAGGTTTTCTAAGTTACGTAATGCACAACAGAGAATCAGCTCCTAAGAATGGACAGCAGCCAAGGTCACCTGTCAGCTTAAGAATATATTACTGGCCAAATCCTCACCTTGCATTCTGCTGTCAATTTTAGCTCCCATGGAGTTTTTTAAGTTATGCAATGCATTACCACAGAGGAATAATCTAATCAAATTAACATACTATGATGAAACAAAGAAAATGGCTCTTAAGTTACAGTCCACCAGAGCTAAAAATCCAGAATTGAACCATTCCTAGGTACTACAAATCAACGATCTATACCACCCACCAAATGACTTCCATGTTGCTTTATTGCAAACCTTTTATATGCACTTATTTTCTATACCACCAAAGATGTGGTGGCTCTTTTGAAGTATTACATAACTCTCATAGGTACTAAAATCTATAATACCATATACGTGTATAAATATATATATATATATATATATATATATAGAGTGAGAAATAGGCTAATGCACCAAACGAGATATCTTTCCTGTGGCACTGGATCCAGTAAAGGATGCTAAATTGATTTGAGAAATAAATATAAACGGATATAAATCAAAAAACAGTGCTAAAATTTTTTGAAACTAAGCGCTTTCGGCTTTCGCCTTCATCAGAGTTTCAAGACACACTACATTAGATGGATAGTTATCAAAATATAACTATATACATGAATTATGTGATTATTTACGCCCAAAAAGGGCCCAGTCTTATGCCTGGATTTTCACAAATATGACTGCACAATATTTCTGAATTAAACACAGCGTACAAAATGTTCATTCTGGCAACACAGTGTACAAAATTGGCAAGAAATGTATTGTATGAAAATTTGTGTAGAACAGAAGTCTAAAACATGTCTAGGCTCCTGAAAAATTGTCCACAACAACACAGCTTACCAGGTGTTCTACCATATGACCAGATAGAGTCAGTCACCCTTGTGACTGACTCTATCTGGTCATATGGTAGAACACCTGGTAAGCTGTGTTGTTGTGGACAATTTTTCAGGAGCCTAGACATGTTTTAGACTTCTGTTCTACACAAATTTTCATACAATACATTTCTTGCCAATTTTGTACACTGTGTTGCCAGAATGAACATTTTGTACGCTGTGTTTAATTCAGAAATATTGTGCAGTCATATTTGTGAAAATCCAGGCATAAGACTGGGCCCTTTTTGGGCGTAAATAATCACATAATTCATGTATATAGTTATATTTTGATAACTATCCATCTAATGTAGTGTGTCTTGAAACTCTGATGAAGGCGAAAGCCGAAAGCGCTTAGTTTCAAAAAATTTTAGCACTGTTTTTTGATTTATATCCGTTATATATATATATATATATATATATATATATATATATATATATATATATATATATATATATATATATATATATATATATATATATATATATATATATATATATATATATATGACTTATTTTGCTTTTGTGCATGCCTACATTTCTTAGGCCTCTTAAGCACAACAGTCAAAATTCTTAACTGCTAAGTATATGGCTCATTTTCTGTTAATCATATCTACATTTCATATGCACAACAATCAACACTCTATACTACCATATATATCGTTCTTTTGCCTTTTACACACACCTGCATTTACTATGCACAACAATCAACAATCAATGAATACTACTATATATATCGTTATTTTGCCTTTTACACACACATGCATTTTCTATACACAACTCAGGAAACCGTCCAAACCATTGACATTTCGATTTGAGTTGGTGGTTAAGCATTAACTCGAACGAAATATGCTGCCTCCAGTGCACATAGAATTTTTGATACTGATACTTAGTTGGCTGCAATCAGAGTAAAACTAATCAAAACTACATTTTGAATCAGAAACAGCCAAGCTTCTTTTATGTTTGGACCATAAATAGGTTTATCTGGAAAAAATAGTAACAAAGAGTTTGATTCGCAAATGTACAATCATGGCCCTGTCAGTATTGTTATGTCTTCAGATGTGATTTTGATATTTAACAAAACCTAAGCTACATGTTTATAATTATTAGAAATTACAATGTTATACTTTGTAACAGGTAATAATAGGGGCTAAAGACACGCTTTTTATCATCTTTTCTAAAACTTGTTTTTTCTCCATGGTTTTGCTGATAATTTGATATTTGAGCTTTGAAGACATGTTTTCGACACTTTGCAATTTAGTATACTAGTTTCTTGCATTATTATTAAGTAACAGTACCAGTTCCAAAAATTAGATAAAGGAGTTTCAAACCTTCATTTAAAACCTTCATTATATTGCCAAAAATGTCAAAAAAGACTCTTTGAAAAATGACTAAAATGTGGCACTTGAAAACATCTTTCAGGGCATTAATGCACAACAGAAAAGCTAGCGAGCACAGACCAAACCAAAGCACTGTGAGAAAAAGACACAGAACTCAATAAGCCACACGACAGCATGAACAACAATTAAAGTAAAGCTAACAGTTCTCTCTTCCTCAGCGAGATGATTTTAAAACTAAAAAAGAAACTACATGTAAGTACTACATATGATAACAAAACAAGGACCAAATATGCATTTACGTCCCTCGGTGGCTTAGGCTGCTGTCTGTTCTAAGGCGGTGATTCTGTTGTTGTTGATCACAAAAAATCCCACAATGAATCTACAACAACAGAACCACTACTTAATATGTTTAACAGACCAAAGCTTCACTCTAGATTCTGCAGTTGTTAAACTAGAAATCAGAACAAAGCTTTTAGATTCGAATAAATTCATGCAGATTAAGGTTTCTGTGTCGTAAAATGCAAATAAGTGACTAGGGGGAAGATTTGGCACAAGTAAAATGCAATTACGTCCCTAGGTGGCTTAGGCTGCTATCTATTCTAAGGCGGTGGTTCTGTTGTCGTTGATTCATTGTTTTTGTACCTTCCATTGTTTGTGGGTGTTCCATGCTTGTTTTGTTATGCATAGCTTGGTGTCCTTTCTAGTTTAGCAATTATATTGACAAGGGAGAGAGAGCTGATTATTTTGCTTAATTGTCTTCCTGGTGTCTCTGTGGCTCTTCCTTGCGGTGCCGTGGTTGATGGTTGGTCTGCAGTTGGTGACTGTCATATTTTCTGATCATTATTTATTTTAGAATAAGCTTCCAGAAGTCCCTGAATAGGCTAATATGCAATTTCACATGATAGCGTTATGACTTCCTGGGTAAGATAGCATGGGTAAGATAAGATTTTCTATCCTAGGGTAAAATCTCAGATATTGTTATCCCGTGTGCAAAAAAACACCAAACTGTTAATTGAATGTGCTGATATGTTGTGCTAATATAGAATAGCTGCTGGGTTCATCTGAGAGGGTTCACAATAATTGTGAATTGCCTATGGAGATTTACAATATTTGTGAATGCTTGGTTTGGATAAGACACAGGTGTTCCGGCCAGGTGCCTTGTTGACATCTGTGATTGACATGTATATGTTTTATAGGGAATTCTGACACTAGTTTGTTATTGTTTCTCAAATGTCATATTTATAAGCCTGTCAATTCTGATGGGATGTTTTAACACTTTCGAAAGGTCATGATGACAAATGTTACTTAGTAAAGTAACATTAAAAAGCCCAATAAATAGATCATGTCAATTCTGACATTGATTTGCAGGATTGGGCAATACATAATGATATATGACCTTTGGGAAATTGCGCGACTGGTGTGACTATGAGTCACTTTTGAATCTTCTGATTGGTTGATATAAATGGAAGCTTATCTATGTAGAGGGCGCTATGTAGTTAACTTGAAATTGGTCAGTGATGATGTCATTAGGTGGCGCTGTGGTCAGCTTCTATCACGAGACTTCATGGTATATCAGATGAAACCCAGTGTCAGAGCTTTAGATTTCGGAACTTTGGATTATAGTTTTAGCTTCTAGAAGTATTTTAGTTGGACTTAAGAAGATCAAATAAAAATTGAAATTGTGAAAGTTGTTGCTGAAATTTAAAAGACTTAGAAATTCTAAAGAGACTTTAAAAGCACAACGCGAACGAAAATATTAGAATCAACATACACAATCTATGTATGTATTCCATGCTAGTCTATGTTTTATGCTATACTTTGCTATTCTTTTCTATTCTGTTATTTTATGTTATATTATATTGAGAAATTATATATAATTATAATCTATGTTATGACATGCTGTTTTCTGTTATTCTATGCTATGTTATGAAAAAGCATGGAAAGGAATTATATGACATGGTTATATGTAATGGTATGGTGTAGTATGCTATCACCTGGTTTAAAATGGTTTGTTATGACATAGTACGTTTCTGAAAGGAGTGGTCTGGTATGGCATTGTTTGAGCTGAAGTCAGTTTGGGTACGCTAAAGTACGGTACAATATATAGTTTTCGCAGTGGAAAGCGGTGTGTTCTGATCCGGATGACTTATAGAAAATATTGATCATTTTGGCGATTAAAGATCATTAAAGACAAGTCGGCACGGCTTGAAGGTCCCATTTTTCTATTAAACTGCTACTCACATGTTAAGTGACAATTAAGGTCATTCTGTCACTATGTCAATTTCAATCTGATATGAAATAATGTCAGAGAGTTCCAATCACTAACTGACGTCACTTAAGAAACAGGGCTAATGAAAATGCGTTCATAAGTCTTCCCTGAACTTTCTATTAAAAGTGAATCAGCCTACTCGGAGAAGACAAATGTAGCTTATCAAAGTGAATCTTATTCTCCTTATAGTTTTTGAATTCCGGTTTTCTTCATTACACCTCAAAGAGCGGATAAGACAGTTCATGTGAAACATCTCTATCACATAAGCGACCGTCAAATGATAAGGAGAATATGCGAGGATGCGCAGGCTCCCCTAAACTGGCTCCCTTTGTATACAAAATGTAAAACCATTAATCTGAATGTATACCAAACAACTAGCCATCCGGTCCTTGAAGCTACAGATGTATACAGAATGCGTTACTGGAGGTTTCGAAAAAGACAACTATCATGGCTCAAATTAGTTCCATTTACAGCAGCCCCTAATAGACCGTGCGATAATCATCTTCTGCAAAGGTTATACGCCAAATTAGGCAGGACAGAACATAATATTAAATTTTGAAATCTCTTTCTAATCAACTATTGCTACGGTACACTACCCACTCTATACGGTACCCCTGAAACAGTAAGAATCTATCATGAGTGTGAGGTTAGGATAGAAAAATCCGTCCCGAGGATCGCCGTTTGGCATCACGAGGCTTGCCAAGTGATGACAAACGGTGATCCCGAGGGACGGATTTTTCTATCCTATACCCTCACACGAAGATGCAATGTCACATTATGGCGTTATTTGACGTCCTGGGTAAGATAGCATGGATAAGATAAGATGTTATATCCTAGGTTAAAATCTCAGATATCCTTATTGGGTGTGCAAGAATATGCTTTGCTATTCACGAACTAAAATTTCTAGTTCATTATCAATATAAATGAAAAATTTGGTAAAAGCTCTTGGTAAAATTTAACAGAATGCTATTGTTTGAACAAAATGAGTTGTTAAGCTAGGCCTAGCTAATAATTATCAGAAGAAATACTGTTCCCTAGCCATATACATTGGCAGTAAAGTACACAGGGCCAGAAAAAAACATACTACTGCTGGCCATTTTAAAAACATATATGTATTTAATTCAAAAAACTAAAAGTTTGGAAATCATAGCAAAACAATAATGCTATCATTAAATCATTCTGAACAGAAAATAAAAAGTTCTAATACAGAACATAAACTACTTGTTATGGGCCTTTGAAATGAACACAAAAAGCAGAAAGCAGTGATATACCCGTAAGACGTGTTAAATCCAACGCATTAATATAACTTTATATCTTAGTCGTGTACGCCGCACTAAAAAGCAGTGTTAATTTTAGATGCATCCAACTTACAGTGGAGCCAGAGAAACACTTGACATAAAACGCAACCCATGTGCACTAGGCCAGAGAGAGGTGTGCATAAGACTTTGTACTTCATCTGCGACCCATGTGCACTAGACTTTGAGACCCATGTGCACTAGACATTCTGGCCAAGAGGTACCTGAGAACTCCTTGTGCACAATGAAGTTCAATACCTGTATAACACATAGCACAAGTTACATGTACCGTAACAGAGTCCTTAAATAGAATGCATTTCATAATTTGGATATTTTGCATAATTTCATAATTTGGATATTTTTTACCACTTATTTGTCTTTCATTTTTTCTAGCTTTCTATCTGCATAAAACATGAATGTATTCGAACATTAGCTTTTCATTTAAAAGCTTTTTTTAAACAATGCATACATACGAGGCTTGTTCAGAAACTATTGAGACAAATGCATTTTAACATGCAATCTTTGGGGTAGGCAGTTGAAATTCGCTCTGAAGTATTATTGTCCTCTTGCAAAGTTATTTTGCTATACAATGTTGGACTAACTGCGTCGACTTTCATTCTTCTGTTGCCTTAGTAACCACAGGTAGCAATTACCGGAGCACGCCAAAAAACGCTGTGTGTACTTAGAATACTCAATTTTACAACCACCATGTCGTATATGATCTAAGTAAAATATTTTGCAAACATCGTTCAACCAAAACTGCCATTCCATGTGCATCATTTGATAACAGACTTGTAATGTTTACAGATAAATGAATGGTATATCTGTCACATACTCAAGGATACCTTTGAATTACAAATGTCAAAACTTACGACGCCAGTAGAAAACGTGGAGCACCAAAAACGAAATTACTGAGTGCAACACCAAAATACAATTTTGAAATGAAATTAAAACCGAATGTTTAGTTATATTTTATTTTCAGCTGGTAAAAGTGTTCGATTTAAACACCTTTTAACAGACTATTCAGCATTTTCGCTTTTAACTATCAAAAATAAATTTGACGTGCCCACATCAGTGGGTTTCCTCAACGTTTTGTTCAGATTTTTTCACATATAGCAAGTCATGCCGTATATCTACAAAGTCCATACAGATAATTAGTTGATTCTGCAAATGCAGACTTACATATCAATAGCGTATGCATCAAGAATCCCTAAATTGTCAAATTATCATTGTAGCTTAATTACCTGAACGATATTATTATAGACACTGCACAATGAATGCAAACGTCATATGGCGTGCTCCGGTGTGGTGGGGGTATCCGTCATCTTAAAGCTATTGCACCATAGCAATCAAAGATAACTGAAAGATAATCCAGCCCACACCCCCTTGGATGCTGCACTTAATGTATATGTACTTTGTTTAAAATACTGTTCAGTCGGTTTGACAAAATAGTGAATGTCTCAATAGTTTCTGAACAAGCCTCGTATGTTGTGATATGGCCATATATATGATGATAACCTTTGCAAACAGTTGGGATCCAGATCATGTCAGATAAAGATGTTAGGTCTGGTCTGGATCCAACCTGACACTCTCATGCATGAGCATAGAATAAAATTTTCATTGAGAGATCTATTAACCCTTTTTGTGGGACATAGGCAAACAGCCCAGACCCAGATCAGACGCCAAATAATGCAGATGACACCAAGCTTACACTACAGATGCACTAGGGTTTGAGAAATATAAAAAAAAAACATCCTATTATAGACGTAGTTCATCATTGATAGCTTTGCACTTCAGGTGCACTAGGGTTTGAGACTGGTGTGCAACTCATCGCTCAATGCTAGCTCAACTGTAGTGCAACCCATGTGAAACCCATGTAAACAAGGGTGTAGAGTGTTTCTCTGGCTTCACTGTAGGACTGCTTAGCCTCTATAGAGTACCATCGTTTGCAAGAGACCTTTCATAGTTTGTATATCACATGAGTGATAAAACGCAATGCAATAAAATCGACAAACCACCAGTAGTTTACAGATTTGGCCTAGTGCACCAAAAATGCATTTTTCAGTATTTTTAATACCATGTGATAAATAGAATCTAAATTCGTGTTACTGTATAATTGAATTTATGAAACTTGTTGCGAAAAAGAGATAAAATGCTCGGCAAGCCTCGCATTTTATCTCTTTTTCCCAACTCGTTTAATAAAATCAATAAAACATGAGTACTTATGTAAGCGCCTCTATATAATGTGTTGTGTCCATCTGTGCTGTGGAAGACTACAGCTAGTGTTCATCGAATTGCAACATCTTTCTGGCATCGAGGTTATAAAACTTTAGTACAGTCTCAGACTTAAAATAAAGCGCAATGATTGGCTGCTTGCAGATATGTGTCCGCAAGCAACCAATCATTGCGCTTTATTTTGAGTCTGAGAAGAAATCAAGTTTTATAACCTCGAGGCCTGAGTTCTGTAAAAAGTGTAGCTTAACTCGTTGATGGCCAAAACCAAATTCCTCAGACAGGAACATATGCAAACAAGATAGTTTCCAATATGAAGACTCTCATCAAAGACTGTTTGATTGCTTACTCTAAATTTGGAAATTTTCGCGAGAATTTTATTTTCGCCAATAGCTTAAAAGACATATTTGCGACGTTAAAATTCGCGACTAAGGTATGATTTACCTATATCAGTAAACAACGGTGTGATTTCGCCATTTCGCGAGGAAGTTTCGCAAATATAAAACCCTCGCGAAAATTTCCGAATTTACAGTACTTGGGCAAATAATTTAGCTGTACCAAGGATGTATATGTCCAGTCCCCGAGGTTATAAAAATTTCATGCTCAACCAATCTGAGCATGAAATTTCAGCTGTTAATAAAAACTAAAATTTTGAAAAATAAAGACGTTTCTTGCTTGAAAACTCTCAGATGCAGTTGATAGGGTTGCTCAGACACACGTCAAATCAAGTGGCCGAACTACGTTCTCAGCATTAAGATTGAAACGTGTTTCAAACAGGGTTTGAACAACAGAAGAACATAGGCCGAGGATTTTGTACCAGTAAAATGCATTAAAGCCCCCCCCCCCCCCCCCCTCAGTGGCTTTGGCTGCTGTCCGTTCTAAGACGGTGGTTCTGTTTTCCACTCATCTCGATGGGGAAGAGAGAGCTGGTTGCTTTGCTTTGTCTTCTTGGTGTCTCGTGATTGTTTTGTGGCTCTTCCTCATGATGTCACGGGTTTGTCTGCAGTTTGTGATTGTGGTATTTCCTTATAATACTCACTTACTATTTTTGATATGTATATTTTAAGTTAAGGTTTGTTTTAAAATTCTGCTTTTGTAAAGCTGAGGCTTTTCCAGTCACCTAGCGGACTTGTGGCCATATTTATATAATTTGTTATCAAGAAAGCTCATATTTATTTGCATATATATCTGACGATTATTGGCCATTATATAACCTGAGAAAAATTATAAGTTAATAGTTTATATCCTTAACTATTACTGTCCAGTCGAAGACATTGTCGCTTCATAGCACACTCATTTTAAACATCGTTCAGGCATCATAAACTCTCACAACAAGGTTATAGCCTGACATCTCTCGGATAGAAATCCAGCACATATTAGGAACTAATTTATGCGCACTGACTCTCTAATGCGCACTGACTCTCTGATTGACATTGGCTATGTAAGTATGTCTTCCTGGTTTAATCTCGATGTACTTTCTAAGATAATGAGTTTTTTCTTCCTTCTTTTCTTAAAGTACACTCGTGATTCAATTGAATGAAATCCTAATCCTAATCACGTACCGCTTTGCCCCTGGCTTTCCAGCATCAGGTAGCTAACCCTTACTTTGCACAATGAAAACTTTCTTCCACGTTGCGGTATTGATAAGTGTATTTTTTAAATGCTTGAGATGTTGTTTTTATCAATTAGCGTCCCATCTGGCTCAGCCCTGCTGACCAATGTTCGATTTTCGGGACGTATGGAATAAATAAACAAATTGGTTGGGAAATGCACGTATGACGTCAATGCAGTTCATCTGTGATTAATGGAATAGGACAATAAGTTTGAAAGCCTGGCAATTTACGGATTAAAATGTCAGCTAAAGGGCATTCAATCTGCGAAAAAGAAAATTCCCTTTCAATTTACATCTATCTAAGTCTTGCACAGACATATCAAATGCCATAAAACGCGGCGTCTGATCAGGGTCTCCACCTTTTTTTTTCTAGCATATATTCTATTACAACGCTTAAATTGGGAACGAGATTGTCAAATTATTAACTTAAAGGTTTGAACGGTTCATTAGGCTTAAAATATAAGGTTTTATTCTCAATGTTACTGTTAATCCGGAAATTTTCGCGAGAATTTGTTTTCGCGAACAGCGTTAAATTACATATTTGTGACGCTTAAAATTCGCGACTAGGGCATGATTTACGTATATTAGTAAACGACAGAGAGATCTCGGCATTTCGCGTGGATTTTATTTTCACGAAACTTCGCTTATGCGAAGTTTCGTGAATATAAAACCCTCGCAAAAATTTCCAAATTAACAGTATATCAAAGATCTAGTTCTATCCTTGACCAATACAGTGATGGTATATGTGATAAGTACAATAATCTTATGACCTGACTCATAATAAGAAGTATCTTGTTCATTAAAAAGACTGCCGTTGGGAATTCTCTTGAAATTGTAAAACATGTTAAGTGATTAGTTCTTAGGTTCAGCGACAAGGAAACGTGATGCTTCTGTTTATTCCAGCCATTATAATGTCGTCGTCTTGCTCTAGTTCTGAGACGGCCAGAAGGTCAATCTCGCATAGTTTGTGTACATGGGACAGAGCACGATATTTCGGTTCTTATCGCATTGGCGAGAGCGAAGGCTCAAGCGAGTCAGAGTCTTTGCTGCTCGCATACTCAATGCATTGATGTAGATGAAGACTCAGATCAAAGATTATACCGCTAGACACCTGGATACTTTAGTATGGGGGTTTGGTAGAGGCATTTGCGTATATGCTATAAGTCCCAACATCTCGTGTGCTGACCCATAAATGGCACAGCCCTACCCACGGTTTTACTGAGGAACAAATTTTGTTATTACCATTTAAGGGAAACACATGTGAAAACAATTGCAGCGTGTAGATAATTTTAAGTATCTTTGACTGTCTTGCTCATATATCTGCAAGATGTCACCAAGTTTCCAAGATCAGGACACTTATTTAAGAAGTGACATACATAATATGATGTAATCAATGAGCAAGGTCAATGTCTAATGTAATAGATGGTATTTCTGAACGGGCCAATATATTTCACATGATTACTTAGAGGTGCCAAAACATTCGAAATTATATTCATTTCTGATTATGAAGCCCATGGACTGATGTAACAGATGTTATCAATGCACTTGTTAACACATTCCTTATACTGTGCATAAAATGCTAAATGTAGAGCCACAAATAGAAAAGGTAGTTTTACATTTATACAAGACTGCAATAAATGTTCCTGTTTATTGTTAATGGTAAAAACGCATTCTCATCCAAGAATGTTTGTTGCTATCTGCTTCTGTGGTAATCATCATTTGTACTCGCCTCCTTCCAATCAGTAGAATAATCATACAGTATTTCAATCATTTTACCAACAGTCCACCCAGAATCGATAAGCCATCATCAACTTTCCAACTATGCCATCCATGGCTTGGAACATTCAGAAACTGATATAAATGCTTGATAGTTGGCTCTTTGAACGCGCGTTTCAAGTGATAATCTGCAAGAAGAAGAAATACTAAAACTATACACGGAGAATAAAGATGCCATCAAAAGCAATGAGTAGGTGGCCTGATGTAATTTGATATTTCTGTGAAAAAGAATAAAATCTTAGCTGGTTTACTTTGATAAAGGTTGCCTTTCCATACATGAAACAAACATATTTTCAAATAATTATGTCTCTGAACACCTATTATCTTTCCCCAAGTATTCAAAAACTTCTATAAAGGCTTAGTAACGGTACTTCTAAAGTGCTGAAAGAGAGGTAACTATCTCCCCTTCTGATGAATGAGCTAGATTTATCACAGCAGGTAAAGCAATGCAGCCCATGATGAACAGGGCACTATCTCTCAACTCATTCGTTTTGCTAGAGCATCTAGCCATGTTACACAGACTGCAACACTCGCAATTAATTGTTAACTCAGATACTTCTTAAACAAGGCTATTCGATCATAAACTTCGCAAAACCTTCTCTAAATTTATTAATGATGCTATGATTTGATATGAACTTAAGACCAAAGACTTTCGGAGCCTGTGTCTACGGTGACTTGGTGCATAAATTGAAGAAGCTTGTTGGCTCTAATAATTTTTCAGCGCAGTTTATTAAAATAATTTCCCATTATAAAAAAAGATTGGCTATAAAATCAATGTATTGCAACAGACTGCATGCTAAGTGGTCAACCCAATCATGGTTGGCAACTTTGCTTTCCTCTTTAATTGCACGCAGGTGGGTCGGACTTAAGACTCTGTGACGGTTCCGACTTAAAGATTTATCTATTGATGAGATGGTAGGGGCCTGATGTTTTGGCTGTTGTCAGGCCCCACAGGGTTTACCTCTTGGATTTCTTTTGCTCCTGTATTCAATTTTATGTATTGTTTAGTCCTTATCTTTGCTTTATTTCCTTTTTATATCTTGATTTATATGTGCTAGGAGATGACGCATGTATAAGTTAGGGGTATTTCATGCAAACAAACAAAAATGTGTCTTGATCCACATCTGAACTAAAGGTGAGGTTAGCGCTGTGAAACCGGTTTAAGCCCTCCAGTAAAATATTTTACTGACCGTTCCAATGCCATACTTCTTTTGTGAATCATTTGTGTTATTTATGTCTTGTGTTTGTCATACTTTCGCGTCTGTTCATTGCTGCCTTGTGGTCACTTGTTGGGAAAGGGGTGACCTCTTTGCCCTTGTTTGTGATGTTTAATTGTGTTTTGTCAATTTCCCATATGGTATCCCAGGTGAGGTGTGGTACTTGATTTATCGATTCCTGATCTTTACCGTCTCTTTTACTTTAACAATCTGAGGGGAGGATTCGGCCGGTAAAATATATTTAGGTCCCCGGTAGTCTTAGGTTGTCTCGGCTAGTGTTCGTTCTAAGATATTGATTTTGCTGTTGCTGATTAACTGTCTGCTTTTCCTCCCATGTTGGTGGATGCTTTGTGTTTGTGTTTGGTCCTTGTTTTGTAATGTAGTGCTGCATCCAAAAGGAGATGGTTGTTTTACTTTAACCAAGTGATGCCGAATGGAATGTCCAATTCTTATTAATTGGACCAGTCATTCCCTAGGTGGTATTGTTCATTTGTAAAGGGTGTTGAGAAAGTTCGTTCAGAAATAAAATTATGTTTCTATTATTTTAGTTATATTGTGTCTAATGGCATAATGTCACTGGAATTCTTTAAGGTCAATCCACTTGATAAGAAACAACCAACAGTATGTTTAATCAAATGTTTTGTCATGGAAAAAAATGATCTTCAAAATCAAGTACCTCTTGGAAATTTATGGGCTCGAGGAGCAAAATTGGGGTATATGAAAAAATAAAATATTGTCATGCAATAATCATAGTGATAAGATTTCCTAATTAGTTCAGAACCCTACATGGAGTTGTTATTCATATTACATAAACTTTTAGTACATTTACTTAACCAAAAGGCTGTAAACAATCATCCAATATAAAATATGTCACAATCTTTCTGGAAAATGTAAGATTTTTCTAGAATTATTGAGAGACAGTACCCCCAGTAAATATAATCGTGTGAAGACATTCAACGTCAGACATTATGTCAAACGCTATAGAGTATCACAAAGAATAACAAGCTTTTGGAAAAAGCAATTTTTCAGCATCATTTTCTTTTAATATGATTCGAAATTCTATGCCGAACAGCGGGACGAACATTTTCTTATCACCCTTTATTCAAATCTTAACGAAACATTCTGTAAGAAAAAAGTGGAGACCTATGCCGCGTCTGATCTGGGTCTGCACTGTTTGCCTATGTACCACAAAAAGGACGCCAGGATGTCCATTCTAAGGCGGTGGTTCTGTTGTTGTTGACTTATTGTTTATTGTTACTCCCATTGTGGGAGTCTGTAATTGTTCTATGGTGTGTTGTACGTTACTATATGTCCATTCTAGTTTTGCAGTCATCTTGATGAAGAAGAGAGAGCTGGCTGCTTTGCTTAGTTTGTCTTCCTGGTGACTCGTGATAGTTGTGTTGCTCTAAGGCGGTGGTTCTGTTGTTGTTGACTTGTTGTTTATTGTTACTCCCATTGTGGGAGTCTGTAATTGTTCTATGGTTTGTTGTACGTTACTTTATGTCCATTCTAGTTTTGCAGTTATCTTGATGGAGAAGAGAGAGCTGGCTGCTTTGCTTAGTTTGTCTTCCTGGTGACTCGTGATAGTTGTGTAGCTCTTCCCCGCAGTGCCATGGGTTTGTCTGCAGTTTGTGATTGTGGTATTTCCTGATCATATTCACTTACTATCTTTATAAGGGTTAATTGTGTCCTTGCTGTCGTGTGTCCTTGCTATCATTGTTTCCTACAAATCAAACTTTGAAATGTTCAGTCAGCAAAATGCCTCACTGATAATATAAATTGGATTCAACGCATTTCAGAGATTTCTTCCAAAGCAGCTAAGAAACTTTACTTCTTTTACAGGAATATACTGCTTTTGCACATAAGAGTACAAAGGAAGATGCGTACAAAACTTTGGTTCGGTCTAAACTAGAGTATGCAGCACCCATTTTGAGCCCTTACTAAAAACTTAAAGCTGCATAGTCTGTAACTTTTGATCTTTTAATTTTAGAACTAATGTTTCTATTTTTCAAGAACACAGTAAAAAACTAAAATTCAGGTACACATTTTACCACTTTCGTGAATCTTAACAAATTATCAGTATCAAAACAACAGCATTTATGTTAAAATAAAATGTCTATAATTATTGGACGGACGCGAATAATTACCAACAAGAGAAAAACAAACCTGTTTTTATAAGATAATTCACTTTTCCGTGCAGTTTTCAGCTAAAGCGAACATATTTATTTGAACACATAACTTAATTCTACTTTTACAAATGATTTAAAAAGAAAATAAAAAATTTTGAAAATGTTCATAGTTGCAGACGTAGTCTCTTTAAGATTAATATAGATGATTCAGAAAGTTCAGAGGACGGCTGCCCGCTGGACCTGCAGGAGATTGCGAAACATAAATAGTGTCAGTTAAATGCTAGATGAGCTGAAGTGGCCATCTCTTGAGGCCCGTATGGATTGGTCGTCCCTGCTTCTCTTTCACAGGATTTATTGTGGTGCAGTGTCTATTAAAAATGACAAACCACAGTTCGAAAACGACAATGTCATACTGTGCCGAATAGCTCTAGGAATACATTTGAGTCAACACATGAGATTAATGAACCAGGCGATCGCACATATCCGGTACAAAATCGACAACTTTGCAAACTGGATACTAGTAGCTACACAAGGGCGGTTTTGTTTCTTTGTTTGATTTGATTCTTTACGTCCCATCAACAATCTTTCAGTTAAACAGGGACGGGTCTTCCTGGATTGAACCAGTACTAAGCTAGGATAAATGTGTCTTGCTCAAGGACCACAACGCAGTGACGCCGGTGAGGCTCGAACCCGCGGCCCTTCGGTCTCGAGTCAAGCACTCTACCACTGGACCACTGCGCTCCCGACAAGGGCGGTTACTGAACTATTATACACACATGCGATATATACCATTGTTTCATGGGCTGGCCCATTATGTTTATCTTTTTGCATGCAGGGTAATTATACCTGCTTTTTTCAAAGGGTATATCAATTTCGTACGAAAGTCGGTCGGTCGTCCGTCTGTCCGTCTGTCTGTGCGTCCGTGCGTCTGTGCGGATGTGCGTCCATGCGGATGTGCGTCCGTCACGTTTCTTGTAAATGTATCTTCTCCTTAACGGTTAGACGTAGCAACTTCAAACTTTGTAGCTGAATAGGTCACATAAAGTAGAGGGTACTGGGCATCGTTTTGTGTGACCTTGACCCCAAGGTCAAGGTCAAATGTCAAATGATATATATTTTTGTAAATGTATCTCTCCTAAACGGTTAGACGTAGAAACTTCAAATTTTGTAGCTGAATAGGTCACATAATGTAGAGGGTAATGGGTAAAATTTCGTGTGACCTTGACCCCAAGGTCAAGTTCAAAAGTCAAATATTGAATTTTCTTGTAAATACTTCTCCTCCTAAACCTTTTGACGTAGTAACCTCAAACTCTGTAGGTGCATAGGTCACATGATGTAGAGGGCACTGGGCAACATTTCCTGTGACCTTGACCCCAAGATCAAGGTCAAATAATGTATTTTCTTGTAAATGCATCTTTTCCTTAACCCTGGGATGTAGCAATATCAAACTTTGCTGGTGCATAGGTCACATGATGTCGAGGGTACTGAGCAACATTTAGTGTGACCTTGACCCCAAGGTCAAGGTCAAATAATTTATTTTCTTGTAAATGGATCTTCTCCTTTACCATTGGATGTGCAACATCAAACTTTGCTGGTGCATAGGTCACATGGTGCCGAGGGTACTGGGCAACATTTCGTGTGACCTTGACTCTAAATAATGTGATTTCTTGTAAAAGCATTTCCTCCTAAACCGTTGGACATAACAGCTTCAAACTTAGTTACATAGGTCATATGATAAAGAGGGATACTGGGCAGCGACTCGTGTTTGTCTTTGACCTAAGGTCAAGATCAATAGTGAAATAATGTACTTTCTTGTAAATGCATTTTCTCCTAAATGGTTGGACGTAGCAACTTCAAACTTTGCAGATGCTTTGGTTAGCTCAAAAAGCGGGTATTTGCGATGGTGTACCATCGACAGAAGTCTAGTTGTTCTCTTTTTTCGTCTGCTGACTTTTTTCAAAATTAACTTTTTACAAAAAATTATTTCAAGAACACGATCAGAACATCAAACGGTTTGTTTCCAGATAAGGACAGACATTTTGTCGGCCCTCATCTGATCCAAACTGTTTGCAAAGAACATCAGCAGTCGCCGCTACAGTCGTAAGTGTCCATTGGAAAGGTATGCTTCATTGCAATTCAAATTCAACGATTCCATAAACGCAAGCTGATGACGTCAAAATATGTTTACGACAATCTTGAGGTTCTGAATTGCATTTATTCCTTGAATTAATTTACACTGAAAAGCATTTTAGTCTTGGCCTGTCAAGCAATTATTATGCGTGAGCGTCGAACGGCAGAACCAGCCTGTCAAGATTGCATTATAAGGCTTGTATTGTTCGATTTTATTAACCTGACATAGTGCATAGGGTTTGGTCTGATGCAACTTCCGATCAGGGACTCCACTATCACCATTTGCGTAAGGGAAGTCTTCTCTCACACTTAAAGCACTTAAAGCGCCAATAAAAATGCATTTGAAAATATCGTCTACTCAAGTCGTCTGCTGCAAATAATTGCCTAAAATTTTTGACGAGTTATGTATAGAAGCAAACAGCGTGGACCCAGAACAGACTGCTCCTATAGGAGCAGTCTGATCTGGTCCACACTGTTTTTCATAGAGGCTTCTTAAACCTTTGAGCAGACGACTTTTGTTGCTATTGGCGCATTAAGGGTTAAGAGGCAATAATTTGGCCTGAAGCAACTGCCGATCAGGGTCTCCACTATCACCATTTGCGTAAGGGAAGTCTTCTCTCACACTTAATGCACTTCATTTTGCTGACATCTAATTTTATGGAAGGGCTTGCATTGGAACTGTTAAGATGCAAATGCGTAAAGAAATTGCAAAATGCAAATTGTACTAAAATTAGATCATGGCTTGACGACAAATCTGCATGAGCTATATCAAAACAACATCCAGATCATACTGCGCGCGTACTTGGGCTCGTCACGTGATGGTCGACTGATGTTGCTTTTCATGCGTTTGGTGTTTTGTAAATAACCCTGCATTCTTCCTTTTTCGTCTGACCCCATGTCCGATTATCCGAGACGGCTGACGATTGCCATACCTTGTTTGAATACATGTTTTAGCATGATAGCATTTCACTTATAGCGTCTCTTTCATTGATGAGATATATATTCAATGTCAAAACATGGCTAGGACTACAAAAGCAAGCTTTTTGTCTTAAATAGAGTACCGTACTGCAATTCGGTACTTGCTTTTGAAAGTAAAATCAGGTAAAGAAATACACGACGAGTTAGTTGATGTATATGGGTCTTATTCACCATCACATGGGCAAGTTGAATTCAGGGTTGGGGAGTTTAAACGTGATATGTCACAGGCCCGGACACCCATTAGAAGCCACAGATGACGAAGTATACTCAAACGCCATATTCTCACCGCATTCATACCATTATTTCAGTAAAAATGAATCACCACACCATCTTTAAGTATTTTACATATGCAAATAAGTGAACTGAAGGCTACAAACCACTCACAGAATAGAAACTTCAAAAATGTTTAAGTTGTGAATGAAAAATATTTTTTATCACTTTAACGATGCAAATGTCATCTGCCTTCCCACCCATGTCATATAAATTTCATATTTCTCAAAATATTTTTAGTTATTCCCCGCAGCTTTGACAGCTCATAGCGAGTTACATATTGCTTTTCATGAATTTGAAGAAAACATTACATGACCAGGTCAGGAACTTCCTGCAAGCCAAGAACAAACTAGTTACCGTGAGAATATGAAGTTCCAATTCAATGTGGCTGTCGTATGGAGGTTGTGTTTATATTGGAAGCCAGATAGAAATTATAGGCTTCAACTGTCATTAGATGATATGTACTGAAGGACTAGATAATAAGCTAACAATGTTTATGATTGATTTGATCATATCTTCAGTAAGCATATAAATATCAGGCACGAGACCAAAATTAATTCTACTATATAATTTAATCATTCCTTACATCATCCTGTGTTATACATGACGAACTTAGCTTTCTTTTGAAGCTTTGCCCCAACTCTACAAACCTTGGAAATCATTCTGGCAAGTGTTTCAATAGGGCAAGTCCGGCTTGATTTTGAGCAATTTCACTTGTAAACAACATGTACTGTTGACATAGCTGTCGTGTGGCAGCTCAAGATACCCATAATGGAGTGCAAAGGTCTAAATTTACCTTGAATGACCAGCTACCAGGACTGACTTGACATTTTCTGAAAGCTTATTCACTGCCCACCTCAGATAAACTTAAAATAAAGTATGCTTATATGAACAGACAGTTTAACACCACAGTAAAAAGGGAACTATTTGTGTGGAGTAACATCCTGGTCGTGTTCAACTAATCAAGGGACATAATTGTGGTCTGATTCCATATTGATCACTGAACTGTTAGTACCTTGAGAATATGGAGGACCAGGCTATGTGTGAAAGTTTGTAATATGGTGTGCTCTGATAGGTACAGTAGGGTAACTGGTTTGTGCCATTTCGTTATTTTGTCTTTTTGCCTGGCGTTATGGCGCGGCGAAAAATCGAAAAATGCCACGCGAAAAGACGGAATAACAAATAAACAAAAAGACGTTAAAACGCCAGGCAAAAAGACAAAAAAATGAAATCTGCCACACAAAAGGCGAAAATGCCATGCGAAAAGACGAAAATATCATGCGAAAAAAAACGCCATTTAAATCTTTTATTTTTCGTCTACTCGCCGTGCGTCTTTTCGTTATTTTGTCTTTTCGTCTGGCGTTATTTCGTTTTTTTCAGGTAGCGTTTTTTGTTGTTGTTTTTTTCGTCCATTCGTGTGGCATTTTTTCGTCTTTTCGAGTGGCTTTTTTTCGCTTTTCGTTTTTGCGCCCGGCTTAATGGCACGCCAAAGAGACGAAATAACTCCACGCAAAAGACAAAAAATAAACGCTACGCGAAAAACGAAAAGATTAAATAACGGCAGGCGAAAAGACGAAATAACGAAAATGTGCCAGGCGAAAAGAAGAAAAATAAGATTTTTAAATGACGTCATTTCGCACATGGCGTTTTTTCCCGGCTTTTCGCGCTTGTTTTTCGTCTTTTCGCGTGACGGATTTTCTTTTCTTTGTTTCATCATGGTGTGTTAATTTGATTAGAGTGTTTCTCCATGATGTTACATTGCATTAGTTGGATGGCCTCCAGGCGAGCTGAACATTTCTTGTACTTCAACA
Organism: Loripinus fragilis; assembly: GCA_964019695.1. Classification (NCBI taxonomy): domain Eukaryota; kingdom Metazoa; phylum Mollusca; class Bivalvia; order Lucinida; family Lucinidae; genus Loripinus; species Loripinus fragilis. The sequence continues at coordinate 107,775,229 of OZ026518.1, forward strand.
ACAGCAGAATCTAGGGCGAAGATTTGGTACCAGTAAAATGCATTTAAGCCCCCCGGTGGCTTAGGCTGCTGTCCGTTCTAAGGCGGTTGTTCTATTGTTGTTGACTTTTTGTTTATTGTTACTCCCATTGTGGGAGTCTGTAATTGTTTTAGGTTTTGTTGTATGTTAATTTATGTCCATTCTAGTATCATCATCTCGATGGGGAAGAGAGAGCTGGTTGCTTTGCTTAATTTGTCTTCCTGGTGTCTCGTGATGGTTGAGCGGCTCTTCCTCGCGGTGCCATGGGGTTGTCTGCGGTTTGTGATTGTGGTATTTCCTGATCATACTCACTTACTATTTTTGTTATTTCGTCCTTTCGCCTGGCGTTACAGTAAAACCTGTCTTAAGCGGTCACTAAAAAAGAAGAACAAAAATTGATTTTCAAGACCGATTAATGCAGGTCAAAAGTATTGCAGAATGCTCCAAGAGAGCACTCTGCTATACTTTCGACCTTCATTAACCTACCATTTATCTTTAATATCTTTGTTTTGTCTATTTTTGAGTGGCCGCTTAAGACAGGTTTTACTGTATTTCGTCTTTTCGTTTTTTCGCGTGGCGTTAGTTCGTCTCACAAGCGGAAGTTGTGGCAGCAGTTAAGGAGTGGTTCAATGAAAATGACTCTCACTTCTTCAGTTTTGGACTGATGGCTATCACACTGGTAAATGTATTCGTCGATTTGGTGGTGTTTACGCGTATTGCCGGTACTTTATAGACCGGAAGTGGTAGATATTGGTGATAATACTATATAGAAAACATGTCATATGCCTAAAGGACTATAGAATTAGACCATTTTTAAGTACTCGGCATACACATGGCGATTTATGTAAGCATTTAGGAATAGATTTGAGTACCGATCTGGATGATCGGTACTCAAATCTATTCCTAAATGCTTACATAAATCGCCATGTACATACTGAATACTTAAAAATGATTGAAGTCTATAGTCCTTGTGGCATATGGCATGTTTTTCTGTATAATATTTACACCAATATCTACGACATCCGGTCTATGAAGTACCGGCAATACGCGTAAATACCACCAACTCGACGTATACATTTACCAGTGTGGCTATGGAGCACCGTTGGTTCGAAGTGTGGAGTCCTAAAGGGCAATAGCATAGAAAAGAAGAGATTGATCTGGACCGGAAATAGGCTAGGCTGATTACTTTTTGATTCGCCCTCGTATTTAAAAACTTACGTTTTAAAAAGACGATGACGATCAGTGGGTCAAACAGTTTTATCCAAATAAGGGGTCTAAACTGTTCGCAATGGTCATCAGCAGACGACAAAAGTTACCACTAGCAGGTGAAAGGGGTTTCAAAGAGGATTTAATCTGGGTCCTCTCACGTGGAAAGCGAACGCGTTATCAACGTAGGAAATTTTCATAAACTGATAGGGAAAAAACAAAAGTTCCGCCATTCGAAACTCCTCGATCCAATTCAGAATCAGGTATGTTTTCACGGAATTGGACAAGGCGTTTTGAATGTAGTTCTGTTTGATTACAGTGCACACTTCGCAATACAATCTTTATGGATTTCTTATGCTAACGCAGATGCTTATTTATGTATGATTATTTGCTCAAAGGATAGCATGTCTATTACAGATCCAGCATACAGTTTCGGACCACAATCGGCCCAACCAGCAAAATGCCATTCAAATGATGTTTCGCTGGTGGCCGATAGCGGCCATATACCGTCTGCTGACTGGGTGCCTTAAATGTAATGAAAATGGGAGGTGGCCTCGATCCCCAATGACCTATTACAAGGGCAAAGTTAATCTTCTTCTATGGTCAAGCAATTATAGATCGTTAATGAGCTCATTTAGATTCTAATAAGTACTATAACAAACTGGCCCTGATGATGTAATGAATAATATGATAACTATATGAGACAATCGCTGTTGCAGTGGATACAAAATTGGCGCATGTTTCTAGATTTGTCTGTCTGTCTGTCTGTCTGTCTGTCTAAATGGAGAATTCTATATCTCTTCCTGGCAATCGCACAATAATCACAGTTACCAAAATTAGCATAGCAATTGTTTGTAGCATAAATGATTCATGATCAAAATAGAACTGCGTGAAGAGCGAGAAATAGAATACAATACACATGACATATGGTAACATTGCCATACGCAATGTTGCTTTCATCTCAGCGAGACTGCCAACATCAACCTTGTAAAATATACATTAAATTTTATAAACTTATACATTGTATATTAAAAAAAACTCATGACAACATCTGATGTCAGGACATGGCTGAAAAAATGTTGACTGGGACGTAAAACATCAAAACAAACAGTGCACGGAAATGCCACAGCCTGCAAAAGCGTCAAATGTATACGCAGACGAGGTACATGTACATGTATCTACGCATATGCTACCTAACGGCGCTAGGTGTTTAGTTTATGGTTTCAACCATCCTCTATTCCGTACTGCATGCTGTATGTGTGCGAGATGAGAATGCGTGTATATGCAGGCTCATCCGAGGCTCGACCGCTCACCGATTAGTTTAAACTTTTATTTCATTTTTGTATAACAGCATGTGTACATATAATGCAATAAGTTCACATACAGATCATTACGACCGCTCACCGATTCGACACATGTTTCTGTAAGTACCAAAATATCATGATCTAGTGGCCATTTTGAACAGATAGTCGAATTTACATTGTCATTTTTCCTTATTTTTTTTTCAAAGTTGACAGTGCGCCCAGTAAACATCTAAAAGCGGGCCACTATCTGCCCGCCAGCGAAACGCCATTTGCATGGCGTTTCGCTTGCGGGCAGATAATGGCCCGACACTTATGGTGGCTGGGCGGCAAACCAATACGACCACGCTTGGTATTATAATTAAAGATGTTACAGTGCCTAATGCTCAGAGTTAGACTAGCTACAAGTATATGATATGACACATTGGTGAAAAATTGTTTTAAGGACTGGAGCCAGTCTACCTGAGCATTACAAGGTGGGCTCCTACAGTGTCTGAATATTTAGGGTAAATCATCACGGAACGTATTCTGAAATATCATGACGTAATTGCTTCTCATTTTATGAATGGGAAATGATTTGACTACTCTGCCGTGGAACCTAGCCAGATTTGTGACCTTCAGACGACTGGCTGCTTTCACATTGATGAATTCAACACAAGTGTGTGTTTTGATTTCTTCAAGACATGCATCACTCCGACGTAAGACGGGGAGACATTTACGTCAACGCATGTAGCCTTTGGCAGAAAGAAAAGTGGGTACAACGTGTTGACAGCGATCTATACAACTTGCATGGTGATGAGCTGCCAATGTACAGGAATGAATGTTCCAAACCTCTTCCAATAAAATGATATGATCCCAGTAATCATCTAACGTCAAACAACGTCATATCAACGCCGATGCGACGTCACTATGTCACATCAACGTGAGTGCGACGTCATTGTGTCACATCAACGTGAATACGACGTCATTGTGTAGCATCAACGCTCATACGACGTTGTGGAGACAGTGTATGACAAACCCAAAACAAATGACGCGCATGTGCCCAGCGAAGACACAGAGTAAGAGGAAGGAAAAGATCAGGATGCGGTGTCTCACCTGGACCTGTATTATTTGCTAGTGTAACAATCATAGTCAGAAACAGAACTCATTTGGGACACCCAGCATCAAAGCTTAAAGACGTATCGTGTTGTTAGGGCTTTTTGTTCTGCTTTCAACGTACTGTCAGTGGTACCAATAGCACGTCAGGGCCATTCGAAGATTTTGTGTTACGTACTTGACGTATGTAAGTGTAGCTCATGGGCATTTTGCGAAGTTAAAATTATCATATTGTATCTAGGTACAATTTTCCACATAGCCAAACACAACCAATGGTAACGATTGCCAAGCCTACATGTAGCAACCTGCCTGACAGTGGCAGGGGCGTACTGTCCTGCCAGCCAAGAGTGACAGTGACTTCATATTTTGTTTACAAAGTATCAGGGACTTATAATCGATAGATCACTTGTGTAATAATCCTATCCGCAGGATAGGATTAATACACTAGTGACCTATCGATTCACGTTAGCTCAAGTGTAATGTACACGTTAGTGTTTTACTTAGTGAATGTAAACAAAGTATTAAGTCACTGTCACTCTTGGTTGGCACGACAGTAGATTGCCTAAACTGCAAAGTACGCGAAAGTGGAAACTAACCAAATGCGGCGTCTCACCAAGGTCTGTGCTGTTTTATCACGATAAGCACACTTTTTTGATAAAACTGAAGAATTAAAATGGACAGAATCGAATGTGATTCCGGGCCATTTTCGTGTTGGTTCTTCGAACACGTTATACAAACGCATCCTATAAGTTCTGTCATCAAGAAACCATCAAATCTGATCTTGCAACAAACGTGCATTTTTAGTGCCGGTAATAGATATCGTCAGATAATAGTACAAATCAACTGACCATAATGTGCACGACCCGTGGTGAACTCAGACTGAGTAATGAGATCAGTATCAGATGCCGGAAGGAATTTGTGGAAAGCAAATTGGTAATTTCCTGTACAATGATGCATAATTGGTTCAACATATACCATGTTGTCTAAGAGTTGTGTGCATTTTCACTCAGTGGCCACGGACGGTCAGACGGACTCACACATGTTTCTGTTTATGAGTATTTTTTCAAATGTCTAATAGAGTAATTTAGCTTGTGGGTCTTACTTTATAAGATGGTTGAGTTTCTCTAAAGAAAGTGTTTGAATTGCAAAGGTGCTAGCAGCATGGACACTGATAAAGTTCTGCACCTGCAATGTTTCAGCTAATATGTACATTCCAAAAAATGCTACTCTGGAAGATCAGAAAACGTTTTGCACACCAGTGTCTACACAATGTTAAAATGTTTATTAAGTAGGTAAAATTTGATCAAAAATATACCATGCGGTTCAATAATTATGGACATTTTTTACTAACTGCTAACGGATGGACGGACGTACCGACGGACTCACTCAGTGATAATAGTGCACACCTGCAATGACAGCTTCACCTAAGGTACTATCCTGCCAGCCAAGAGTGACAGTGACGTCATGTTTTGTTTACAAAGTTTTCGGGGACTTATGATCGATTGATCACTTTGTATTAATCCTATCCACAGGATAGGATTAATACACAAGTGACCTATCGATTCGCGTTAGCTCAAATGAAGTGTACACGTTAGTGTTTTATACTTAGCAATTGTAAACAAAGTATTAAGCCACTGTCACTCTTGGTTGGCACGACAGTACCAATTATGCAACTCTGAATGCATGAAATGTTTATAGCTTGACCGGCATCTGGTTGACCGGCAACCGGAACAAAAATCCTGGCGTACCTGCAAAAGCCTATTTTATGCAGTTAAGGGATCCAGCGTATTGTGTTTAGCAGTTGTCGTCATATGTAACCCAATGATATGTACGAGGTGTGACAAAAACGTGCTCGGTCCGATATGCGTCGGTGAGATTCATTGAAATAAAATCTTTGTCAGTCAGTCATTTGATCAAATTGAAGCACACTGGGAGTGTGAAAAGCATGCGGTAATGCTTGGTTGCTTTTGTAAAGCATTTTTAAGAGAGGATGGTACGACACATTTGCAAAATGGAGAAACTTGAAATCAGAGCGGTTATCAAGTACTTCTCTAAGAAAGGAATGCCTCCCAAGGTTATTCATGAAGACTTCATGGAAACCCTTGGGAAGGAGTCCCCTTCTTATAGCACAGTGAAAAATTGGGCAGCAGAGTTTAAGATGGGAAGAGACAGCGTTGAGGATGATGGGCAGTCTGGCCGCCCCAAAGATGCCACCACTGATGAAAATGTCATGGTCGTGCACACCCCGGTTATGTGTGATTAGCAGCGAGACCTACAAGCATAACTAGCGAAGTGGGCATATGTTTTGGGGCAGTACAGTCAATCCTAACCTGATATGGCTTCTTCTGACTTCTATCTGTTCCCAAAACTGAGATCCCATCTTCGTGGTACACAGTATTGAAGCAATAAAAGGCGTCATAGAGGCAGTAAACGAGTAACTGGGGGGACCAGGAAAAGACCTTCTATCTTGAAGGGATAAGAAAGCTCGAACAGAGATGGGCTAAATGCATTGCCTTGAAGGGAGATTACATTGAAAAGCAATGGTCAAATTTTCATTTCCTGGTAGCCCAAAGTACAAGGGACCCATAACATTTTGATCATCTCTCAGAGATGTAGCTTGTAAATACTTCAGTATATATATATATATATATATAAAGTTAAATGTGAGTGAGGCCCAGAAATCTGCAATTTTCAGGACAACACACTCAAATTTTACACTATATATTAAGATGATATAAGCAGCAACATTCCTTAAAACTGTTAAACCTGTCTTAAGCGGCCACTCAAAAAAAGACCAAGAAGTGGCTTTCAAGACCGCACAATGCTCCAAGAGAGCATTCTGCAATACTTTCGACCATCATTAAGCTAGCATTTGTCGTTAAGACCTTTGTTTTGTCTATTTTGGAGTGACTGTCTCTACATCGTGCACAATACCATATATTATGACAACGCCCCTGCAAATAAGATTTTTATTTGTAAAAGAACATAAAAAATTGCTCTCTGCTTTTGAAAATAATGTTACAATTATATTTATTTGCAAGCGAAGCCGCAATATCTGTTTATCGAGAGATTGACATCTGAGGCAATCTTGCGTGACAATCCACAGCCTGGCAAGTCGTACATTCTTACTTAAAAGATCCAAAGCAATGATTTTCTCTTGCAAGCTACACATGCACCACGGTCTCTTTATCTCATAAAGAGAAATCCATGCGCGTGTCTAAAAAATTTTGTCAGAGGTGGTCCAACTCTGACAACATATTTTTAAAGCGGGCCATCATCCGCCCACCAGAGAAACGGCGTTTCGCTTGAGTGTCGATGATGGTCCAACAATGAATACTGGCTTAGTGGTTTTGTGTTTTTTCAGGGGATCCGGACCAGTATTGCTAAGAAACCCTATATTTTGGTGATTTTTCAGGGCGGGGGGGGGGGGGGGACCCCCTGTTTCCCCTCTGGATCTGCCCATTGAACGTGTGCCCCATGAAAGACATTCACATGTAAGTTTGTCAGATTTTGACGACACTTGGCAGAGATATAGCCCATACAGTAATGTCAACCCTATTTGGAGTGTTTTTGTTGTTGCTGTTGTCTATTTTTGTTTGTTTTGTTCTTTTGTTGTTGTGTTGTTTTTTTAAAAAATAGATCACACCTGTTTCTAGAAGGGTGAAGCGTATGAGTTCAAATTTACCCCGTCCGTCCGTCTGCCAACAATTTATATTAAAGTGCGTTTCTCTGCAACATTGATCTCTAATGTCTGATGCAATTGGCCACTATTTCCTACTCCAGCGAACTTTTCACAATTCTCTGCGACAGAGTGCGGTTTTTTTCTGCAACAATGCAAGCTGCAGTTGTCAAAGTAAGTAAGGGTCAAACCTTACACAGTAGGGTAAAGTCGGGTAACTTCGGACATTAGATAAATTCGGACATACATTTTTAAACACTGGAAATCCAGATGAGACGGCTCCTTATGAGCCGTCTCATCAGGATATTCACTGTTTGCTTTGTTAATTTATTTTTATATTCCAATAATTAAAATATGAAGCAAACAAGGTCGCTGTCCGAATTTAACTGATGTCCGAGGTTACCCGACTTTACCCTACCTGTTCTCGCATGCACTGTGATCCGATGACCTTGACCTTCATTTCACGCTCAAATGACCGTGTAGTTCTACGCGTTAAAGTTTGGTAATTATCTGATCCCAGCAAACATGTAACGTCGAAATAGCGTTGTCTCAACACGTTGATACGATGTCATTACGTAGCATCGGCGTTGACACGACGCAATTTTATTGTGTTTATCTGAAACTATGGCATCTATAGACACATGCTAGCTGGCTTGGAATTCGTCTGTTGAGCGAGGAATTACAATATCGGGAAAAAGTTGTTCTCTCCAGCAGACAATAAGAAGTTCAGCATTGACGTCATGTGACGTCACCGCTGTATACAGCTATTGAGTGCAGAATCTTAGCTTTATTGGCATCCCACGACTAATGCCCCGTTAAACGAGTTTCTAGAAAAGGTCGGCCTTGAAAAATACGCAAGACGTGATGAACGGGAAAAATAAAAAGAACAATGCAGACTTAGATCGCGCGACATCTCAGTTGGATCTGCATTGTTCACATCATTAAACCATCGACTTTTGTCGTCTTCTCTCGCGTTTGCTTATGCTCTAAGGTAGCCAATTACAAACAATATCGAATTAAATCAGACTGCTTCCTTGTCTGATCAGGGTTCATATTGCTTACTTCCATTAAAAATCTAGTCTGAAGTGCACTTAAATGCAGACGTAAAAAACAGATGACATTTACAGGAAAATACTAGTTGCGGGATAAGGGTTAAAGACAATATGTCCGTTAAAAAACGAGCATTTTAACTCTTTGCCCCCTGGGATTTTTTCATGCTTTTTTGTCGTCTGCTGATTTTTTTTTTCAAAATCAACCTTTTTGAAAATTCTTTCAGGAATACCACCAGAGTGTCAAACAGTTTGGAACCAGATCAAGCCCGACATTTTGTCCGGCCTGATCTGGTTACAAACTGTTTGCAAAATAACAGCAGGCGACACTATAAACATGTAGGAGGTAAAGAGTTAAATTCACACAAATAACCAAATACATACTTTTTCGTTCATAAGACTTCTAAGGCGATACAAAAAAAAAAACAAAAAAAAAAAAAAAAAAAAAACTCAGCGCCATAGAGAAGACATTTAAAAAAAACTGCCAATTTCAACAAAATATAAATTTTATTTTCGGTGTAAAACATTGTAAACCCATTTTTGTTCAATTTTGATTATTTTTCTAATTATTTATATCTTATGCTTATCTTATATCTTATTATTTGCTTTGGATTAAATATGCTCCTAAACAAGTGAATTGCACAGACCCGCAGGTGTGTACTATAAACACTGTGTCAGTCCGTCTGCCTGTCTGTCTGTCTGACTGTCTGTTCATCCGTCCGTTACTATTTTAGTGAAAATGAACATAACCAATGCAGTGATTCATTTACAATTTTTGGCTTATGTGTCCTAGGACTCGCTGATTCCCATATCAATGAGTCCCAACAGCAAACTTATGAGTCCTCAACACTATTTTTCATGACAAGTCTGCAATATCATTGCATCCTGGGACTCGCTGAAATAAATACTTTGTATCCCTGAGACAAAATTATGCGCTCAAGATGCAGGATGCGCAGGTTAAAAGTCCCTGACAGCATGTGCTTCTTTGATTTACCATGATGAGCAACCTTAGTATTTTCGAGCGTGTCTCATTTCTATGGCAATCCGCGATTCATTAAGGTTATTTTGTCTCATACAAATAAAAGCAAACAAATTTGTTTTTGATAAGATGCTTTACTAATTAACTGCTGAAGCCAGTGCAAGACTCCTAGCAGGAAATTATATTAATTGATAGGTTTCCCTCCAAGATTATGATTTTTTTTCTGATTTTGAAATACAAATCGACTTGGCGTTGACATTTGTTAAATATATGGGCCGCCACGTATTTTCGTTTTAAATTTTGCAGTACACTTAACCAATGCAAGCATTTTTAAAGCAAAAAACTATATATAACCTGCTTAAAATGTCCCCGAAAGTTTTATTTTGTTGTTAAATTCGCGGTAAGTGTGCAAGATATGAAAACTAGTATGCAAAATGCATAGGTTTTAATATTGCTTACATTTACTGCACCTAACTTTGATTAACAAGAGAGGTAGACAGAGCTACATGTAAGCCCTATCAGTCAGCACATGAAAGCGGGTCATTGTCAGCTCGCCAGCGAAACGCCACTTGAATGGCGTTTCGCTGGCGGGCCGACGATGGCCCGTCACTGTATGCTGGCTGGGTAGTTCCAAGTCAAAAACGAAGACTCGGAGGTAAGCCAAGGTAAACAACTATTTTTCTTTGGAATACTGTCTAGCCCAATATGTTGTCCTTCTTGAATTCAGTGCCGGCATGGCAATAACATGGAATCATTATATTATGACTGCTGGGACCCCGAGTAGAGCTTCCGAGTACACAAGATTCAGTCTGGATGGAAATATGAGGACGTCTCCAACTTCGCAACACTAAAAAGCGAGTGAGTGTAACCAGGAAATTCATATACGAACGGAATATTTTCATCTACAATTTATGACAAATGGGATGATTTGAATTTTGAAATAGTTAATTTTCCATTGCTTGATGGAGATGTTCCTTGCATCCCTTCCTATGGTATATATATTTCGCAGCTTATTCCTTTTGCGAGAGTGTGATTTAATTTTAGTGACTTCAACAAAAGAAACCATATTTTTGACTGCTAAAACAAGGGTATCGATATCATAAATTGTTAAAACATTTTCGAAATGCTACCAAAGTCACTCAGAGTTGATTGTTAAATGCAATATTACGGCATTGTCAAACATATTGGTGGCTCTATTCGTCTGTTTGCCGACGATACCAGTTTATACATTATTATAGACCTCCCAGAGGACGCTGCCAGGATTCTTAATGCTGGTCTACAAACCATCTCACAATGGGCGAACGCCTGGCTGGTGCCATTCAATGCTAGCAAAACTTTATCTATGATCTTTTCTCGCAAATCCACTCCTGTACATCACCCGTCTCTTTTTATGAATGGCACCATCATTGAAGAAATCGCACGTCACAAGCACTTAGGCCTCTCTTTCTCTAGCACATGCCCATGGACTGACCACGTCAACACTATATCAGTAAAAGCAGGGACACGACTCAATTTCTTAAGGGCTCTCAAGTTCAGGGTCAGCAGGAAATCACTAGAGAAAATATAAAAATATCTTACATACGTCCCCTGCTTGAGTATAGTGACTCAGTATGGGACAAATGCTCTTCTGATTCAAAGAAACAGTTGGAAGCAATCCAAACTTAGGCTGCTAGAGTAATCATAGGCGCCATAAAACTCTGTGCTCCTTACTGACTTGGGATGGGAGACTCTTCAAAGTCGCCGTTACAAGCACAAACTTGTACTACTTTACAAAATCCTCCATGGTCTTGCACCCGATTTCCCCTCAGAGCTAGTACCTCCCCTCGTTCAAGAAACTACTACCTATAACCTCCGAAATTCTGACAATGTTCAAAACTATTGTACCCATTCTAACCTCATTCTTTCCTTTATTAATTCGTGCATGGAACGAACTATCTAATGACATACGAAACGCACATTCTGTTACCTCCTTCAAGTACAAACTGAACAGAAATTTAAATACACCCCTTTTTACAATGCTGGCTCACGCAAAGGACAAATTATCCACGCTAGATTAAGGCTAGAGTGCATCTCTCTAAATTTTGATTTGTATATGAAACACATTGTCTCCAGTCCCTCGTGACAATGTGGTGGCTTCGAAAGTGCAACTAAACTCATTTCCTTTTTAGTTACCTGTCCAATTTTCACGAATGCTAGGCAAAGATATTTGCCTGACAATCTTGAAAATTTCACAGCTAGGGAACTTCTGTTTGGAAAAGAAAATGCAACAGAGCAAGATAACCAATCACTCTTCTTGCAAGTTCAAGAAGATTTTATTATTAAGTCAGGCAGATTCATTTAAACTTGCATACAACGATAGGAATCCAGTCATTTTCTATATAATATGTTTATATATGTTATACCTTGGCCAGCCAACGAGACAGTGGTACTTATCGCATATGCTCTGGGTCAATTGTGCATGCATGGGAATATATCTGGAATTTATCTGTAGCATTGTCTGCTACATAACATTTTACATGCATGATAAGTTGGTTCTGGTGAATCAGTGCAAAAGCACCAACCTTTCAGATGCCAACTGGTATCATATGCAAAAACTGATCTCATATGCAATACGTGCTATAGTTACGTGGGCTGCATCATTTGAAGAATTGCAATTGTTTTTCGATTATATCTATAGACTGGCAGGCACTTGAAGCAAATGAATAACGAAAAAATGTTATGAAGCAACAGCGCCGGGTTAGCGTCGATGAGGCACTATCACGTGACATTGGCGTTATCACGACGTTTTTGATTCAGTCCACTTAAGTGCCTGCTAGAAAAGGAGCATCTTACTATCAATCTGCCGGTCTGTCTTTCTGTTTATCTATCTATCTATCTTTCTATCTATCTATCTATCTATCTATCTATCTATCTATCTATCTATCTATCTATCTATCTATCTATCTATCTATCTATCTATCTATCTATCTATCTATCTATCTGTCTATCTATCTATCTATCAAATGTGTTTAGACTATGCATGCCATTCACAAATATTGTAAAATCAACCTGTATTAGGAAATAACCAAAATAAGACTTACGGCTTACTGTCAGATAAACCAAATGCAATATTGGTTTAAAAATTCTTCTGCAAAAGGGCACATCGGAGCTGATATTTTATGAGGATTTGGTTTATAAATTCAAAAGAATTGTTGAAAACACTAATTTTAGAGATCACTTCAAAAAGATAATCAACATTATAAAAAGTTGGATATAACAGGGATATGATGTGACATTCTGCACGTCTAGTTGTAAACCAAATCACAGTTTATAGCTATGGTCTCCTCTTTTATTGTACGATAGTGGGCCAGGCTTCAGACTCAATGACAGCCCTGTCATATAGCTTAAATTCATTGTTTGGTGCATGATGCTTGTCTTTGGCTGGGCCCACCGTGGATCAACTTGAGGTTTGTTTTAGCTATTGCTGTCTGCGAGTCATGAGCTCTTTTTTGTTTCATTATAGTGTGTTATTTTTTTTTATTTGATCGTTTCTCTATGACGATTACATTGCATTAGTTAGGAAGCCTCCATGATGGCTAAATAAGTTTTTTGTTTTATTTTACAATAACAGAGACCACGGCGAAGATTAAGTACCAGTAAATTTATTTCACCCCTTCCCCCTCCCTTAGGCTGCTGTCCGTTCTAAGGTGGTGGTTCTGTTGTTGTTGATTCATTGTTCATTGTTGCTCCCATTGTGGGTTGCTGTGTTTGTTTCTTGTTTTATTATGCGACATGTTGTGTCCTTTCTAGTTTTGCAATCATCTTGATGAGAAGTGATAGCTGGTTGCTTTACTTTAATTTTCACATGACGTAGCGTCTGGGAGTTAAATAACGCCATGCAATAAAATCAGTAAACCACTAGCGGTTAATCGATTTTCGGGAAACGTTATGACGTCGATAGCAACGTTGCGTACATAATGACAAACTTAAAACGTTTTACGGCAGAAATGAGATTTCAAAGTAATCTTAATGTCATATGATAAATAGAATCTAACATTCGTGCTCTTGTATTATTGAATTTATTAAACTCGTTGCGAAAAAGAGATAAAATGCTCGACAAGCCTCGCATTTTATCTCTTTTCCCAACTCGTTTAATAAATTCAATAAAACATGAGCACTCATATAAGATCCTCTATTTGTCTTCCTGATGGTTGCGACTGTTATTGTTATGTGGTACTCCCTGATCATACTCACTTACTTTTACAATAGTTGGGTCATGAATACGTGACGAATGACAATAGAGACACTGCTTTATCAACATTTGATATTTATGATATCCTTTTCAATGTGAAAGAAATTTTATATCTATTTGAGATGGTTGACTAAAAAAGATAAATGCATCTATTCATAAATGAGACTTTTCTTAAAGGACAGAGTGTGCTCCAAGACTGAAAACTCTGAATTCACATAAGGTCATTTTATTTGAATATGTACAATTTTCATTAGGTACATGCGTAACTGCGTAATAGAAAGTATGCCTATGGCAATAATGTGACAATTTTTGACTGCTGGGACCAAAGGTAACGAATGCAACGTTCTAACTTTTGTAATAATGTGACAAAAAAAGTCTGCTGTGAACTACCATGCAACGGCTTACCTTTAGCAATACTGCGACATCGTATGCCTGCTGTGGCCTAAGTTAACGATGTTATGTCTAAACATTGATTATGCCTTGACATCATGACCTCTGGGCTTCTCAGGTTACTATGCAATATAGCTTTTAGGACATGAGTAGAAAGTGTAACGTCTTTTACTTTGGCAATGTATCTTAATTGGTGCGAGCACTATAAGCTTCACCCTGTCAATTAGATTAAGAAAATGTCAGAACCGCCTGCGCAAACAGGTTGACTTTTATACAACCTGACCACATTTTCAGGTAGGATCTAACCCAAGACAGTACATGCTATTTGATAGAGAGAATATAAAACATTCACTAATTACGACTGAATAATGGATACTTTTAAATATCAACTGGTATAAAATGACAAAAAAATATCTGCATTCGCAAATTACTTGTTTGAGTGCAAACAATAACAAGACAATATAATTTATATGTACTTTTAAAGATGCAGAATAATATGACTTGTCATATTCATAGAAAAAGGTAAAAAATGGTTAATATGATAGTAGAGATAAAGGCAGGTATATACCTGTAGCACCCATAACATAAGATATGTTTATAATTGTTTACATAGGTTCTCATCTACTGGTAAATTTTGACCACAGACGGATCAAACATTGGACGAGTTTATGCAGTAGAACGTGAAAGGTTACTCAGATCCTAAAGGTTATTCTAAACCAAATATCTGCTGTTTGGGCTATCGACGTTGACATGAAAACAGGTGAGTTAAAACCGTTATTTCATCCAGGCTTTCATTTCACGTGCGACACCTTGGACTCGTCAAACCATTGATCCGTCCGAGGTCAAAATTCACCAGTACCTTTAAACCTCATACTTTGAGCTATATATACTTAAGGAATAATGAAACGCAACAGACGGAAAAATAATTTTTGCGTGTTTAAATTACGTATTGGTGAAATCTCTTTTGAAAATGTCTAATTGTGTATTTGTAGCATGTGATGAAATACCAAAACGTCATTTTAAAGCCAGATTTTACGCTACAAGATGAAAACATATGAAAACGTAAAATGTGACGTGAAAGTCAGATCGAATATCTAGAAACCTCGTCTTTTGCCTGCTTGGTTAAACGGCGTCGACTCGACAATGTGCAAATCAAACAAACGTCCTATCATTTTCGCAATACAGTCAAGTATTGCGTTAAAACAGGCTACTTGAATGGCAAGATACCCAATGGCAGAGAATAAACATTAAACGTCACTTAGAGCCGCTGGGTTTGGGTCGCTGGTGCACATACGGGGTAAGATAAACCTAGAGACATCATAACATGATTTCTTGGGAAAACTGACTTTTCAGATACCGTAGAAATACGCTAGCAGGGTATTTATCTTGACGTTAGCAAACACCTGATTATATGCCGAAAGTGAAGACTAAACTTGCTAATCGTAACCTAAACTTTGTCTCTGGACCATTTTCTCATTGGAAAAACGCGTAAACACTATAGAAATCATTAAAATGTAGAATATAGAATTGACTTTATTTGAAGTCTAAAGATCTCAAGTCATAATTTTTGAAGAAAACGTCCTTATAATGAATAAAGCTCAATCAGAAAAAAAAAAACGCGTTTAACGCAGTTCTTAGAGTTGACGTTTGACGTTAAGCGTTTCAGAAAATTTAAGGAAGGTTGCCAGCTGATCTTTCCCATGCCAAGAATTTTCAAAACAAAAAAATGGTTGTTGGTTCAAATTTTGCTTTTTTTACCATGTTCAAACAGTTTACTATGGGGGTTAGGCTGGTTACGCGCATACCAGCATGATTACGTAATCGGTAATTACGTTGAACCTGCTGTAATTTGACGCATACATACTGCTTCCATGAATTAATATAATTTGCACAAAAACTTGCATCATATTTTTTGCGTACAACGAATCGAAGTGTTTGTTGCTTTTCTTTATACCTTAAGTATATATATCATGCATTTCATTAAAATAATAATACATCGTGTATTCCGTGGCTAAGCCCTATCTTTACATGTATAACGTAAAATATTAAGTGAATAGTAAGTCATCCGCTCGTGTAAAGCTTCCTAGATTTTAAGTATGTGATTTAATCCTTTGGAAAGAAAAATACGTTTCAGGGAAAATTGGCTTATATTTTTGGGGATTTGGGGAGGCGCTGAATTAATTTTAAGGATTTTGGGAGCAAAGGAAAATACTTTCAGGGAGCTGAGGAATTTTCTTTCAGGAATTTGGGGAGATCAATGCATTATTTTCAGGGATCAAGGGAGCACAGACCCCCCTTGGGGATTCATTTGTGCAACTTTGATAGGGGGTATCATGAGGAACAATTCTGTGAAACTATTTAGAACTTTGACCAGTGGTTCAAGAGAAAATGTTGTTTAAACGACTTCTTATCTAGAGCTCTGGCGACCCTTGTGTTCGGCGGAGCAGGACCATTTAGGCATTTTGGTAGAGGGCATTATGAGGAACATTCATGTGAAATTGTTTTAAATTTGGACCAGTGGTTCAGGAGGAGATGTCTTTTAAAGAAACAGTTTACGGGCGACGGGCGCAAGACGGACGTCAGACGAAGACCGATCACAAATATATTTATTAATCGATGCGATATTTATTTGGATTCTTCAAGTATTGAAGAACGATGGGGAAGTATACTTGTTTTCTGTAATATCTTGTATTACAGAAAATATGGTAAAGAGCTTACTTGTTCCTCACGAGAAATTCGTTTGAATTTCTTTAAGGTCAGGAAACTCGTGATTTAGGTGCAATGATAGTTCAGCAAGGCTATAAATGATCGTTTGAGATGTTACATGGTCATTCGAGGCTAGTTTATGTGCGTTTACCCACCCACCCAACCTAACCATTGTTCAAAAATGGTTCGTTATATAGATTTTAAAAGATATATTGCAAAAAGGTTTTAAAAAGTCCCAAGAATATTTGTCTTTATATGCTATTTGATTGGTTATCAGTTTCTTTCAGATACGCTGTAAAATAGAGAGATGATTTGATGTTCAGTCTTTGTTGTCTTTCGAACTGAGGACTGCTTTGTGGTAACCTAAGCAAGGAACTACATGTGAATGGAGGGATACTGTCTGGCTGTATTTATTGTTATGAAAGTGTGTCTTATGAATAAAGAGAAAGCGCTCAGGTCTGTGCTTGCCATCACACACTTATATGTTAAGTTACGATATTTTATGCTTTAAGATATAGTACAAAGAGGTATAGACGAATATGTTGTACATGTAAGACGCTTAATACTGATGTTGAGGCATATAGACATGTACATCATAGCAGTAGATAGTTTAAGGTAGTATATCTGGTTTCCCAAATTCAGAAGTTTAGATAATAAATAATTTATGTTTCGTCTGAATAAAATGAAAGAGAACAATAGCTCACATTGAGCCTTTGGCTCAGATGCACTAAAATGGCTGATTGTCAACATGGTGGACTGGGCGAATGATTTACGCATTTATGCGGAGAAATATTTTTTTATTTCAGAGAACACGAAACGGTCATTTATAATCATTGCCAAATTGTTTCACAAACTCAGTTCCAAAGTGCATAATCCCTGAGGCTTGCACAATTGTTGGAATCAAGAAAAATAGCGTTGACCCTTATGAAGTTTAAGGCCTTGACATTCTCCTTATTATAGGATATAGCTGTTATTGTCGGTCTTCCTGTGTTAATAAGGAAGTAATCCACATTGGTCCTATCTATCTATCTTTTTATACTCAGACGATCATATATGATCATTTTCTGAGGTGAGTGTTTTTTAGAATTTTGAAAAAAAAGCATCTGGCTGAGTCATCTAAATGAGTGCCTTGAACTCCTCTGTGGTCTCAGCTGCGACCACAGATGGAGCCAGACTATTCCAATGAGGAATAGTCCTTGGGAAAAAAGAATACTTCAGGGCATCACTATAAGTCTGGGGCCTGCAATACTGTGAGTTGTGTGATGACCTGGTAGATCTTGTACTCTGAGACGGGGTCAAGTACTTGTCTTTATCAATAGACATAGTCCCACAATGAATCTTGTGGAAGAAAAGCAGAGAGGACTGATCCCTCCGGGCCTCCAGAGTTGGCCATTGAAGCTCATCGAACATTTCTCCAACACTACTAGTGTTGCGCCACCTCCTGCAGGTCCAGCGGGCTGCTGTCCTCTGTACCTTCTCCACTTGTTGAATCTGAGTTTTACAATAAGGGCTCCAAATGGGGGCTGCATACTCCAATTTAGGGCGTACCAAAGTTTTGTATGCAACCTCCTTAGTACTCCTAGGTGCGAAAGCCAAGTTCCTTCGAAGGAAACCTAAAGTCTTAGTTGCTTTAGACGAGATATCAGAGATATGTTGACCCCAATCCATGTTCTCTGTGATTGTTATACCAAGATATTTCGCGGACTGAACGTTTTCCAAAGTTTGCTGATGCAGAGTGTAGTCATGAATGATTTGTTTGTGTGAGTAATGCCGAGTCACTTTCATAGAGTGACATTTGGCAACATTGAACTTCATTTGCCAATCGGCCTCCCAGAGCCCATGACTGTCAAGATCTTTCTGCAAAATGAGACAGTCTTGCAATGAATGAATGTTCCTATACAGGACACAATCGTCCGCGAACAGGCGAACTGAAGACTTGATATTATCCGGTAAATCATTAATGAAAATTAGAAAAAGGATCGGTCCTAAGACCGACCCCTGGGGTACACCGGATAAAACAGGGACTGGATCTGAGGCTTGGCCGTCTAAAACTACTTGTTGACTGCGCCCAGAGAGCCATGAGCTGATCCACTTGTGGGTGGACCCTCGTATCCCATAGTAATCGAGTTTGTGTAATAGCCTCCTGTGTGGGACCTTGTCGAAGGCCTTTGCGAAATCCATGATGATCAAATCTGTCTGCTTGTGCCCCCGATTCATCGCACCATCCAGGTTGCTGATGATATCGTGCACAAACTGAACCAACTGGGTTTCACAAGACCTCCGACTTCGGAACCCATGCTGACAGTCAGCAAGTATGCTATCTAAGGCTAAGTGCTTGTTGATGTTGCTCACCAATATATGCTCTAGGGTTTTGCAACAGATGCAGGTTAGCGACACCGGTCTGTAGTTCGCAGCATCGTATTTTTCTCCTTTCTTAAAGACCAGGGATACATTTGCGTGTCGCCAATCATCTGGAACATTGCCCTGAGCTAAAGATTCATTATAGATAAGTGCTAGGATAGGTGAAATCTGTGTACTACACTCTTTGAGCACTCTGGCACTGAGTCCATCTGGGCCAGGCGCTTTATGCACATTGAGTCCATCCAACAGTTTAGCGACCCCTTTAGGGTCAATTGTTATTTCCCCCATGGAGGAGAATGGACTAGCCCCTTTTGAAGGCGGGTCAGAGTCGTCTTCACGTGTGAAGGCAGATTGGAATTGCCGGTTGCAGATATCAGCTTTTTCTTTAGTGTCTGTTTTTAGAATTCCATTTTCCCTAAGTGATGTGATCCCAAACGCGTCTTTCTTTAATGATTTGACAAATGACCAAAACTTCTTAATTTTTCCACTTATATTTGAATCGGGATCTGAGGGGTCGTTCTCAAACGTGAAAATATTGGAAACGTGTCTCCAATAGGCATCTCTCTCTACCTTCTGAACGTGTGCCCTGAACCGCTTATAATGGTTTACGTCAGGATCATTTGACTTTCGAGCACGAAGGTAGAGTTTCTGGAGTCTTTTCATAAGCCGTTTGATCGTAGCGTCGATCCATGGCAGACTGAACTTTGTTTTGGTCATTTATGATGGAATAAACCTTTCTACAGCCTCTAAAAAGCCTGTTTTGAACTTGACCCACATTTCATTTACTGACATGTGACTTAGGTCGTCAGAAAGGTAGGACTCCTTAAACTGGGACATGTGGTCGCGTAGACCAGACATATCTGCTCAATTATAAAGATAGATTTTGCGTGATGCCTGTTTTATCCTTTTAGCTTTTATATCATACTCAATGTAGACGAGGTCATGATCCGCTTTGCCGATCGGGGGCATCCCCTTGACTCTATTTACAGGGGATGGAACATTTGTGAAAAGAAGGTCCAGGGTTTTATCGAGCCGCGTGGGGATATTTACTACTTGTGTTAGGCAGTGCTCACCTCTGATATCCAAAAGTTGTTGTTGAGTCTGCAGTTTTTGTACCCTGTGGGGTACTTGCATAGTGCTCCACTCTATATCGCCACAGTTAAAGTCCCCTCCTATCAAGACATGAGCATTTCTGTTTGACATGATCCTACCCAGTGAGATATTGAATTCCTCAAGATAATCATTATCAATCTTGTCAGGGGGTCGATAGAATGAACCAAGATACAATGTCCTACTGCCAATTATATTCAACTTACACCAAACAATTTCACAATTGGTGTCCAGTTCCGGGGTTTCAGTACAGAGTAAGTCCCGCTTAAAAGCTACTAAGACACCTCCATGGGCATCACTTACTCTGTCTTTCCGGACTGCATCAAACGAATCTGGGAAGATTTCCGAGTTTTTAATGTCAGGGGTTAACCAAGATTCATTCCCCAAAATGATATCTGGTTTTGCCGAGTCGACAATACATGTAGTATGAAGTTCAGCCTTCTTATTCTTTATAGACTGACAATTCATAATCAAAATTCGTAAGAGGTGGTTCAAGACAGCCTTGGCGGTCTTTGTCCTAGCTTCATTCCGATCCTGTACTATAGGGGAAGAAGCTGCGGTGGAGGGGGGGGGGGGCGATGTTATCTGGTACCGGGCTTTCAGGGTCGGACAGGGATGATAATGAATCAAAATCTGTTTTGGGTGTCAAGAGAAGTTGAATTATCAAATAAAGTATTGGAAAAGTTTGGCATTCCACACTTCATACATTCCCATACAATGCCTTTGCCAGAAGATTTGTTAAGGATGCTATACATAGTTGTAGACATGCCCTGACAGTCTATGTGGTACCAGATATTGCATGTATCGCAACAAATCCCTCGGTCTTCCCAGCCAACACTTTCCTCACAGACACCACAAGGGTAGTGTGAAGTGCCATTGGTGGAATCAGGACCTGGATTAGTTTTGATGTCCCAAGAGTTGCCAAACAGGATAACGAAAATATATAAATGGGTCAACCTGTTGGAGCCATGAAAATCCTTGAACTTAGTTGATCTTGTTAAAATTGAAACTGTGCTAAGGTGTGGAAGGTATGAGCAAAGATTAAGATGGTTTGCCGTAATCAAGTTTGGAGAAGAGTACACAGGAAAGAATGTTACTGGAATTTCTTCAAAATTAATGTCTCTATTACAAAATGATGCAACTTTTGTTGCCAACAAAAAGCAGCCAATCATAAGAAGGAAGTCAAACTTAAAATGAGCCATGTCCCTAATCTAGAAGGTTCCTTATATGTGATTTACAGAGGAGCTTTGACCGTGATGGTAGTACGTGAGTTTCCACCTATAAAGAACAGTCAATGAATCTATATACCCTTGAATATTTATAAAATTATGTTGTTCAGTCCGTGTGTTTACATTTGGAAGATTGACCGGAAGTTGCTGGTCAAGCGGTGCGCGGATAAATTACTTACCAGTAGTTTATCCTAGCGAACAGAAAAATAGCTTCAAAAATTCAAACCCGATACTTTTAAGTTTAGTATCGGTAATGGGAACAAAGATAATAATATAGAACAATAATGAGAAAAATAACTCAGCCTAAAAGTGTGTTTAAATTAAAAAAAATCCAAAAATTTGGCCTGGAAAATCAGGCGCGCCCAATCCGGCGCATGCGCATTCACACTTTGAGTCCAATATATTAAAGTTTATTCTTGAATTCTTTGAACAAGTTTGACAGGGGACCACCCAATGATCAGTCCTGTGAAGTTTAGTGACAATCCACTAAGTGGTTTAGGAGATGCTGTTTAAAGCGAATTGTTGACGGACGATGGACAACGGACATCATAGGATTGAAAAGATGGCTCAGGTGAAATAAAACATTCACATTGAGAGCAACAACAGAAATAAATCAACATCAACAAATATCAAATTAAAACAATCTTATCAGAGGATAACTATGCCCCTCACAACGTAAATTGAGTCGGCATGCTTGCTTAACCAAAATCTTATCAGCTCACCATTGTGTCACAATGATAAATAATAAAGAATGTCCCAAATCCTTCAATTATTTCAAAGCATGAACAAACACAAATAGAGCTCAGAAAAGAAGGGTGATTTTTAGTTTTTAAAGGATGGTAACCTTGAAAATTAAATGACCTTGAAAAGTAGGTCAAGGTAACTAAAATCGTATCAACTCTTCATTTTGCCACACTGAGATAATACATAAAGTTTAGCTAAAATCCTTTGTCCAATTCAAGAGATATCATACAGAAACCCTTTTTGGGACATCATTTGACATTTAAAGTGCTGGTTTGAACTTGAAAATAAGGTCAAGGTCACTAAAATCTAACCAACACATTCTACCCTCCCAACAGTTCATCTATACAAATTAGGTTAAAATCCACCCAACAGTTCAGAAGATGGTGTGCCAGAAAAGGTAATTTTTACAGTCTTAATAGGATGGTGGCCTGAAAAAATTAGGTCAAGGTCACCAAAATCTAATCAACTCTTTGTGTCAAAAGAAAACAATATATAGACTTTGGCAAGAATCCATTGGTTGGTTCAGATAAAAAAAATGTGCGGAAACCCTATTTTGGTCTAAATTTGACATTTTAAAGTACTGGTGTGACCTTGAGAATAAAATCAAGGATACCAAAATCTAATCAACTTTTAACCCCTTCCTAACGATATATATTTGCGAATTAGGTTAAAATTCAACCACTGGTTTGGAAGGCAGTGTCTGGAAATGGCTGATTATACAGTCTTTATAGGATGGTGAACTTGAAAATTAAACCAAGGTCACCAAAATCTAATTGACTCTTTCCGCACTCCAAAAATGTATCTATGCAAAATTGGTCAAAATCATCCACGATTCCACTGGTTCAGAAGATAACGAACAGAAAGTCTGATTTATACAGTCTTTACAGGTGGCTGACCTTTAAAATTAGGTCAAGGTTACCAAATCTTAACTATTTCCAGCCTCCCAACAATGTATCTATGCAAGTTTGGTCTAAATCCATCCACTGGTTCAAAATGCAGGATATGCACCAAAAACAATTTTACCAGTGTGAATGGATGGATGGATGGATGACTGAGACTCCATTTGAGATAAGACATGGTTCATACAGGCAAGTTTGAGTAAAATTCAAGGACTTTTCAAGGAATTCTAATGACTATTCTACAGTTTTCAAGAATTAAAAGTTTATGAAAAAGTCTGATTTAAGTGTTAAAATTCTACTTAAGAAATGCTAGACTGAGATAATGGAGAAATTAGTACTAGGAAATTAGTATAAAATTGTTGTGCCTTTATTTGGTGCAGCATTTGCTGCACCAAATAAAGGCACGACAGTTTTATTCTGATTTAGATCTCTATCCTACGGTAATTAGAAGAATCAATGGACTTTTCATGGCATTTTATGATTTTCCAGTACTTTTCAAGGCATATTTAATTTTCAAGGACTTTTCAAGAAAGCCCTCTAAATTCAAATACTTATCAAGCCTATGTGAACCCCGTAACACCAAACTCAACCAACTGCTAAAAAGAACTAAAGTCAATGACATGTTTTATTTATATTTTCTTTGCACCAAAAAATGATTCTCACAGGAATATTTCAAAGGACATGTACATTTGACATATGAATTACTCCTTATAATAATGGCAATGTTAGAATTACAAATGTACAGTAAATGTTCTAAAATGTTTGATCACTGGCTGTCTGCAAAAAAGACATAGACCAACAGCACAGACCCAGTTCAGAAACAGTCTGATCATGGTCATTCCTGTTTGATATTCTGAAAAGCA
The DNA here is from genome assembly GCA_964019695.1 of Loripinus fragilis. Taxonomy (NCBI): domain Eukaryota; kingdom Metazoa; phylum Mollusca; class Bivalvia; order Lucinida; family Lucinidae; genus Loripinus; species Loripinus fragilis. The sequence continues at coordinate 107,799,089 of OZ026518.1, forward strand.
TTTTGTGAATTCCAGACTTGATAACCGCCACTTTATTTGAGAACAGAAATGGAGAAGTGTTCCAACTTTTAGAACATTTACCGTAAGTCAGCTTTTTGTTTCATCATGGAATGACGATTCCTTAATGTTACATGAAAAACTATAAATGTCATGATTCATAAATTAGTTGAGCCACGACATGAGATTTCCAACAATGTGATATGTGCGACCAGCAAACCCGCAGATCAGACTGCGCATATGCGCAGTTTGATCAGAGCCTTTGCTAGTCGCTTGAATATTCTATGAGTGTTAAGTTACTGACTGAATATCATTTGGAGACATGTTCCTAAGCCTAACGGGAGGCTGCACAGACTTGTCCGAGTCTACACTTGTCAAAATGTCCCATTGTTGGAAATCACATGTTGCGGCTCAGTTCAGATGGGGATTTAAGAAGTTGTCCATCAAACCAGTTTAACCCTGTGTATTCTAAAGGATTTTCCCATATATATTGAAAGAAGAAGTATGGGACTGCCAATTGTGTACTTTAAGGGGTCACATGTAAAATTTTCTAAATTATGATGTGTTTCTGTAGATTGTTTTAATCTTAGCAAACAGTGCAGACCCTGATGAAGTGCAGCATTATGCTGCATTTCACCTGGGTCTTCACTGTTTGCCAAAGGACCCATTTATACAAAGGGTTAATGTATTTTGTCATTTGATATCGGAGGTAAAAGTTGACTTGTAGAAAATTACTGATATCTTTGCAATTCTCTCTTTCTAATATATTAAGGTAATTCTATATTTATAAGGTATTGTGTTAATGTTAGCCGTAATAAATCAAGCAAAATCTGTAATTAATTAGTCAACAGCAAAACCAGTAACATTTTACATACTGTATTCAAACTTATAAGCTCTTATGCTCCTTATAAACATAGACCGAGTACATTATCAGTTGCTTACGCCTATGTCCAGATAAGCTAACTTTATATGCGTAAAATTGTGATTATTTTCTTATCCATCAGTTTAAACATGTTTTGATGCTAAATAGATAAACTCATTGAGTACCCACAACATATGTTTTGGATGAGAAACAAGTAGAAAATGTAAATAAGAATTTTACAAAGAAATTATGGGGGAAATTACCACTTGGTTATATTCTAATTAATAATTAGAATTTTTCCAAGTGATGATTTTTCCATTTTGATTTTGCTAAAGATGTAGGGGAGAAGTACCACTTTATTAAATTATATGTCTATGGGAGCTTTAAGATGCCATGGCAACCAGAGTTCCAAATTAATCAGCCAAAAAACCTAATGCAGCCTTTCCCTCTACCTGATGATGATTTTGATCACAATTGGCCTACTGACATCAGAGAAATACTTCTTTGAAAATGTGAACAGAGGACAAGGACAGATACATATAGATGACAGACTATTGCCATACTAATACCTCATGGCTCAGGCCAGCTAAAAATAAATACACACGCGCACACAAAATCCAAAACTCAACAGCTACCCTGTTTACTTTACATAATCAGATTTGAGTTTCAGTTTATGTTTACATCCCAGTAAACACTTTTCAGTTATGTCAGGACACTTTCCTTGTTGAATCAGTACTAGAGATGAAGATAAAGCGGTGTAATCTGAACCCTACTCTTGGTCAAGAGTGCGGTACTCTATCAAATCAAATATGGAAAACATGGGTGAAAGTTAAAAAATTTCCAAAATCCTGAACTTTAGAAATTCAACTTTTAAAATTGCAGGATGCCTACAAAAAATATTAATTTAAAGTTTAAATGAATAATTGTGTTTAGATAATCTGCAAACTAATCAGAGAAGCTATCAAAATCTGCCTAATTCAGCATTTTGAGGCTCACTTTCTATGGAAAGTCAGCCTCAAAATCCTGAATTCAGGATTAACCCTGAAAAACTTTCACCCATGGGAGAACCTCATTGAGATAACGCCTCACTAAACTTTATCCTCCTCATTCAGATTTAAGTGTATTTACAGAGTGGAAAAGGTGACCCAACTGATCCACATCTGTATTGTTTTCTAAACAGGATATTATATGATCCAGGTTTAGAATGATTAAGGGTTGATCAAGTTGGCAATTTTGGCTGAACATAAAATCTGCAAACATTGATTGGTGCAATTACAATAGCAATGGACTATATTGGCTCTGATCAGTCCTGCACAGACATACGCGGATCCCGGAATTTTGACAACATTTTTAGTCCTCAACTTAGTTTACAGAGCGGGTCCACCAATGATTTATTTCAAGGTAATCTATAATTTCCCAAGGTTCAAGGGGGGTCCCAATATTTTCCAAGGGGGGGTAACTTTTTCCAGGGGGTCCAATGGGGGGGGGGGATCCAGACGTCCTGCCCCCCTCTGGATAAGCGCATGAGAGAAGCACATTCTGATATGAGCCCTCGTTATAAAGGCCTCATCATGAAAAAAAATTAAACCTGGTTTTAACGATAATGAGACCAGCCTGTGCATCTGCGTAGTCTGGTCAGCACTTTTGTTAAGTATAACTAAACTTGCTTTGGGCCATTCTAGGAAAAAGTGTCACCAGGGGATCGAAAGCAAATTATTAGGGGTACCACCTAGAAAATTAAATTATTTGAAGCGCACCACCACAGCTAGAACAAGAAAACATTGAACCCACATCCCAAGAAATTTAATTTGAAGTTTTCTTCCATGCCCATCCCTCACCCCCAGTGACACCTTTTCCTGGAATAGCCCTAAATGCAAAATTTAAATATTATTGCTTGTCTCTGTAGCAAAGCAGGCCTCAATGTTATCAACAAAATCAAGCTCAACTAAACAAAACATAAAACTAAACCTGCTCATTAATATTAAAATGCCAACAATAGTTGGCTTTTTAAGATTTATTAGCAGGATAATTATAACATCTGTGAGTTTTAAAGCAAGAACATCTTTATTTTTCACCTTTTTTTACTTTAATTTTCAGTTTCCATGGTCAGTTGAAATTTCATATGCAGTTGAGCGGAGAACAAAAATGTTAATAGCCTCCAGGCCAGGCTGGTTTGTGCTTTATTTGATCACTTACCCCAAAGACAGGTTTTCCGGGCATTGAGGCCCAAATTTGAACATACATACAATTTTCTACAAGCTCAGTTCCATGATTTCATGTTTTACCATGGATTCACAGACTAAAAGACTTTATGTGTGGATCCTGATCAGTTGTTGGATTCTTGAGAAGCCACCTGATCTGAGTCTACACTATTTTCTAAAGAGGCTTTAGCTAAGGGACTTGGCAGAAAAATAGTTAATCTTATTTCACAACCATAACATTTGTTGTGGGTACTCAAAAGGACCTGTACATTGTTTCATTCATCCCAAAATTCAAAGCAAAATGGAAAAAAATGTCCTCTATATCCCATAGTCTGATATGATCTCTCATCCAGTGTATACAATGTAAGGTAACAGTCCAGTTTTCAGACAACTATTTGACTGGTTCTGTAACTTTGAGCTCCAGAACCAAATAACTCAGCTGAGAAAAGCAAATGCGGACAAAATAGTCCCAGATCAGAAAGCTCCTGCAGGAGCAGTCTGATCAGGCATTATTTGTTTGCTTTATTCAGCAAATAATTTATTGTTAGTTAGGTTGGATTCGTCCAGGTCATAACCTGAAATATTACATTATAGAAATTCAACAATAAATTAGTTAATTGAATTCCCTATTCTTTAAAACATAATTTTAAAAAGCATAAAATAATATCACACTTTATTCATGAGACACAAACAATTGTGTTAATTTCAGAGCATGACAGCCTTATAAGACTATAAAAACTTCTTCCTCCCACTTAGCTGGCCACTTTAATCGTACAGTAAAACCTGTGTAAAACGGCCACTCTCAAAAAGACCCAAAATTGAATTTCAAGACAAATTATCCCTTAATGCAGGTCAAAAGTATTGCAGAATGCTCCTCGTGGAGCATTCTGCAATACTTTTGACCTTCATTAAGCTACCAGTTGTCATTAAGACCTTTGTTTTGTCTCTTGTTGAGTGGCCATTTTACACAGGTTTTACTGTATTCTGAAAATATGGCTTACAGTATGGACCCAGGTCTGGACAGAAAAAAGTTGAACCTGATCTGGATCCAAATTGTCTGACACTTTAATTGTATTCCTGAAAGAATGTCTTGACCAGAGTAAATTTTGAAAACAAAAACCAGCAGATGACAAAAATGCATGTAAAACTACCCAGCATGTTAATACAAAACCTTTGGATGGTTCATTACTGGGGAGTCACAAATTACAATTTTCAAATTAGATTGCCAGAGGATTATTTTTTATAGGATTAAGGAATCAAAGCAGCCACAGATAACATTATGCACTGAAGCATACAGCAAGACCTGTCTTACGCAGGCACTCAAAATAGACAAAACAAAGGTCTTTTTACAAATGATAGCTTAATGGAGGTCAAAAGTATTGCAGAATGCTCCCTTTGGAGCATTCTGCAATACTTTTGCCCTGCATTAAGTGATAGTTGGTATTGAAAACCAATTTTTGGTGTCTTTTTTGAGTGGCCGCTTAAGACAGGTTTTACTGTATCTGGATTTACACTGTTTGCTGTATGTATCTATTGATACCATACAACTTTCCAGAACAGAGGTTTTGTTTGTATAGATGCTTTAGTTCACATCCCAGTAAACAATGTTTCGGTCATTCAGGGAGGTTTCCTCAGAGCAGAGGATAAAGTATCTGCTCAAGGACACAACACAGCAACCATGCGTGGTTCCAGAAAAAATTTTCAGAGAAGGTCCAATTTTTATTATCTTTTTTTAATTAATGAGTGGATCCAAATACCAATAAAATCTGGCCATCATTGGCCCAACAGCAAAACGCCATTTACATGGCGTTTCACTGGCGTGCCGATGATGGCCCAACATTGAATGCTGGCTTGGTAGCTTTGTGATTTTTCAGGGGATCCGGACCAGTATTGCTAAGAAACCCTATATTTTTGTGATTTTTCAGGGGGGTCCGGACCCCCTGTCCCCCCATCTGGATCCGCACATGGCACCTCCGGCGAGGCTCATACCAGCAACTTGTCAATCTCAAGTAAAGCACTCTACCACTGAGCTCCATTGAAACCAAAACTTTGAACTTTTGTTCAACTACTGTGACTCTTCATGTTTCATTGAATTCATAATAATGCAGCAGATTCACAAAAAATGTAACAGGCTAAATGCAGAAAACTACAAACTAAACGACAGCAAATGTTTAGTCAAACAAGAAATGTGTCACAATAAGACAAATGCCCCCAAAGACATGATTTTCTAGAATTGAGGCCAGAGGTCAAGGTCTCAGTGACCGAAAGACAGTATGTGACACTCCACGACCCCAAGGTGTATCCGCGCACCAAATTTGGGATCCCTACCTCAAATAATATTGGAGATATGCTCAAGACATGTTTTTTCTAGAATTGAGGCCAGAGATCAAGGTCCAGGTTACAGTGACCCTAAAAATAGTATGCGACACTCCGGGACCGAAGGTGTATCCACATATCAAATTGGGACTCCTACCTCAAATAATATAGGATATGCTCCAGACACGAATAAGGCTTGGATGGTTGGACGAAGAGGAGGGACGTTCTGAAGTTCCTAATGTTAATTTTCCATTACAAATTTCTTTGGTTAACGCCATAAGATTAATCCAATAACACCATTTTAACCGCATAACACCAAGCTACCCTTACCCTAACCTCACTAAACATAGCTGTACAGATTGCGAACCTCATAATGTATCCTCGGCATGTACCCAAGGACAGTTCAAAATCTATATGCCTCCAAGCCTAAAAACAGAATTATAGCTAATAGCCCATCAATGTTCCTTCTTTTGCAGCATGTTCTAATAATCATTTTGCACCAAAAGCAATTCTCGCAGCTTTTTTTCAAACTTTTCAAGGCCAAAAAAGTTTTTTAAACAAATAAGAATGGAATTTGAGGATATTATTGATGAAACAAGTTTTTTTGTTTTGTTTCTTTAGGTTCCAGTCAACAATTTGTCAGCAATGTTGGGATGGGTCTTCCTGGGTTGAACCAGTACTAAGCTGGGATTAATGTGTCTTGCTCAAGGACACAAGGCAGTGAGGCTCAAACCCACTACCCCTCGATCTCGAGTCAAGCACTCTACCACTGAGCCACTGCGCTCCCATGATGAAACCAGTAACTTTTGGCAAATCACCTTTTCTTTAATACTGACTGACAACATGCCAATGTGGAAAAGAGGTCAGTTCATTTTCAATTTTGTGCTCAATTACTGTAAATTCAGAAATTTTCGTGAGGATTTCATTTTCGCGAAACTTTGCATATGCAAAGTTTTGTGAAAATAAAATCCTTGTGAAATGGCGAGATCACTCTGTCATTGACAGATATAGGTAAATCATGCCTTTGTCGCGAATTTTTAACGTCGAAAATATGTCTTTTAATGCCATTCGCGAAAATAAAATTCTCAAGAAAAATTCCGAATTTATAGTACCGAAAATGTTCTAAAATTTTCTAGCACTTAGTCTAGTTGTCTCTCAAAAAGACATAGCCAAACAGTGCAGACCCACATCAGACTGAATCTTCAGTCTGATCAGGGTCTTCCCTGTTTGGTATTCTGACCAGCATTTAGTGAATTTCAGTCCTGATAACCAATATTTTATTTTAGAACAGAAAGAGAAAAATGTTAAAATGAATTTTTGTGGTTGTAATGCACCAGTACTATGTAGCCAAGCCCCACCCCCATCGCAGGGTAGGGCATAGCAGCGCAAATGTGCCGTGTTTTTACTTTGCATTGTCCCCATAGTGTGAAGGTATTTTCGGTGATTTGAAATAACTAGGCAAACATGGCAGTGCAATGTAAAACATACCAGACTGCCCAGGGAAAGCTGCTTTCCCCCGTTAAGCTGCCATGGTTTCACCAGCTTGCTGTCCCCAATAGCAGGGACTTGCAAGAGGAAAAGTCAAAGTCCCTGCTGTTTCCTGGGACTGGGTGGCCATGGTTACAAATAACTAGTGTATAAGAAGCTGTTCATTCTAGTTTGCCCAAAATATCTTTTTAACAGAATAACAAATTTATGTGCGTGACATACATGTACAGATATGCTAATTTTTCAAGTAACATTTTAGACTATTCAATATTTAAAGTTTAACTCCATATTAAAAAAAAAAATTACCATAATATTTAAGTCATGATAATGAAGAATTTCGCATTGTAAACATCTACCATTTTCCATAAAAAATAATTGCTGTTTCTGTGGACTGAATGCTGTATTTCTAGTTTGATTAATAAAATAAAAAGAAAATTTCCCAATTCCCCAATTTTTCCTTACCCACGTAGTCATTTATATGATGGTATCCAGATAAAAGATATATAGATGAAAGAGTGCGGAATTGATTTTTGATAATCAAATTTCTTAGTTCTCAACGTAAACCCAAGGTGTGGGTACTCCAAAGAACAGACTCAATGAGCACTCCTAACCATTGTTTAAATTGATGGATAAGAAAATGTGCACAGTTTTATGCCCACATTTTTTGTTTATCTGGACTTATGAGATAATTTTAAGGTTTCTAATTTCTCAATGCTGTGTGTACTCATTGGAAGCATGAGAGGGTCACAAAATGTACCACAAAAATACAGGGATTTTCCTACCTTTAGCTTTCTGAAGTCAGGGCCAGGGGCCTGTTGAATTTTTGGAAAAGGTATTTGGACAATCAAACTTGGGAAAATTTGATGCAGTCTAAAAGACCTGGAACGCCACTTTATATGGATTACAAACCATAAAAGATATTACAAGTATAAAGCTGTAACATATTTTGTTGCTTTAATTGCCCTTCATAAAAATTCATGAAAAATTGCAAAAAAATGTGAATGAAAACACATTTTCATTCACATTTTTATGCAAATTTTCATACATCTGTTGCTTTGCTATTTTTGCTCAGATTTTCATAAAATGGGATGATATACATGTACACCATTCTGGGAAGTTTTTGCTCATTTTTTAATTGGAAGGGGGCCGATATTCGGCCCAAATCAGGCCAAGGAAAATCCCTGAAATGGATTTTATTAATTGAGACATTTATATACACTTATGTGCCAAATTAAAGTTCACAAACTTAAAAAAAAATGCATAAATTTATGGGCGATTTAGACATTCATTTCTTCTTCATTTCAATTTTATTCATAATATGGACTTAACAAATACATGAATGGGAAGATATAAGCAAGCCTTCAAAAATTCAGAATGTAATTAGGTTGTGGACTGTTTTTCATAATGTTGCTAAGCAACCGATAAAAATAGCTAAAAATCCACTAGTATACTCATTTTGGTGGTTGTCATGGTTATAAAGAATGAATTTCTGATGTTATTTTTAATGCTACTCCAAGACAACATATTTTTCTATATATTGACCATCAAGAAGCTATTTGCTAGTCTTTCTTTTATAGCTAAACAATATAAATTGCAAGATGTTAATAAAATCTGTCAAGATTCAAAGTTCCTAAAATGGGGGGTGTGGAAGACAATATTAATAATTGCACAAGTTCAAAATTCATATGTACTTCAAATTATACCTGGGCAAGTTTAAAAAAAATGTGACCGTTCAATTTTTTTATCCCCATGCTCTTAATATGGAATATTTTTATTTAAATTTTTCCCTCATGTGTGTGTTTTGATACCCATTTATTTGTTGCCAAATTTGAAATAAATCAAATGACAAATAAAAAAGATATGCCATTAAAACCTGCCCAAAATGTCAGGAGTGTAACGCTTTTTGTGTGACATTTTTTCACCATGTGAATGTTCTAAGGAATATATTAGTAAACATAGTGATATTACACCAGTTTAAGCTTTAGTATATCATAAATTGACATGTTGTAGATAAAATACATAAAGCAGGGCTATTAATATAATCTACCTGTTGATATAACATGTCATTTTGGAGACATGCCCTTCAAAATTTACATGAGGTAAAAAAACAAAGCACCTTCCAATATTAACTGCTACATGTTGACTATACATGCTACATATATGTAACTTGGTCACACCACAAACAGACATGTGCAACACCAACTAAAGCTTGGATTTTGATCCTAACTTCACTTCACATGGGTATGCGTTTCTTCAAATTTAACAACCCACTAATGTCAGGAGTGTAACATATTGTGTTTTCCTTCTCACCATCTTTCTGTATGCTGCCCAAAACCTATATATTTGTGTTTTCCAGGAACACATCCCCACTCCAGATAATCAGCAAAATTCACTTGCTGCATCAGAGGATTGAATTTCCTCACAGAGTCTGATTTATGATGTCAGGAGTGTAACACTTGTAATTTTGTTGCATGTTCGTCAGTGTAGGTGGTGAAATACATGATTTTAGCTCAAAGCAACCAAATATTATGATAATGCAGACATTGTCCTAGCAGTGGAAACTTGTTTCTTTCCTTTTATAACAAAAAAGCCAGTTATTTTTTGTAAATAATGCCAATCTTAATATAATAGCCATTTTGTAGGTATAAGAAATATGCATAAATAGAAAGATAGTGGTCAGTGTTTTTTACACCACAAGATTATTCCTTTGTCTTACAAATGAAACCATCAAATAATGATAAAAACTTCTTAATAATGTATTTACATGTTGATAATGATAATGTATACAAATTGTTACACTCCTGACATTTTTATATGTAATAGAGATATATCTTTACTAACCCTTCTTATCTAAGAGGCCTTTCAATGAATGACCTCAGCATCAATTAAAAATAGGAAAGCCAGTTTTAAAACTTTCTTGTATCAGGAAATCAATGAGAAAACTTAAGGGGGTAGGGGATTTTCTCGGCTCAAGACCAAGGAACGAAGAAATCCGCTTTAGAAAGAGTAAAGAAATATAAAGGGAAAATGTAAAAACTATTCTAGTTGAGATGGCAAAATAGAAAATATCATTATATGAGACTAACTGTCATGTAAAGTGATGAGATTAGTTCATGTATCAAGATATTACATTCTGTTTTTCATGTCAGGAGTGTAACAACTTTCAATTTTGTTCATTTGATAGTTCGAAGTCCGTTTTTGTTTGTTAAAATCCTTTAGCAGTATTTTTTTTAAATATTTTAATCTAAAAGTGTACACAATGTTCTAAGAAGTAGGGAGGTTCTACATTTTGATTGAATATTCTAATAAGACAAGCTTTTTAGTGCTGATGATCTTGAGTATTTCAAGATAAACAGCAGTTAAGTTAACAACTTTCATCAAAAGCACTATATAATGCTGTGAAAAATAGTATATCATCACACTATTTGTTACCAAAATGAGCCTGATATTTCAGAAATGTATAGCATGTATGAAATATAGACTGTCTATATCAACATACTTGTACCGGTCAGGGGTGTAACATTTCAGTTAGTTTTATACTTGTGTTACTTCAGACTGCTTTTTCTGAAGTTTATTGTTTATTTTTGGTCTTTTAAAGCAGTTCATAAACAGCATTATCAGCATTTAAATCATGCTGTTGTCACCTTATTTTCTCATAATAGCTGAAGAATAATGGGTGAATTCTTCGTCTGGTAAATATTTTCTGACCCAACCATTAAAAATGGCTTGAATAGTGGTAACCACCACCTGTATGTCATTTGGGTGTCATATGAAAACCCCCAAATCATATGAGATCATTTTAAGCAGTTGCTTGGTAACAGAAGAAATTATATTTTATCTTTGAAATATTAAAATAAATAGCAATGTATGTCAGGAGTGTAACATTGTCTTTCATAACACAGTGTTTTTATAATGTCCAGCATTAGAAAACTAGACATCCAGACCCAAAAAGTCTGATGTTTTCTTCTTCTATAGATCCTAAAGTCTGCAAATCAATGAGTTTTGGTTTTATGTGGGTTTTAATATCAAAGATTTAAAAACTTTAAGCTCTAGGTGCTGGAAAATCCTCACCAAATTTTATAAAAAGTATCATTAATTTCACAAACATGTTTTTAAACACGGCAGTTTTGATGCCAAACATGGTTTATAATATCCATTTCATCATATTAGGTACAAATTTCAGGACTTAATCATTTTCTTGATGTTTTTATGACCTTGAATAGAATAGATAAATTTTGGTAAAAAATCTCTTAATAATCTTAATCAAAAGGTTGATAAAAGAAAACTATAAATACTATTTACAAAAAACTTAAAATTTGTCAAAATTCAGGATATAAGGAAACTTGTGTTACAAAAAAGAAAGCTCTGACATAATGTTTAATTTTGAACCCCAATGTCACACTTTGGTCACATTTTTTTTAAACTTGCCCACCTAAGACTTTGAAACAAAGATAATCTGTCAATAAAATGTCTCTAAAAAGTTAGAATAATGCATTCAAAATGGTGTTGTCATGGAAACAAAAACGTAGTATTTTTGATATTCACTCTAATAATCGCCCTTTTCGTGATCAATTTTATAAAGAAATGTTGACTTTTTTACTTTGTTTTTGATAAAAATTGAAATAAAACCACACATAAAGACATTAATATTAAAGTCCTACATGTTATAACATAAACTAAAGTAATTATTGAATGTCTGGTTGCCATGGCAACTGTTTTAACGAACTAGATAGGGCAAATTTGGCCATTTTTCTCTTGTTGCTAGGCAACCACCTCCAGTGTGGAGTTAAATTTTCTGAACATTTGTTATGATAGGGAGGATAATGATGTATCCATTTATAAGCCTCATTAATGCTGTTAATCTTTTCTTTCAGATTTAAAGTATTATAAGCATTGAAAATAAGCATTATTTTTTGCCTTGAAATTCACTTTGTGAACTTTAATTTGGCACCTGACTGTAGGTCAGCAAATCTTTTGAGAGTAAAATTTCGAGTATTTTCTTATCCATCAATTTTAATATGTATTGGGTGCTCACAGGAAACACCTCATTGAGAAAGTTCATTAGAGCACCCACAATATGTTTATGTTTATTAGAAATGTACAAGAAAAATTATTTTGGATTACACACTCTTTATCTAGAGGCTTAGCATAAAAACTATACAGTAGAACCTGTCCTAAGCTGCCCCTAAAAAAATTGGTTTTGAAGACAGATTATCGCTTAATGCAGGTCAAAAGTATTGCAGAATGCTCCTTGAGAGCATTCTGAAATACTTTGTTCCTTCATTAAGCGATAATCGGTCTTTAAGACATTTTTTGTCTATTTTTTAGTGGCCCCTTTAGACAGGCTTTACTATAGATACAAGGTCTAGGACACATTTTGGGGGGGCTTATAACCCTTAATGCGCCAATCGCAACAAAAGTTGTCTGCTGTTCTAGTCTGCTAAAATGTTTAAGAAGCCTCTATGGCAAACAGTGTGGACCCAGATCAGAATGCTCCTATAGAAGCAGTCTGTTCTTGGTCCACACTATTTGCTTCTATACTTCCTTCGTCAGTAATGTTAGGCAATTATTTGCTGCAGACGACTTAAGCAGAGGACATTTTCAGATGCATTTTTTTTCTTGGCGCTTTAAGGGTTAAACTCTTAACATGCTGTTTTTCTATGTGCTAGCCTACACTCCTGCCCAATTTTTATCAGTGTAACAAGTACAGTGCAGCCCCTTTATAACACACCTCTAAATAACACAGATTTGGATATAACAAGGCCTTGATGTGGCTCCCAATTACTATGGAATGAGTATTTCATGGTCCTTTTCCAATAATTCTTTTGTACATGCATCTGCATTCACTTTTAACCCATAAAGCGTCAACTACAATTTGCAGCAGACGATAATTTCAAATTTTGCTGCTTTTTCCAAAATAAAAAATAAGGCATGATATTTCATGAGAATTGTCTGCTGGCAGATAATTCTCATGAAATATCATACCTTATTTTTATCGAAAATTGGGGAAGATGTCACAAACTTTGTCTTCTGCTGCAGTCGTGATTGGCGCTTTAAGGGTGAACCTGGACCATTCCAATGGACTCGAATTTCGCCAAACATAGCATTATTATTTATAGAGGGACTGCACTGTATTAAATATTGCTATTTATCAGTTACCTCTAGTATTAACTGTATTATTGCAAATTGACCTGATAAATGTTGTCTATCTCACTGCATGTATATTTATCAGGTCAACATGAGGTTGCACTTTTTGAATGACGTTGTTAATGACGTTAAATCAACAGGACTGTCTATAATTACGTCAATATTGCTAGTTAAAAGAATGAACAAATTTGTAAACAGGTAAACTGATAAATAAAATACCAGGTACCCGTCTTTTGATATCAAGTTTACCAGGCTCAGCTTCAAGAGAGCAAGTTGAATCACTCAGCAAGCCTTGCAATTAAACAAGCGTTTTCAAAGCCTTGCCTGGTAAACTTGTTATCAGAAGACACACAGCTAGTATTCTCTATTTCCACACCCCACTACAATCTACCCAGTATCACATGTTTACTGTAACACAACCATGATAACCTCTAGCCTCAAGCAGCTGTTTTTCTAATGTCCATTCATTAGTGTCGGGATCGTAACATTCTACAATCTTACTCGACCTAGATTCTGAATGACTTCCACTCACGTTTACCATGCCTCCTGTCACATAGATTTTATTATGAAGGACGGATGCAGCGCTATGCTTGTGACTAAAGTTCATATCAGCCAGTCTTTGGAATGTTCTTTTTTCAGGATCAAGTGTGATCATTTTCTTAGAATCCTCCCATATTATAAAGAACACACCATTTAATACAACAATCTGAGCATGTTCTATTGCTTCGGGCAAGATGAAGTGTTCTCCAAGGGGTTTAACATCAGGGCTTCCTGTTATACACTCATAGCACTCCATAGTGTTGACCTTCACCTCTCCCTGTAGGCCTCCAACCTCAACAAGAGTATTATTAAAAGGAACTATTCTTGATTGAGTACGAGGGAAAGATGAGTGACCAACTATGCTCCAAGTTCGTAAAGAAGGATCATAACATTCTATACACCCTTGATCCACAACTTCAAAATTGGATGCATATGTAACCCCACCAAATATATATAGTAGGTCATTTAATACTGCTGAAGAATGCTTAGCTCTTGGGTGACTTAGAGGAGTAATTTCATGCCAGACGCGTCTTAAACTATCAAACCGCCACACATTATTAATAATTCTGCCGTCAAGAATTCCTCCTGCTACAATAATAGAGTTAACTACAGCTGATACACTAAACCATGTGACTGGCTTTGGGAACTCTGGAAGAAAGGACCACATATCCTTCAATGGATCATACATTTCTACAGACTTGGTCACATAACCATTTAAGCCACCTACGACAACAAGAACTTCCTTAGCTATTGTGGACGGTCTGGGATGAACCTGCGTATCTTGCATGCTACGTCGACGACGTCCATACTGATCATGAATTGTTTCATGCTTAACCTGTGCTTCTCTGACTAGAGCCAAGGATTTCTCACACTTTACTATGATTGATTCTTGTTCCATTGCTCTAAGATTACTAATGTCTATTACTGGAAGTCTAATCTCTTGCATCATTTGATACAGGTACTGTTTCCTATCCTCCAGGTCAAACCTGATCCATCGTATAATGGCTTGATACACTGTTTCCTCATTTCTTACTTCAATTAGATCACTTGAGACAAATAACATAAGTCTTTCTATGGACAGATCTAAGAATTCATCATAATCTACTAATGCTGCAAAATTTTCTAAGGCAAACTTTGTGGCATTTTCTTCTAAAGTTTGGCAGGAATGAATCTGGGCAAAGTTTTGTATGCCCAGACAGTTGGATGGATGAAGTTGTCGACGGAGAAATTCACAGCAGGCATCAACGATGGCCGGATAATGAAACTGACAGCCGGCAGCAAGCATTTCCTGGGCATTTTCTGATGTAATTTCTAGTCTCCCAGTGTACACATAATCAATTATCCGTTTTAGTGTCCATGGCGATATATCATCAAAGACAACCTTTCTGTCTCTATTCTCTCTCAGATCATTCCTGTACATTGCCTGGAAGTAGTGGCTGCTAGCTGAGAGAATATTCTTATGACAGGTAAACTCTTCATGACCGACACAGAGAACGGTGTCAGTGAATACCCCGGCAATTCTGAGCTCATTCAGCTGTTGTAGAAGGCTGAGTCCATATTTGGCATCTTGGAGGAGATAATGATCATTTCCTGAAGTATCTCCCCCCATTCCAGCAGTGGCCATTCCTACAATACCTCACCAATACAAGGACTTCCAAGATGGATCCTTAATGCCACACCTGAAAGACAAAGTATAGGTTTAGATAAACAAAATTTTTGACCGTAAAATTGTAAATATTTTCTTACCCATCAGTTTTAACATGTTTTTTTGATGCTTTGAGTACCCACAACAAATGTTTTGGTTGAGAAATAAGAAAATTATTTTTTGGTACGCACTCCTGACAAAAGTCCTGACAAAGTGAGACAACATAATTGAACCTTGACATGTGATTTCCAACAATGTGGCATTTTGACAAGTGTAGACTCAGACGAGCTTGTGCAGCCTCCTTTACAGCTTAGAAACTCCAAATAATGTTCAGTCAGTAGCTTAACAATCATAGAATATTCAAGGGACTAGCAAAGGCTCTGATCAGGCGTATGCCCAGGCTGGCCTGAGCATTTGCTGGTCGCACATACCACATTGTTGTAAATCTCATGCCACGGCTTATATGAGATCATGACACAGGTATAGAAAAACAAAAAAGAGCGTTAAATTGTGATTACTTTCTTACTGTTTTAATATTTGTTTGATTGTTCAAAAGAATAGTCTCATTATGATGGTTCTTTTGAGTGCCAACAACATATTATATGTTTTGGTTGAGATATTTTATAATTTACAGCAAATTAATTTCCAATTACTAACTTTGGAGTACAAACAACATATGTTAAGGTTGATAAAAAAGTAATCTTAATACATGTACTCTTTGTAAATTGACACTCAACTCATAATTTTCCAGGTGCATATATAGACCATGTCACGGGTGGGCATCAACAGAACTACCGCGAAATCGCGTAAACGTAAATTTGTTCCTTCGTCACATCCGGGACCTTTCGACATAGTGGCATCGACAAGGAAAAGATAAACAAAGGTAGGTACTCTCACCTGATTTGATTCTTTGTAAAAGAATGAGCTAACTATGTAAAAATTCGGCAATGCTTTTCCATGTAGATATGATTTACCTTGCTAAACAGGCCAAATGCGATGTTGAAAAAAGCTTTGCTTTGAGATGAGATCAGAGAACCATAACCAAATCGAACTCAGAACGGGATTTCATCAGTTTTATGTCAAAACGAAGAAAGTATGCAGATTTTTTGCCTATTTTAGCTCATAACAAGAGCATTTTACACATGACATGTACATAACATCCCCGTGTACAAACTAGCACACTTACCCCTGCCCCACTCAGAGTCCTCACCTCCAAGACCCAACAACCTTTAGCTCAGCCTTTTTAAGCAGAAGCACTACAGATGTAAGTATAAGGTCTCGTTCACCGGCCCAAATATACTTGAAGTGTATATCATTTATCTAAATGAATATATGTGTCAGTACATGAGATTTTGTCACTTATAGCATGTGCCAAGACTCGGATTGGCTTGCGCATTTTTAAAGTTTCACCAGAACTTTCATGCACTGACACATATATACATGTAGATAAATGATATACACTTCAAATATATTTGGGCCGGTAGACCAGACCTGATACTTACATCTGTATCACTTCTGCACAAAAGGCTGAGCTAAAGGTTGTGGGGGTCTTGGAGGTGAGGACTTGGGGTGGGAAGGGGTAAGAGTGCTAGTTTGTACACAGGGAGCAGCGCTTGAGATGGATTGGTGGAAGTTTGGGGGTGTTTCAGTATAGATACTACAATATTACACACATTTCTCTCCGCGCAAGCATGCACTGCATGTACTGATATGGTATACTTGAAGGAACTAGAGCGTGACCTTACAACTACCGCGATGGCGAAGGCGATAGTGCGCCTGAAAACTTTGGTATTTATTCCTTCATAGAACATGATCGGTTCGATTTATTTACCTACGAAGGACGAATAAGGGTTGCCATGTACATGCCATGAGTAAAATGCTCTTGTTCTGAGCTAAAACTGGCAAAACATCTGCATACTTTCTTCGTTTTGAAATAAAACTGAAGAAATCCCATTCTGGGTTTGATTTGGTTGCGGTTCTCATCTCAAAGCAAAGCTTTTTTCAACATCGCATTTGGCCTGTTTAGCAAGGTAAATCATATCTACATGGAATAGCATTGCCGGATTTTTACATAGTTATCTCATTCTTTCACAAAAAGTCAAAACAAGCGAGAGTACCTACCTTTGTTTGGCTTTTCTGTGACGATGCCACTACCACGAAAGGTCCCGGATGTGATGAAGGAACAAATTTACGCTTACGGGATTTAACAGTAGTTCCGCTGATGCCCACCCGTGCATGTGTAGGTGTTTTGTTTTAATGATTTGTTAAACATTGTATTGCGCGGGTGAGATACTTAAGAATCGACCTGTGTGCTAAGGCACATCATGACTGAAAAGTCGGATTTGTGTCAATATGCGGTGTGCATTACCCGAAACACTACGTTAAAAAAGTAACTAGCACTGAATGGGTATAAATAATCCGTTTATGGAGACATCCAGTAACCTTTGGTAGCTAAACAATAACAATAATTGGTATTACAGTATTTAGCGAAACAATAATAAGATTTTCTACACTAAAATACTTTTGGATCAAAAATTTGGTTTCAGTGACACGTGATGAATCAGATTGATAACAAGTATGAACCAACCAATCGGGGGAATCACATGATTTGATGACGCTATCGATAAACAAATATGTCACGTGTACCCACAATGCTCAAATCAGACAGGTTAGTATTTGAAAGATGCTTCCCAGCTGAGACAATGTTTGTTAAAAAGACATCTAATAAAGAAAGAATATAGGCCTACAATTGAATTGTTGTTTTTTCTAAACGGCGTAAGGGCCAAAATTTGGGGGGGGGGAGGTGGCATTTTGAGTGAGTCAGTCGTGTGACAGCAAAAAAATTTTTTAAGGATGGCCTATAGCAACAACTGTCTGGCACTTGACATAATACCATCACTGCAACCAAATGTAACATGAGCCAACTCCTAAACAAACTCGGTCAGTGGAAAAGTATGCTCATCATGCTTGGATCCAGAGGGGGAACAGGGGGTCCGGAACACCCCCCCCCACCCCTCAGGATAATGTTCACAAATATAGGGGTTTCAGCAATACTGGTCCAGATCCCCTTGAATATCACAAAAATCAAAAAAGCTGTGATTACCGATTAAACGCATTCTAAAAATTAACGAGCAGAGTGAAAATTCCTGCCATGCCGATCTTAACTTAGTGCCTCAGTGCTCTGTGATGGGTCTGATCCTTTTACTCAATCTGTATAAATGGCCAGCCTGACAAAATGGTTTCTAAAGTTCGTCTCAGCAGATTACATTGTTTTGTATAGTGTATACCTAACAATAAGGTCCCAGTTTCTTAAAGTGTAGGCTGTGCAGGGCATAACATAGCCGTGTACTGCAAACATGCGTCTCAATTAGTTTTATATTAGGAATCGTTTAATATTATCTCAAATGACAGTTAACTTCAGGACCATTGATGATAAATACAATATCTTCAATTATTCATTAAAAATACCATATAAAACTATCATTGATTATATTTCTTTCTCTATATACTGCCAGACCCTCTTGCGAGTATTATTGGCAGGTGCACTTTGTACACTCCAGGTTGCAGGATGAAAGCCTACAAGTAACCATAATCTAAATTACCGTAGGGTTCTTTTACCTCAGGGGACATCCAGTTAACGTCCCGATCCAAAGGACAATGCACTTATTGCATATGACACTAGAGAAAGCGTGTTCGGACACCGAAACTTTCCTCACCGCGAGCGGGGATAAAACCTGGGACCTCTAGCACCTGAGGCAAGTTCTTAACCACTGAGCTACCATGCTTTGAGAACTGTCTTCAAAGCTGTTTATCAGTGATTTCTCTTGATCCTATTTACACTGTCCTGTCATGTCAGTAGACAGTGCATGCTTAAAGCTTATACCCCACCCACTTAAAATTGTGCAACAATTTGCAAGGAAAGCAACAAATCAAAATGTTTTGAACATTTAGGGAACTTTTGCTTTTTGTTTGCACGTTTCGAAACGGCATCATTTTTCTATCTTTTACCTATTGCTTCTCATATCACTGGCGTTCAATGGAAAATCGTCTAAGAACATAAACTTCGTCTGTCATTAGCCATGAATGCACATGTATACATTGTTTGATGTCACATTGACGTAGTTGGAATTTCCACGTACTGGGCATGCGATTGGACAAAAAGGACTTCCCTATTTCTCATTGGGTAAACTCCTCCTTTACTATTCATTCATTAAACTCCCCAGCATCAATAGATCTCAAACTTGATTACCGTAGTTATTGTCTATCTCCAAGTCGGTGGGTGAATGATCAACAGACAGATCGACGGACGGACGGACAGACAGACGTACGGACGGACGGGTGGGCCTTCAGGCGGGCGTGTAGGCAGATAGGTACGTAGATTGTGTCCATGCAGACGACCTGAAGTGTTAACAAAATTTCAACTAATTGGCCAGCCCATGAGACCTACTTATCACACTCACAACGTAAATCACTGTACGGTATAGATCTACGTGTGTGTATAGTTATCCAATGTTGCTAGAAGTGTAAAGGCTTGGTCTGAGCATGTACATGTAGGGGAGACCGGGGCTAGTTAGGCCCCACTTTAGAAAAAGTACAATTTTCGAATAACTATTAGGCCTACACCTAGCTCTGCGAAACCTTTATTTTCAAGAAAGGCTAAATAGGGCCGTACCAGTCCTGGTAAACACATTCGTGTGTCTCTGTTCGATAAAATGTAATCTTCAGTCAATGAGATTAGGTCATGAGTTCGGCCACCCCTCCGGGCAAGTTTGGTCAAAATATTATCCTGGCCTTTTATTATACAGTCAAACTTCCGTCTAAGGACCAATGCAATTTTAAGGCATTAACCTGATATATGAACTATCCAAGTTGGTGCTTCGGAATACAATTTAACCAATAATGAGCATGAACAATAGTACTATAATCCTATAAATGTTTTAACGTGTTGAAAACATGCAGTTAAAGCAGAATTTGTTCAGATGAACAATTCCTCACTCAACAAAACGTTTTCTTCGATCGCTCTAATATAAACACCATTTACCAAGTGGGTACGTGTCACAAAATACGTTGACAACTATTTTGTGTATGTGTGGGGCAAGTTTGGCTATGGGCCGAACCTGCCCCGACGTAAGTGGCCGAACTAGCCCCCGACAGACTATTTCCAAATATCACGTGACAGCCCCTTCTTGGATCTTAATATGCATGCTAAATATAGCCATACGCCGAACATGCCCCGGGGCCGAACTAGCCCCGGGCTCCCCTTGTTTTTGATGAGAATATGCTCTGGCGATACTGCGCGGATACACAGGATGGTCGCCGATACATGTACCAAAACGATTGTACTGGCTCATGCAGTCCTCTTTTAAGTCTTTTCTCAACCCATGCATGCCTACCGTCCAAAATGTCGAACGCATTGTAGATACAGGTAGGAAGTCAAATAAAACGTTTTGATCGACTGTTAGCTATTATAAAGGGGATATTCTTGGTCAATAACTAGGAAGGTCCTTTTGTGTGTGTGTGTGTGTGGGGGGGGGGGTGGGTGGGGAGGAGGCATTATAGCAAGGCGTGTGATACATTTCCCTACATCAGATCTTTACATAAGACAAAATGCCAATGTTCATAGCTAAAATCAGGGTTCCATGGTCCCACTCATCATTTTCTTAACCATCCTATTTGGAGTTTTCAGAGGTACGTACACGTATGGTATAACATGTATGCAAGAACGCTTACACGGTCTGACAACAGGTCGAGATTGATACAAAGAAATACATACTGACTTTAATAACGTTTGGTAAGAGACAGACGGACAGATATCAATACAAAATTACCTGTCCTCTTTTTTCTTGTATAATCCACCTTTCTGAAAACGGACACAACTGAAATCAGATACATGTATATGGGCCACGCCGCGACAAAACCTGTCTTCGGCGTTTCCGATAAAGTAAGATTAAAACCAGCCCGCTCAGCTACAGAGACTAGCTAGAATAGTGTAATTTTGCTTGGTGCAAGTTTTGATATACTACTTTCCAATAAGCGAATAACAAAGGCGCTGATCAGACTGCGCGGATGCGCAGGCTGGTCTGTGCCTTTGTTGTTCGCAAACACCCGAGCGCGTCGAGGCCCAAATTAAGAAAGACGCCATGTGGGAAAATGGACCTTCAGAACGGAACGAAGAGCCCAGTTAGATATGTTGTACTCATATATGGCCCTACTGGACAGGTTGATATACAGATCTATGCGGATCAAGACAATCTCTAAATTCTATAATGAGCATAAAATATGATTTGGAAAACGGAAATCTTTGCTGCACGTATGTGAAAAGCACTGTGAAGAATTTCATATTCGAACACACACTAAATATTAATTCTTTGCTTCGCCGTGAGGAAATCACAAGCAATGGTTTCCACTTAGGCATACGCCCTTTCGAAATACATGCACAAAATATAGAAACCCATATAAGTTATTCCACTATAGCACGTTTAAGGACAAAACAAGCAAACAGAATACTCTTATTTTACCCAATTTAATTTTCTATTGAACAAGCAATGGTCACTAATTAAAATGGTGTCAAACTTTTTGACATTAAATGAGTCTGCCCACGAGATAACGGTACGTATACCACATATGAGCCATGTGATTTCCAACAATGTGGCATTATGACAAGTGTAGACTCAGACGAGTCTGTGCAGCCTCATTTTAAGCTAAGAAACTCCAAATGATGGTCGGTCAGTAGCTAACCACTCATAGAATATTCAAGCGACAAGCAAGGGCTCTGATCAGACTGCGCGTATGCGCAGGCTGATCTGAGGCTTTGCTGGTCGCACATACCACATTGTTGGAAATCCCATGCCACGGCTCATATATGTGATTAAACGTGAGCAGTGCCGCTCGAAGTTCTGGTTTTGTCTTGTTATGATTCCTATCTACTGCCATATTTTGTCTGTGCGAGCAGCAAAGGCTCTGATCGCAGAGACTCATCCTTAAAATGCAACAGGCGACAGCTTGAAGTGTTGACTCCTTCCTTATGTTTTTTAGAGAAATAAGGTTTTCTATTTCATGTGAATTTAGACAATTCACAAAAATATCAAGGCGTGTTTGGTTTCTTTACATAGAAGCTAACACTCTAAAAGTGTCGTCTGCGTCGTTTTTCGGGTTGATTTGCATGCGGATTAATGTCCGCAATGTTAATCGGGTTAATACACTATGGGCTCTTTACAATAGCCTCAAAACAGAAAAGTACACATAACAATAAAACAATGTACTTTGTGGTTTGAATATATCTACAGCTAGATAATGTACTAACAATAAGTATTAATCTAAAATCATGGAGCAGGTGTCCTTTTATTGCATGGGGTAGGGATGGGCTGTACATAACGCTTTCAACTGATCACACTTCACAATACAGTCCGAGTTGTCAGAAAATAAATGAACACATATAGTCTAGTGCCCTCTTTTATGGGATGCATAGCAAACAGTGTAGTTCCAGACCAGCAAGTGGCACCAAACCATGCGTACATAATCTATCAAAGTTGACTATAAAGGAGGAAAACACACCAGAAAAAAAAACATCAATTATCTACGGAGCGGATCCAGGATTTCTGGAAATAGGGGGTACGTATGTATAAAGGTATTGGGTAAGCTTTGCTGAATTCATCTAATTTTTCTTAAACATGTTAAATATCCCATGGAAATGAAGACCAAATTATTTCATTTTCATATGATTTTTAAAAACGGGGGCGATGAGGGAGGATCAAGCGAACCCACTGAACCCCCTCTGGATTCGCCATTGATCTAACTGAATAAAGTGGGAAAGAAGTTATGCTAGTAAGTCTTATTGACAACACTGCTTCGGCCAGGTCCGTTATCTTGTGATACGTTCGCAAAATACTTTATTCTTTTCCATTTACTTGTTCAAATGTTACCATTAATTAAAACCCAGCCTTTGTTGTTCTCTTTTATCAAAAATCACTGCTATCAAACACCTGTACGAGGAACAAATATTGGTTTTTAATTAAAATTTAAATCCTTTTCTTACATCAAAATTTTTATTGCTACGAAGTTTGCTGAAATGAAAACTAAACTGGATGACACAGATAGAATTTGAGCCTAGACGCGAGAAAACCTGTCTTCGGGGTTTTGCGAACAACACAGGCGCAGACCAGCCTGCGCATCCGCGCAGTCTGATCAACGCCTTTTTTATTCGCTTTTTGGAAAGTACCATATTTAACCTTGCTACAGGTAACATTTCAATTTTCTAGCTAGTCTCTGTAGCTGAGGAGACCGGTTTGAAGCTCGCTTTGACGGAAACCCCGAAGACAGGTTTTCTCGCGACGAGGCCCATTTAAGCCACGTCGAGGGAAAAACCGGTCCTCGAGGTTTGCGACCAGGTAATGCTCAAGCCAGACTGCCCAGCAACAGAGACCAGCTTAAACTTAGAAATTTGGCATGTGGCAAGTTTAGCTATCGTTCTTCCCAGAGAGAATAACAAAAGCGTTGACCAGTCTGCGTGGATGCGCAGATTGATCTGCGCATGCACCAACGTCAGGGGCCCATTTTCCAACTTGTCACTCAAATTGTGTCCAAGAGGCATCGACGTTTTGGTTAAAATGCATAATATAACTTTCAAGATATTCACAAGTAACGGCCGAGCTTTTTATTTCTTATTGCATAAATATGACACACAACCTACAGTCTTTGAACAAAGGATCATGGTAAATGCCTATGGTTTTCGGTAAAAATAAAAGTTTGCCAATCGTCCCTTTCTTCACTATGAAGCTACCCTGACCTGAGTACTTTATGACTGTGAAATCCGTTTTCGATATTAAATGCTTCAAAGATGTAAAATTTTAGGTAGAACAATCAGTTTTACATTAAAATATATAGAAATCCGAAAACATTCTTTAAAATATCATCCCCCCCCCCCCCGTGTGCCAGCAAAAGCTTTTGCATGTATATGTGTTACCATATTTCACACATTGTATGGAAGCGGCTTGCTGGCACAAGGGGGGGGGGGAGATGTTCAGCAGCCCAAAAACCCAGGGCCTAAGCCCATAAAATGCCTTTTCTACCAAATAAGAAATTAATGACACTAATGAAGTTCTTTAGAACCAACCTCATAAATTGCTTTGTATTCTGTGCTAGTTTAATATAAAATACTTAAAGATTAAAAGTAGAATTAGCAAGGTTTTATGCATTTTTTTCATTAGAAAAAAATCTCACTGTTAATAAATGACGCATTCTTTTGCAAACGTCCTGTACTTATCTATTTGCATGCTAGCGAATTGTTCATGTTTTTATTTTCGTCTGCTGACTTTCTTCAAAATCAAGTTTTTAAAAATAAACCACCCAGGACCACCATCGGAGTGTCAAACAGTTTGGATCCAAATCAAGACCGACATTCTGTTGGTCTTCATCTGGGTTCAAACTGTTTGCAAAAGGCTATTGGCAGACGACAAAATTATCCACTGGCATGCAAAGAGTTATAATAGGTATATACTTTAGTGTTCAATATATTGTCTCATATACAAGGGGGCCAATCACGTGATACACATGTGATAATCTCACACGTTTTGTTTAGTTTTTTCGCTCGATTCAAGGTATGTTTCACAATTATTTTCCTGTTGTTTGGTGGCTTTCAGAAATGTCACCTAGTGCAGAGTACCCAGACTAGGAAGCTCTTCCTTATGGCGCTTAAGTTTTAGAAAAGAGTTATATAGTTCTCTTAAATATCGCCGCAAGGTTGTGCAATGTAAGTTGATAGGAATCACATGTTTGCCAAGCAATACTTTGTTTGAGCGTTTTAGCTGCGCACAATATTCTGGAGCAACAGTATTATATTTGTTAAATTACAATTGGCCAATAAATGATGACATACATAAAAGTGGAATTTGCAGCGAAATCTAGAAAGGAATGTCAATGGTAGGAATCACACTGTATGATAGGAATCACACTGATCATTTTGATAAGGATAGATAGGTCTCACATGCAATCAAAATGGATAGGAATCACACTTGTAAATTGCTTTTTGAAAATTGCATTGATTGTATACTATACTACTGTTGTGCATGTAATGTCAGGGTGGGTAGTCACGTGGTTTCTGTTAGGATACACTGTACGGAAAAATGGCGGACTTCTTTCCACACCGATGTTTTTAGCAAAAGTAAGTAGATATTTCTGCGTGTTTTTTTCATCTTTACACAGAAAGTTATACACCATTTTCCAGCCACCATTTTTCCCGATCTAACGATGCCAGGATATCCTCATAAAGCTTCTTACTTTGAGGACAGACTCTGTCACAAAATTTTTAGCGGCGAAGATCGGGCCTGAATTTGGAAATAAGCTGTACGGACAACATTTGTGACAGAGTTAGTACTCAAAGTAAGAAGCTTAAAGATGCTATCTTGGCAGCGTTTGATAGGGGAAAATGTGGGCTGGAAAATAGTGTATAACTTTCTGGGTATAGATGAGAAAACATAGAGAAATCTACCTACATTCGATCAGAATGTCCCTACAGTGTATTCGAACATCCGTACAGTGTATCCAAGCAAAAACCACGTGACTACCCACCCTGAATGTACATGGTATAAATGGCCCAGGTAATATGTTACATAAACGTATCATACACATGGCATCACATGGTAACAAAAGTCAGCACAAGGCTTATAAGTAGGTTGTATCAATTAATAATGTACACTGAATAAAATGCTCACAAGAGCTCAATTTAGGGGGAAACTTGAGACAGCCTCAGTCCTTATGAACCACTGGTCTAAAATATATGGTTTCTCACAAAATGTTCCCAAGTATTCCTTCTTCCAAAATCTTACAAATGTTTCCACTCTGCTGAAAAAAAACCTGGTCACTTGAGCTAAAACAAACGAAAATTTACCTGTTGAAATGGCACTTTCTTTTAAACCCTTTGTTCAAAATCACTAGCACAAACATATCTATCCCAAACCTCGAAAGGATTAATAGTGCTGCAACAAAGCAGTAAAAAGTGAGCTAGTTTTCGAGATGGTGGTCCCCACAGGGTAACAAGCAGCAACATACATCAAATTAAAGCTAAGAATCTCCCGAATTAAAAAATGCATGATGCCACGTCGGTATGTCGGGGTGTAAAAATTTACGAGTCATTAAAAAAGGGCACCCATACAAAAAAATAACTTTACTGATAAAACTTAATTTAAACCAGAGATCAAAAACATTGCTAAAGTTGGTATAATATGAACACTAAATGATACAGAAGAATGCTAGTAATACTTTGCATCATACATGAGATGCAAACAAGTCCAAATACACTGACAGTGAAAGGTCATTAGGTACATTAGTCACGAAAACCCATTATTATCTAGATTTTTTTTTATAAATGATCCTCTTTAGGTATAAAGTATTGAAAACAAGTTTAAATATTATCTATGACATCTGGGAAGCAAAAAGTGCATAATGTTACTACCATTTATTGGGGCGAAAAATTTTATGGCCCACCAAAAAAAGGGGTATCCATACAAGCAATAACTTTACTGATAAAAATCAATTTAAACCAATGATCAAAAGCATTGCTGAAGTTGGCATAATATGAACACTAAATGATACATGAGGGTGCTAAAAATGTTATTAATTATATGTAAGGTTCATATAAGTCAAAATACACCGATGGCGAAACGTCATTAAGACCATTAGTCACGAAACCCATGATTTTGTAGAATACTTCTGGCAAATTATCTTTTGTTTTGGTATAAATGTATTGAATACAAGTTAAAATGTTAACAACTGACATCTGGTAAGCAATAGGTGCATGATTCCTCTTCCATATGTAGGGTCAAAAAAGTTTAGAGCCTTTCAAAGAAGGGTACCCATATAATTAAATAACTTTACTGATAAAATCCATTTAAACCAATGATCAAAACTATGGTTAAAGTTTGTATAATATGAACGCTAAATGACTAATTAGGGTGCTAAAATATTTTCAGTATTATATGAGGTGCAAATAAATCCAAATACACTGATGGCGAAAGGTTATTAAGTACATTTTGTCACAAAAACTCATGATTTAGTAGACTTCTTTTAGTCAAATGATCTCTTTAGGTACAGATGTATTGAAAACTAGTTAAAATGTTATCAAATGCCTACTCAAAATAAAATGATACGTTTACGGTTAATTCATTTAGCAAAATCCTTATCAGATCTTATTAATGTAATATGTGGGAAGAATTTTTGTCAAGGACATTGACGGAAACGTTCCAACTTTTGCATAAAGTATATCAACGTGTGTCAGGCAAGTATCAAACTATTTCTTTTATATATTCAGCATATATTATATATGGCATTTGAATGACTAGTTCCAATAAAACGAGCCAAAGTTTATGCGTCATAGCGTAACGCACTCACTGATTTATCAGATTCAGCGTCCAATTCGGCAACGTCTTCACAAGACAAAATAGAGGAAATATTCAGTCAACTTTCCTTCTTGTGGCACTGTTACATTGCACACACACAAGGTTGTTCAAAGCTGTTCATTACAGAAAGAGTAGCATACTCATAATGGAAAATTTAAATAATAAATCATTCAACAACTTGTGTGGTGTAGCAGACTGGCTCACCATTAGCAGCCTCAGTGCCATTCTGCCATGTGCTTCCTCATAGGATTCATATCCAAACTCTGCAGTTGCAAGACAATCCACAAGTCTTCAAGATAAGTACATGTAACTAATAACAACAACTCATAACATGCAGTATTAAGCTGTTATCTTTCCTGTGGTAGCTTTTTGGTGGTACTTTCTTCATCGCTTCCTCACATATGATTTCATTAAGTGCATTGCTTTTTGCCATACAGTAACTCTACAAATTTAGTGCAGGCCATTTGCTCACATGGTTGTTGAAAGATTTTGGCATTCTGCACATTACTTAAAAAATTGATGTGCTAACTTCTTTCCTGACCCATAAAAGGCATTGCAAGTGTCACAGCCAGTCAAACGATAGACAAACATCAGTATATTCTGTTGTTCTGTGGTCTTGTGAAAGAGCTCATGCACAGGAATAAAACGTTTCAAATCGACCTGTGTTCCTGTTCATCGTAAAAACGAATATCTAACTCGCAAAATTATTTGGCCCTTGATGCAACAGGAAAACCTAAAGGTAAGTGAGTATGACCAGGAAATGCCACATCCACATACGACATACCAACCCATGACATGATCAGGAAGATCCTAAGAACACTAGTGATACGAAATTCAGAACACACCAAAGCACCAAGCTCTCTTCTCCAGCGAGATGATTGCAAAACTAGGAAGGACAAGAAGCTACTGCAAAACAAAACAAGCATCTAACAATAAACTCCCACAAACAATGGGAGCAACAACTAACAGTGAATAAACAAAAGCAGAACAGACTATAGACGAAGCCATTTGGGGGACTTAAATAAATTTTACTGACCAAATATACAACCTAGATTCTGCTGTTTCAAAAACACCAAGCTCGCATAGAGGCTTCCTAACTTATGTAATGTATCATCAAAGGAAAACAACCAAGTCAATTAACAACCACTGTGTCACCATCTGGACTGTTTACAATGATCTTACTGGCACCATTTTTTGATGCAGTCGCTGCATGGGGGATCATTAATTTTGTGTGTCTGATTCTTCCCAGTTTGATTGCAGGGGTAGATCTTCTGTGTTGTGCTTTGTAATGGCAAATGCCTTACCTTCGAATCCGCCACTGAGGTATGCGGTTTACCTTCATTCAGTACTTCATCAGCATTTTCAATATCACATGTATATACTTGTAGTTAGTGTAGTATGCTACAATACGCTTTGTTTTCTTCCCTTGCTTAAATTCTTTATCATTTTGGTATAGGGATTTCAGCTTGGATGTAAATTTTATGGGATGCATTTGTATCGCCAATTTCTACCTGTCTGAATTTTGAGGCTGTTCTCTTTGTACCTTTCAACTACTTTAAATTTGAGTAAAAAATGATGCAGACTGTACTGAAACAATTGTGCTATCCTGTTAACTTTCTAGCTTGTGCATGTAGTCGAAAAATGTACATGCAATCATTGGTCAGTTATTCTTGAACATACAAACAGGAATAGGCGCTTGTTCAATAAGAGTTCATTGCAAAAAGTCTTAAATACATTACTTCTCCATTGATTGTTACACTGTTGGATTGGATGTGGACTGTTTTTGCATTTCTGTCATTACTTTAATGTCAGACTTGGGAAGTGGGTCGTAGTAACTTTTTAGTGGCATGTTGGTTTCTGATGGCATCAAATGCTTCTTTGTGGAGTTTATTGATACTTGACTGCCTTTGTCTAAGGTTTTTAGTAGACTTTCATTGATTGCAGATGTTGTCACTACACCAGACACGAAGTTCAAGGGATGATCAGATGGATTGTTATTGTCGAAGGGATCTATGAATATTCCTTCAAACATATGAGTCTTTCTTTTCACATCATTATCAAACCTCTTCCACATTGCACGTTTGTCTGAATGATAAATGTTTACTAATTTTTTGTGCCTTTTTCTGGCACATAAACACATTATCATGAAATGTCAAGGAGTACTTGGCTGTAACAGGTCTTTGAAGAAACCACCTTGCTTAGGTGTTTCCCTTTAGCGTCAGTCCTTTTATTCCACATGTTCTTGTAGTTTTGAAACAAACAAACAATTTTGTAATCGCTGATTGAAGTCATTTGTTGTTTCATTTAAAGAGTCAGGCAATATTTCGAAATATAACCAGTTTGTAGCAAACATCAGCTAGATACTCGTGCAATTTTAGCAACAATACCCAAGCCTGTTTCAATGGGAGCATAACTAGGGTGAGGCAATCATCACAACAACTGAACAAAGCCCAAGCCTGTTTCAATGGGAGCATAACTAGCGGGAGGAAATCATCACAAAAACTGGACTGTAGAAGGGGTAGATCTTCCGTCTTTCAATGTATTGTAACAGAATATCAGGATAGTTTAACATTTTTATCACTCCACAATTTAAACTAGACAGGACATTTCATGCTTTGTCTACAAGTTTGAAGGTCAGTATTTTCCTGCTAGAATATGCTGTGTCCTGCCTAAGTCTGATATTAATGTTAACATTGTATTTACAGTTATACAAAGCTCTAGCAGAATGTTTGTTTAATTAAGATAACCGACATTTCTTGTAGGTGGTGAATTCAATTACTGGGTTGTAGATCATTTAATTAAATAATAATTGTTGGTCGACAATTTAGATTATGAAAAAACAATATAAACTGTCAGAATAAGTTAACAGCAAAAAAATCGATCAATCAATCAATTAATCAATCAGTCAACAAATCAATGATATTTTCCTTCTATAATATTTATTGACTCATTTGCACAAAATTAGTGTTATTTTTATATGGAAAAGTTGCTAAAATCCAGATTAAAATTTGTTGCTTTTTCACAACTAAGTTTCCTTATTCTTTTTATTTCCAGTGCAGTGTTAAAGTGAACTATACTGTAGTATTTAACCTACACTTACGATTATTTACAAGCCAATTGAATAAAAAGTTATGTTGAATGTCCAGTTTTTATTTACGACATTTATTAAGGTAAACAAATCAACAGTATCATCAATATTTTACAATGTCATATATTTTTGTGACTTTTGCACTTATTGACCTTTTTGGTGACTGTAGACAGGAAACTTTTACATGGAACTGATGTTTTATTAATTAATATTATCATTTCTGTTTATTGTTGTATCAAACTGTCCATTATCTCGAACATACTGCAACACATTTAATGCATTTATCATTAAGGGCTTTAGACTAGGGTATTAGGGGTATTCTCGGTTGAAGGGCCGTAAAAAAACTTGCCCTCGGTCCTGACAGTGGCAGCATGCAATTTTTAGCTCCCAAGACTCTGAGCGTTAATTTGATATATGTTGCTGCTTGTTACCCTGTGGGGACCGGTATGTGTCACAATATGGTGGGTCTGCTGCAGCACTATAAGGGAGATGAAAATCAGCCTTGTGTTAGCAGGGTGGGTAGTCACGTGGTTTTTGCTTGGATACACTGTACGGATGTTCGAATACACTGTACGGACATTCTGATCGAATGTAGGTAGATTTCTCTATTATTTCTCATCTATACCTAGAAAGTTATACACCATTTTCCAGCCCACATTTTCCCCTATCAAACGCTACCAGGATAGCATCTTTAAGCTTCTTACTTTGAGTACTAACTCTGTCACAAATGTTGTCCGTACAGCTTATTTCCAAATTCAGACCCGATCTTCGCCGCTAAAAATTTTGTGACAGAGTCTGTACTCAAAGTAAGAAGCTTTATGAGGATATCCTGGCATTGTTAGATCGGGAAAAATGGGGGCTGGAAAATGGCGTATAACTTTCTGTGTAAAGATGAAAAAAACACGCAGAAATATCTACTTACTTTTGCTTAAAACATCAGTGTGGAAAGAAGTCCGCCATTTTTCCGTACAGTGTATCCTAACAGAAACCACGTGACTACCCACCCTGGTTAGTCCATCAGTAGAACGTGAATGTTTCGTCACTCCATAACTTTTATATCGATTGAGATATTTTGATAATATTTGGTAGGAGTATGTACAAGAATGCTCTCCCTTACTTCCAATTTGAGCTGTTTCCCTTCAATGAGCTTAAATGGTGAAATCTTGTGTACTTAATAGCTTACATCTCCTTTGAGACGTTTTAATGCAACTTGTTAAAGACAGTATGCTACATGCAATAATGGTGGTTACTAATCATCCTTTCAGTGTATGCTCCATAACTTTCATTTCCTATGAAATGTTTTGATGTTATTTCATAGAGATATATTTTATGTCAAGATGGTAAGCAAAAAGTGCCTAATCAATGCCACAAAATGATAAAACAGTATCTGATCTGGTTTTGCACCGTTTGCTGATGTTTTATAACATAGAGTAAGGCTATATGGGTTAAAGGTATATTTAAACTTTGTTTCAGGTGTTTAAAGATGGTTATAAAGAAGGACAAGCTCAGTTTGCATAGACGAAAAAGAAAAGCAGTAGTTGTCTCGCCATTCAAAAGATATGAAACAGAACTACCCATGAATGGCTGCTTTCCTTTAAAATCACCATGGCATAAACATAGGAGAATTATAAAATCACCAGGCAAAGCACAAACATTTTCACCATACAAATCACCATTAATAGCAGTTAGGTATTCACCAATACAATCATTTATGAGAAACAAAAATCGTAAGACATCAGCAAAGTCACTTTTTCAGTCACATGAGTCCAAAGTATCTCCAATAGAGGAAAATGATGATGCCTGGGAAGAAATTGAAACAATAAATTCTGGAACACTTAGGCGGATAATAGCATCCACTCTGTGACCCATACGGCAACTGCAAATAATCTTGAAACTTCAAATGAGTCTATTGAAAATGAGATGACAAATATGCTGCCTAATGTTTTAAATGAATTATCTGAATATGATCCAAAAACTGATTTACTTGCATTTTCCAGCTAGTGTGTGAAAATCGCTTTCCTTTTTAAAACATTGCATTTCAGCTTTGGATAGAAATTGTACACTGGTATCGCCATGACTCGAGTACAACCATGAGGTACATGAACAAAACAAAAAAATTCTGGCAATAAGGGTGGCGAATATTTGGTGGAAAGTTTATTCGCTTCATGGGTGGCTACAAAAATGAGGGTCAAGTTGTTCAGGGGGAAACAGAGACTAATCATAATTAATCTACTTTGGAAAAAAATGAATGCATGATTCTATCAAATCTTAATATCCATATTGTCTCAATGTCTTCCACAAACTACAGTCAAACTTCGTTTTTTCGAAGTACCAGGGGCGGCAAGAATCCTTTCGAATAATCGGTAGTTCGAATGATCGAAATCAGAAGTTTTCGGATATTTCAGAGAAGTTCTGATGTAGGGATAAACATGTATAGTCAGGGGCGATCGGGACTCCCGTGCGATTTTGATGCCGATTTATGGTGACCTATACCAAATCAAACTTTAGGGGATAACTAATGAAAATCACCTGGTCACCCATCTGGGTTTCACGTCTGGACGTCATTATGACGTCATCAAAATAGCGTATATTGTATCAGTGCAATTTAAACGGTATGTCCATTGTAGTCAATGGGGATCAGGATTTGCTTGCATTTTTGTGTGCCAATTTCAGTCGAAATGCACCAAATTTAATCTTAGGGGGTAAATAATTACAATTAACATGTCGCACATGTTGTCTTCGCATCAGAACAAAAAGATGACGTCATTGAAATGACGCCTAATATGTAAATACCACATATATATGCATTTTGTCCATTTCCAACCCATGGAAATATTCCTCTAATGAACTGGTAGCATTATCATGACTGGATGCAAACTCTTTTAAAACGTAACATACACAATATATTCAGATAGGGTGAAGTCATTTCGAGGGTGGGACGTAAATGCCGTCACGATTTACGAATAAAAAGACAGTGGAGTGAATGAAAAACAAACAGTGTTTTTGATAATAAACGCAGTAAATATAATCTCTTATGCTTAGATATATAGATGTACTACGACCTCTGACCAATGACTTTTTTGTCTTTCTATTTCAAACGATTGATGCAGAATACGTAAAATGAGCCAGTCCGGCTATAACATATGTGCATGTCAAAGATTTTATAGTAAATGTAAATAAATGACTGAAACCCTTTTTTCTAGAACAACATATCAATATTGTAAATAGAGTCATGCTTCAAAGTTTTTTGTTTATCTGTAGCTGCTTATCCTACATCAAAAGAAAAGATAGTAGTAATAATCATTTGCATACACTACCAACCAAACTCATTATAGTCCGATTTTGACCACTGAAGGATCAAAAGTTAGAAGAGTCTACTAAGTAGTTCATGGTATGGAAATAAGGATAAACCCCTCTACAAGTTACCCATTGTACTTCGCTGGCACGGGCAATAGAAAACTGTTACAATTTGATTTACCTTTCGCATGCTACTAGGTAAAATAGTCTTCAAAGGTCAAAATCGGACAATAAGGCATTCTTGTCGATACGGCTAAAGAAATATCTGAATCCACATGAAACTTGTTGTTCAAAAGTCATAAGCATATTGATCACTGGCAATATTTTACATGAGTCCTCTTCTGCTCCACAGCAACACAAATCAGTACAATATAAATGGTTTGCTTTGTACTTACACCGAGATGTTTTGCATACGGACATGCTGCAACCACATTTTATCAGCTGCAGCGGGGTTTCAGGGGCAGGAGGCAACATGCGATGATCCAAGAATTTTTGTCAGGTGTATTTAGTCCTCAGCTTATTTTACAGTTTAAAGAGGGGCTCCGATGGTTTTATTGCTGAGAAAACTATTCTTATACTTTACCAAGGATCCAGAGGCGGTCCATTATTTTCGGGGGGTGGGGTCCCTCTTTTCCAGGGGGGGGGGGGGGGTCCAAATGCTAACTTCTATAGAAACCCATATATGTACTTGTTATTTTCCAGGGGGGGTGTCCGCTCTGGATCCGCGCATGGGCAATGTCATCATAACGGGACAATATTTATCACAGTCCGGCTTCTAACCATAATTGTCAAGCATTGATTTGTCAGAATTAATGACAGGTTAGGTTTTCCAAATGGTTCACTGATACTGCGCAAGTTTGACACCTTCGAGAAACACAGCTCTTTGGAGTGGTAGTTCTTACAATTCAGCTTTATTTTTCTCCAAAACATCCACCGTCTCAATGCAGTGAGTCGAACAATATCGGTGACCGGCTAATGCAAAGTAAGAAAGACGGCAAAGATCAGGAATCGATACAATCAAGTACCACACCTGACCCAGGATACCAATGGGTTAAGTAATAAACTTACAATTAGACATCACAAACGAGAGCCAAGAGGTCATGACAATTTACAAATATATTACTCTAGTGCATCCGCCACAGTGCTTTCTAAGGGCACTGAGCCGAGGTGAAAGAATGCTTCGTGGATAGAGTCTCCAGCATAGCTAAATGCCTGCCAATATGATTTCTTGCTCTTTCCTGGCATTGAACTAGTTAATACCAGCATCTGAAAGTGCATGGAATTCGATCAGAGCCCTTGTTGTGGCATCATGGCACATTGACATCTTTAATAAGTGTCCTGATCTTAGAAACTTGATGATATATGAGCAAGACTGTTTAAGAAAATGTAAAATATCAACACTCTGCAATTGTTTTTATATGTGTTTTATTTAAGCGGCGAAAACAAAATTTGCTCCTCTGCAAAACTGGGGGTAGGGTCGTGCATTAACTCATATAAGACAAAATATTTAAGATAGAAACGCAAACTTTGGTTTTGTATTCGTCAATTGAGTATATGTTTGTTAAAACTAATCTAAAACGGTTTGAAACAAACTCAGAGCAGCCGTTAAACTAAATGACGATAGCCAAAATTACCACTTTTAAATTATAATTAAGTTCATGTAACGCACATAATACAACATGTAGCCGTATTAATGTTAAACAGCTGTCATATGTAGTAAAGACATACAGTAATTTGCAGACTAGTAGAATGTTCATTGATTAGCTAGTTTTAATGTCTTCTTTCGGTACCTCAAACTTTCAATTTTCTTATTCTCAAATTGATTAAATAACATATGTAACAAGCTGATA
The DNA here is from genome assembly GCA_964019695.1 of Loripinus fragilis. Taxonomy (NCBI): domain Eukaryota; kingdom Metazoa; phylum Mollusca; class Bivalvia; order Lucinida; family Lucinidae; genus Loripinus; species Loripinus fragilis. The sequence goes on from OZ026518.1 coordinate 107,834,912, forward strand.
CAGGCTAACACCCATGCTTACAGTGTGCAAACATCTCCTATTTGATGCACCTTGAATTGGTACATACGATAGAATATGTCTAAAGGGTTTGGGATGGAGCAGGTCATTACTCAGCTTTCAGTCAAAATCTTGCTTGATGATCATTCTGTTTTTATGATATGAGGAGGACAATTATTTTACCAGAGAAGCAGAAATAATAATCGATATTGTATATGACTTGGATAAGGATTGGTTTAGAATATTTACATTAGAAAGGGACATTTACTAAATTGTACTGTTTAAATGTGAAAAGATTATTTCCTATGTTCCTCTAGCATGTATCTTTATTTTAGAATTATTCATATTAAGAAATATTGAAAACAAATATTCATAACATCTGTAACAAAGGTACAGGGGCTTACTAATCATCAATACCTAAGATTTAGGCACCAGAGGCTAGAGACTTTAGATAGGAAACATGCGAAATATATTCATTTTTTCTGAAATATCATTTCTTACATCAAGCCAATGTCCTTGCTCATTTATTATGTCACGTAACATATGTTACATCCTTTAACAAGTGCTTCAATCTTGTTGTTTAACCTCCAAAATCTATAATTCTTTATAATATGAGCAAGACAATCCCAAATATGCAAGATATCCAACAGCAGCAAATGTTTTCATATATTTTTACTTAAATGATGCCTACCAAATTCGGCTCCTTAAAATTAGGTGTAGCCTTTGCTCGTATAAGACACTATATTTAAAGTATAAAAGCAAACTTTGGATTTTCACTAATCCAAATGAGTTTGTTAGTATAAAATAATCAAAACATTTTGGAAAATGCACATATCAGCTAAAAAGTAAATGATATTGGTCACAATTTTCATGTTTAAATGGTAATTTAATTAAAGTAACGCATATAAGACCACAGGAAGCTGTTATTTTGCTCCAAAGAATTTATATGTAGCTTAAGTACTCAATATTCAGACCGTATGAGTAATTAAAATGATTAGCCTTCTTTCTGTAGCTCAAACTTTTAATTTTCTTTTTTTTCTAAATTTAATATGGTAACATATGTAACAGGCTGTCAGAGACTAACGCCCCGGCGAACATAGTGCAAACATCTATTACAAGACGCAGCTTGAAATCTTCTTTTAGATATGGAAAGTTTGCAAAATTTCCGAGGGGGGGGCAATAACATTCTCAGCCATCAGTCTTAAAGGTGGCCCGATAAGCTGGGTATTTATAGGAAATCTACGGTATCTTGCATGCAAAATATAGTTATCGAGAAATAATTCATTGATAAAGTCAGGTAAAGCATTGATGTAACCATTATATGACTAAAATAATTGATATTATGTTGAAAAAAGCCTTCGTGTTGGATAAATATGACAATACCGACACAAACCATTGCTTTTATTAACGAGCAGTTTCTCATTATGGTCGCCATATTTATGACGTCATAACTGGCCTCAGACGCGGATTTGAGATGGGTGACCACCTTTAAATCAAAGGTAAGACTCCATTGAAGGTTTTGATATAGGTCACCATAAATCGGCACACAAATCGCACGGGACCTATTTTTTGTCCCTAAGGGCCCTGACTAGTATATGTATACCATTAATATTCGGACACTTTAAATACGTTTAACATGCTATGCGCTTTAAACAAAGCAAAAGTAATATTCAAAGGATCTAGTTAGAATCAGTTTTACTTTCCAATGCTAAATGGGACACTTTCATTCCTTCAAAAATATTTATTTCTTTTGTTGAATTTTCAGTTTTGTATTATTTACGGTACAAGTAGTCAAAAATGTACGGGTAACTTCTAAATTATCTCCCCAAAATCAATTTATTACAAAACATATTTTGTTTTTAAAAGAATTATCGTGATTCGTTAATACTCTGCATATGGTATGTTCAATAGATATCACCATGTCTACCAAATAAATCAAGAAAATGTGCAGAAATCACTTTTTAAAGCACTTTTAATTTTTCATGAAATTTCAGACCCCCTCCCCTTTCTACCCACCATGCCTCTCGAGTGCGTAGGAATTTTAAAAACATTTTGCTAGCTGGCTCTTGCCATTAGATTCACCTATTGCACTGATACTACATGCACCACACTAGAAGCTCAAAAGCAGCGTTCTGGGAATCAGAAAAATAGGCGTATAAGGTCCAAACCGTCAATGAACCTTAGCGCACTAAGTGGCAACTTTTCAAAATAGTTTATACCTCTTTCTAAAACCGGCTGATCAAGACCAAAACTGTATTTCATCTAAAAAAACAATAACATTTGCCATTGATTTGTAATATTTTTAACGTTGGTCCTACCAAAGTAAGTAAGAAGGCAAAGATCAGGAATCGATACAAAGGTCCCTAACTTATCGATGTATCATCTATTAAATACAAATCGAGATTTAAAAAAGGAGACAAAACAAAAACAAGGACTCAACAGTATATACGGCTGGATACCGGAGTAAAAGAAACCCAATAGTTAAACCACGGTGGGCCTGACTACAGACACAACATCAGACCCCTACCCTCTCATCTAAGTCGGAACCGTAATAGAATCTGAGGTCCGACCCGCCGGCGTGCAATTAAAGAGGAAAGCAAAGTTGCCAACCGCGATTGGGTTGACCACGAAGCATGCAGTCTGTTGCAATAGCCAATCTTCTTATAATGAAAAGTTATTTTAATAAACTGAGCTGAAAAATTATTAGAGACAATTTTCTTTAATTTATACACTATAAGTTGCCATAAAATTCTGGTTCTGAAAGCCCCTGGCGCAAGAGAGATTTAAGTCCAATGTTGAATTTAGATATTAAACGATAGTATCGGTGGTAAAATTTAGACAATGGTTTGCGAAGTTTTTGATACCAATAGCCTTGTTTGAGAAGTTTCTGAGTTAACAGTTTTGCGAGTGTTGGAAGTCAGTAACATGGCTATATGCTCTAGCAAATCGGGTGAGTTCAGAAATATAAACTCCACAGGATATTTGTCCAAATGACCTAGACCTTCTCTATGACCTTAATGGCAAGATCAAATTTGTAACTTGAATTGTCTTGAAAAGTTGATCTTAAATAACTTGACACCAACAAGATGGGTCACCTTATTATGCAATGGCATACACTCGATTTTTTGTTTGTTCATGCTTGTTCTTGTGCCTCTTCTTTGGTGTCAAAGATTGGTTTGTGTTTTGTGATTTTGGCATTTTCTCGTCATATTCGGTGCCACAAAGTGTAGATATTTCTAAAGTTTATAGAGCATGTTTTCTTATGCTGTTTAGAGGATCTTTTGCATGTCTTATGTCTTACTATTGCTGTATAGAGCATGCCTTACTGTTGTTGTATAGAGCCTGTCTTACAGTTGCAGTAAAGTCTATAGAGCCTGTCTTACTATTGCGTTATAGAGCCTGTCTTACTATTGCTGTATGGAGGCTGTCTTACTATTGCTGTATAGAGTCTGTCTTACTATTGCTATATAGAGCCTGTCTTACTATTGCTGTATAAAGTCTGTCTTCCTATTTCTGTATAGAGCCTGTCTTACTATTGCTATATAGAGTCTGTCTTACTATTGCTGTATAGAGTCTGTCTTACTATTGCTGTATAGAGTCTGTCTTACTATTGCTGTATAGAGCCTGTCTTACTATTGCTATATAGAGTCTGTCTTACTATTGCTGTATAGAGTCTGTCTTACTATTGCTGTATAGAGCCTGTCTTACTATTGCTATATAGAGTCTGTCTTACTATTGCTGTATAGAGTCTGTCAAACTATTGCTATATAGAGTCTGTCTTACTATTGCTATATAGAGTCTGTCTTACTGCTGCTATATAGAGTCTGTCTTACTATTGCTGTATGGAGTCTGTCTAACTATTGCTGTATGGAGTCTGTCTTACTATTGCTGTATAGAGTCTGTCTTACTATTGCTATATAATGCCTGTCTTACTTTTGCTGTATAGAGTCTGTCTTACTATTGCTATATAGAGCCTGTCTTACTTTTGCTGTATAGAGTCTGTCTTACTATTGCTATATAGAGCCTGTCTTACTATTGTTATATAGAGCCTGTCTTACTATTGCTATATAGAGCCTGTCTTACTATTGCTGTATATAGTCTGTCTTACTATTGCTATATAGAGCCTGTCTTACTATTGCTGTATAGAGCCTGTCTTACTATTGCTGTATAGAGTCTGTCTTACTATTGCTGTATAGAGCAGGTTTTACTTTTGCTGTCTAGAGCATGCCTAACCATTGCTGTATAAAGCATGTCTTACTGTTACAGTAAAGTCTATAGAGCCTGTCTTACTACATGTATTGCTATAAGGCTCTTACAGTTGCTGTAAAGTTTTCTTACTATTGCTGTATAGAGCAGGTTTTACTATTGCTGTCTAGAGCATGTCTAACCACTGCTATTTAGAGCATGTCTAACCATAGCTGTTTAGAGCATGTTTTACTATTGCTATATAGAGTCTGTCTTACTCCCTAAAAGTATGTCTTACTATTGCTGTATAGAACTTGTCTTAACATTGCTGTATAGAGCATGTCTTACTATTGTTGTATAATGCACGTCTTACTATTGCTGTATAGAGCATGTCTTACTATTGCTGTTAAGATCATGTCTTAAGATTGCTGTTTAGAGCATGTTTTACTATTGCTGTATAGAGCATGTCTTGCTATTGCTGTTAAGAGCATGGCTGAACATTGCTGTTTAGAGCACCTTTTACTGTTGAGAGCATGTCTAACTATTGCTAGTTAGAGTACCTCTTACTTTTGCTGTTTAGAGCATGTAATACTATTGCTGTAATGAGCACGTCTTACTATTGCTGTTTAGAGCACGTCTTACTATTGCTGTTTAGAACATGGCTGACCATTGCTGTTTAGAGCATGTTTTACTATTGCTGTAATAGACATGTCTTACTATTGCTATATAGAGCATGTCTTACCATTGCTGTAAAAAGCACATCTGACTATTGCTGTTTATAGCACGCCTTACTTTTTTTGTATATGGCACATCTTACTATTGCTGTTTAGAGAATTTCTTACTATTGCTGTTTATAGCATGCCATACTATCGCTCTATAGAGCATGTTTTACTATTGCTGTATGGAACATGTCTTTACATTCCTGTATATAGCATGTGCCTTCTATTGTTGCATAGAGCATGTCTTTCTTTAGAACATCTCTTGCTATTGCTGTTGAGAGCATGACTGACCATTTCTGTTTAGAGCATGTATTACTTTGCTGTATTCAGCATGTCTTACTATTGCTGTATTTTGGTTTGATTTGATTCTTTATGTCCCATCAACAATCTTTCAGGTATAAAGGGACCCGTCTTCCTGGATTGAACCAGTACTAAGCTATGATTAATGTTCTTGCTCAAGGACACAACATAGTGATGCCGGTGAGGCTCGAACCCGCTACCCCTCGGTCTTGAGTCAAGCACTCTACCACTGCGCTCGCTAAATTACTATTGCTGTATAGAGCATGTCTTACTATTGCTATATAGAGCATGTCTTACCATTGCTGTAAAAACCATACCTTACTATTGTAGTATAGAGCACACGTCTTACTATTGCTGTTTAAAGCTTTGTTTGTTTATATGGTCCTTTACATCCCATCAACAATCTTTCAGTTATATATGGACGGGTCTTCGTGGGTTGAACCAGTACTAAGCTGGGGGTTTAATGTGTTTGCTCAAGCACACAAGGCAGTGACGCCGGTGAGGCTCGAACCTGCGGCCCCTCATTCTCCAGTCAAGCACTCTACCGCTGAGCCCCCTCTGTTTAGAGCATGTCTGACTATTGCTGTATAGGGCATGTCTTACTATTGCTGTTTAGAGCATATCTTACTATTGTTGCATGCAGCCTGTCTTACTGTTGCTGTTTTGAGCATGATTAACCATTGGTGAATAGAGCCCCTCTTAGTATTGCTAAATAGGACAGGTCTTACTATTACTGCTAAAGGTCACTTTTTCAGTTTAGAGCCTGTCTATAGCCAATCTTACTATTGCTGTTTAGAGCATGTCTTAATATTTGTTGCTAAGAGCTAGACTTACAATTTCTGTTAAAAGTATATCCTACCATTTCTGACTTACTATACAATGGCTGTATAGTACACATCTTACTTTATTATTATTTAGAGCTTATCTTACAATTGCTTTAAAAACCCATCTTTTTACTTTTGTTTCTTACGAGTTGTCTTACTATTACCTATATACCATATTACTGTTAGAGTGTGTTCTTTTATTGCTGTTAAATTTCTGTCTTAATGTGGCTGTTTTGAGCCCATCTTACTATAGCTGTTAAAGGAACTGTTTTTGAGCTTGTCTTACTATAACTGTTTAGCGCATGTTAAAGAGCCTGTCTTATTATTGCTGTATATAGAGCCGAATTCTGAGAGATCTTTTACTATTGACGTTTTGTGACTGTCTTAATATGGCTGTTTTGAGCATGTCTTACTATTGCTGTTTAGGGCAGGTCTAACTATTGCTGTTTAGGGCATGTCTTACTATTGCTGTATATAGAGCCTGCCTTTCTATTGTTGAGATATTTTACTATTGCTGTTTAGTGCCTTCTTAATATTGCTGTATAGAGCATGTCTTACTGTTGCCGTCCTTATTATCTGCAAGAATGAAGTCCGTACACAAATAAAGATGCTATACATTTCTAGAGTAGTCACAACATGTCTCCCATTAGAAGTCAATGGGGATTTTCACATATGCTCAAGGGCAGATAATTCAACAGTCTGTGGTCCGATCCTGCCAAATTTCGAACTCATCCAGTATAATCCTATCTGGTACAAATCCTTATGCAGCCGTTTCCCCATCCCAATGATACTCCAAACAAAATTTGATTTCGATCAGCTTGATGGTCTGAGATATTCATGTTTGAAAGAGTGGAAGGATGGACGGCTGCACACTTGAGTCCCATCCAATAAGCCCATCTTGTGGGCCTTCAGCTCAGGTGAGCTATAAATACAGCAGTAGCCTTTTCTTTCTTTCTTCAGATACTCTGTCCATCAGAATCTGATCATTATCAGAGGTGAGTGAAATTTAGAAAACAAAACAACAAAAACAAAAAAACTTCTGGCCGAGTCATTTAAAAGAGTGCCCTTAACTCCTCTGTGGTTTCTCTTGTGACCACAGGTGGAGCCAGACTATTCCGATCGGGAATAGTCCTTGGGGAAAAAGGAAGCCTGCAATACTGTGAGTTGTGTGATGACCTGGTAGATATTGTTCTCTGGTAGATATTGTTCTCTGAGACAGGGTCAACTACTTGTTTTTATCAATAGACATAATCCCACAATGAATCTTGTGGAAGAAAAGCAGAGAGGACTGATCCCTCCGGGCCTCCAGAGTTGGCTATTGCAGCTCATGAAGCATCTCACAAACACTAATAGTGTTGCGCCACCTTCTGCTGGTCCAGCAGGCTGCAGTCCTCTGTACATTCTCCACCTATTGAATCTGAGTTTTACAATGTGGGCTCCAAACAGGTGCAATCAATGTCAAACAGTTTTGATCCAGATGCTCTGTTATAAAAGTTGATCTGGGTCCAAAATGTTGTAAATTAAGTCTATCTGCAGACAGCACATGCAGGCAAGAAGTTAAGAATTCATTTGTACTGATTGTTATAGGCTTAGTTAACACTATCCCAGTCAAATAGGGCTTTTTAGGACCAAAGCTTCTAGCAAAACCAAAGGAAGAACAAAAGTTGATTCTTTTATTTCAATAAAAACATGGGTATTAAATGGGTTGTGACGCAACTAAACCTGTCTTCGTGGTTTCCGACAAAGTGAGATTCAAACCAGCCTGCTCAATTACAGAGACTAGCTAGAAAATTGCAATTTCGCTTGTAGCAAGTCCTTTCCAATAAGCTGATTAGACTGCGCAGATGTTCAGGCTGGTCTGCACCTTTGTTGTTCGCAAAAATCCGAAGACAAGTTTTTTGTGTCATGGCCCAGAAACAAAATGCATCAAACTAAACCAGCATCAACTACTGTAAACCACTTAATATTTGTTTTTGTTTGTTTTATTGCTTTACGTCCCAAGTCAACAGCTATGGTCATTGCGGGACGATCAGTTCACCTAACCACACTTTTTCCTGGGCAGGCTTGAACAAGCGGTTAACCAGTAATTTGTGCACATACTTTCGCTTGTAGCTGACAACAACCCTTCTTGAATGAATCAGTGGAAGGGAGGAGAATGACCGTAGAGATTATTTCATGATCAATCCCCACGAAAGTATGGGACCGGGCCGGGATCGAACTCGCGACCCCTGGATCTGCAGTCAGACTTATCCGCGGCATCAAAATTTGGCTATTTTAAAAGACTGACATATTGGCATAGTTTAATTTTGGCGGTTTCTCAATTAAATGTCCTTTAAAATTATTATCTTTTCTGATAGGGGCTACTTATAAGGGAAAGAATATGCTCCCCGTGGGAAACATATTCTTTCCTTTATAGTATCCACTTTAAGACCAGTTTCCTGTATGTTGAAACAAACTTTACAGTTCAAAAATTGATTTTTGATGACTAGAATACCAACATACTAAAAGTGTATTTTTACATTTATTCCTTTAATTTTGTGTACCTGCGTTTTGACCCCCAATAGCAAAAAAAAAAATACCCGCAAAATATAAGTGTTTTACAGTAGCAAAAAGTGCTCTCCTGGCAAAGAGTGATGATAAATAGAACATGACAGAAAAGTTTTGAAATGCTTGAAGCAGCAACTACATTTTGAACTTTGTTCCATTTTTATCTGTGCAGCTATGCTCAAATACCCAAGATAACACAAGGCTAGAAACGTAAAGATATATGGAGGAATATGCATGCCGGAGGTGTTAGAATATCTTTATAAACTAACACAAGTAGCTTTTTTGTGGGATTATATATAATAAACTTTTCTTCACCAACTTTGAGACCATCAAAGAATGGTGACAGTGGTTGTACTGGCTTGCAGAGCCTTCCCTGGTCTAATACACAAGTGCAATTTTTCTTATTCCTCAACCAAACCTTGTGTTGTAGGTACTCAAACAATCATATAACCCTTTGTATACTAATGGATTCTTCCTTCTGGTTTGATGCAATAAACTTGCAATAGCCCATTGTACATATCTAGGGGTGTCGGGTTATAATTTAAAAAAAAATTGTATTCTTTTGTACGAAGATCTTTTTTACCTTTTCAAACAGTGGAACTATTCAGTGCAATGGTGGAAATTTGGAAGAAGCTGGAAGAATACGTCAAATGTGTTTTTGTTGTTTATTGTGTGTTAGAATCTAATTAGATCAGCTCTAGTGCGTGAATTGTCAAGTAATAATTCACTGGTTGTCGATCAGTTGTATGAAGATAAATCACTCACACAGTGCGCTCGTGATCTGATCTTTACAACTGACCTCCAAACAGTGAATTATTACACAACAATTCACTGCTAGAGCTGATCTATTTCTTAAATAAAATGAAGAACTCATTAATATACAAAGGGTTATACCTAAGCAGGTAGGCAAAGGACTTAGTTCAAATATTTGAATAAATATAGTAAAGAGGTATGGTGTACGGTGGACAAATATTTGGGGTAAACAGTCATCAGCCTCACAGTTCAAAGTTTGACTTATCGGGACTAATGCATTATCTACATTTATAAAAGCACAACATAAAACATTAATCTTCTATGTACAATTTCATTTTACACTACTAACATGCATGTACCTTATGTTTTACAAGCGGCAGAAATTTTTTCCTTGATCAATTACTATAAATATCAAATGAAATAAACTACAATCAAAATGGAGGAGAGATTGTACCAATATTGCTCAGTATCTCTACCCTTACATGGTGTTGCCTTACTTTCTATTAATGCGTTCTTAGTATCCGGTTTTATAGCAATACTTTAGTTGCACTATGGCCAAGAATAAGTTCAGTAAATGTTCCAAAAATGTGAACCCTAGTTGCCTGCGAAAAAATTCCAGACAAACAGCGCAGACATAGATCAGTCTGATCAGTGTGTTGGAAAAGAACATATTATTGTACTATATATGAAGGCAAAAAAAATGATACAAATGTGCAGTGATTTTATTTGGGATTTTAGGAAGCTACCTTTACCTTCATATTTGGGAAAATAAATCATAAAAATTTAGAAAATAAGTACTAAAATACATGAAATTGGGAAAATAAAGGCCACTTTTGAATTCAGAATAACTCCCATATAAGGCGGTAAAAATTGCCAAATAAATCACTGATGTGTAGAATCTGATTTCTTCATGATGCATCAAAATTTTTAGCTATATATAACAAAAGTATGATCACACTGGTATCATGTTATATTGTCCCTCACAAGAACTTGAAAAGTATGCAGGCCAGCTCCATGGGTATTGTTAATTTTTTTTCAAAATCATGAACCCTAAATTCAGTAATAATCTCAAAAACATTCATCCATGTAGCTTGCTTGCTTTGATATCCACACTCGTGACAATGTTGACCAATATCAGTGCATTTAATCTTTAAATATGTTTCCTGTATTACTAAAGAGCTATGTCCTTTTGCTTTTCACATTTTTTTTCTCATTGGTTTATTAGCACATCCCATATGTTAAAAGTCTGGTAAATATTTGCTTTTTTGCTGTTGCTAAAGTAATCAATAATAAGACATTGGCACAGATAAATATTAATGATATAAAATATTTTTTTGTTTATCACGGTAATCACTTGTGTATCACTTGTGCCTGTTGGTTTAAACACAAAAAAATGCAATATGATAACAGTATACAAATGGGATTATTGCCCGTTGACCAAGTATATTTGGGTATTTCTTTTTACTCTTTGTAAATTATCTGACAGAAGTCTCAAATTTACAACAGAGCACATATGGGACCATGAAACATGGGCAAAGTTCCAAATTTCCATAATCCAGAACTTTAGAAATTTAAGTTTAAAATCTTGCATTATGTTTAATACAAAAAATCAACAATGTTAAGTTTAAATGGTCAATAGTCCTTAGATAAACCATTACCAAACCAAAAAAGATATTACAATTTGTCTAATTCAGCATTTTGAGGCCGACTTTCAATAGAAAGTCAGCCTCAAAATCTTGAATTAAGGAATCATCGTAAACTTTCACCCATGCATGAAATGAGGACAGGTTCTCTTTGTTTTACTTATACTCAAACCTACATGTACCAATGCATCTCCTTCATCACATACATCAATTGGGTTCAACTTTCTTTTTTTTTTTTTTTTAAAAATTATCGCAAGATCTGTTTAACCTTAACAAACAGTGTAGACTCTGATGAAATGCAGCATTATGCTGCATTTCATCTGGGTCTTCACTGTTTTGGGCAAAGCTATTCAAAGACACACTCATTGAACTCTTGGACACTGATATCATTTTATTAAAACAGATATTCTGCTTGGCAGTTTAAAATGCTTTGTAATGAAGAAATAGGACATTTTTTCAACTTCAACAACACAGATTCTAGAATATGTAAGATATGTCGAAAGTTAACATCAAGGCCATTCTAAAATTTTCTACTGACAAGAAAAAATTAAAGATTTTGTTGAATTTAAGGTACATATACTTCCAAGGAAACAGGTCCCTCTTCTTCATAACATCAGAAATGATTTTATGCTATGAGAGAGATGCATCGGTACACGAGATACTGTAAGAATAAAAAACAAGAGTTAAAATTGGCACTTTTTAGTAGAATTGGAGATTTCAAATGGGTAAACAGATAAGACAATTATGGTATTTATACAATCGTTACACAGCTACCTAGTGGTGCAGATTGACCAGAGCCTTGGCTGTTTAGTGATAAGTAACAAAATCTTGTTTTCAGGCTCAAATGTAGGTCGACACATTTGTCCTATATCAGGGTTCCCACAGAAATTCAAAAACATAAGTCCATGATTTTCCATGATCAACAATGTAATTTCCATGACTTTTTAATGCATGGCCTCCTACCTCCCCTTTTAGCAGCATCTTCACCACGCTGAGATAATGCAGAATGCAGCAACAATGATGTATTTAAATAATAATCATGCTTGTAGACGATGCATGCATTTTGAAATAACTAAAACTTGAAACCATCAGTAGCCAGAAAACTAGCTGTCAGACACACAAGTTTTGTGTGTCTGACAGCTAGTTTTCTAGCTGCTGGTGGCTTTGTCAAATTATTTCACAAAATTACATGATTTTCCCATGATTATTCAGGTTTTTCAAATTACATGATTTTTCTATGCATAGAACTTTTTTGGTGGTTTTCCAGGTTTTCCATGTTTTCCAGAGCTTGTGAGAACCCTGCTATACACATTTGAATTACCTTCATTGGCCAAGATCAGCAAAATGTTTGTGTGTAAAATTGTGACTGTTTTCATATCCTTCAGTTAAAACATAAGCTTTGAGTGCTCAAATGAACAGTCTCATTGAAATAGTTCTTTTGAGTACTCACATGTTTTGGTTGAGAACTAAGAAAATTATTTTTTGATTACACACCTGTACCTTGAGGAATTAGAAACTTCAATAAGTAATTGAACATCTGTTTTATAAAATGAATAAAAACCAAATCAACATTTTTGGGTGAAAACTAGTTTGAAACTACATAAATTTAATCCTGTTTAATGACTATTACGTCACAATGAGAATACCCTATTTACCCTAATTATGTGGACAGTTAAGCCTGAGCAGTGTAAATCAAGATAGGACAACCCTCAAAGATTTTACAAGCTATATACTATGTAAAAACGTGATCATTCCAACTCTGATAACATACCTCAATCTAATTCCAATTAAATTTGGGATACATTGGACTCCTATTTATGAACTATTACTCATCAAAATGTATATTTAGGATGCTAAAAAGATATGTTCCAATGAGATGTGTTTCTTTTAAGCACCCAGAACATATGTTTTGATACAAAATACTGAAAATAAACATATTTTCATTGGGGGTGTGGTATATGGTTTGAGAGATGTCCTTTGAGCAAATTCAAGAAGGCTGCCATGGCATAGATTGTAGATTTTTAGAGACATGGGTGAAAGTTCAAAATTTCCCAAATCCTGAACTTTAGAAATTCAAATTTAAAAACTTGCAAGATGCCTACAAAAATGAATACTTTCAAGTTTAAATGATTAATTGTGTTTAGATCACCTGAAAACTAATCAGAGAAGCTATTAAAATCTGCCTAATTCAGCATTTTGAGGCTAACTTTCTATTAATCCTGAAAACTTTAATCCATGCATTTAATCTAGTCTTATTTGATTTTTCTACAGCTATTGTTAAAGCTAACCCTTATTCCACCACTTTTTTATTCTGAAAATGCTGTCTGCTTTTTACATGATGTCATCTGCTACATATATTAAAGTGCACTTCAGTCTAGATTTTTTTCATGGAAGCAAAACAATATGAACCCTGATCAGACTGCTCCCTTGGGAGCCTGCGACCATAATGTTTGCATAAAAGATTACCTAGGAACATAAGCAGATGACCGAGACGAGGAGCAGAAGACGCAAGTCATGACTGGCGGGAAAAGAATTAAAGTGTCCAAATATTTAGGCTAAATACAGTATCAAAACTTCAATGACTGTAAAATCCATAGTACAATATAATACAATGTAAAATAAAATAAAACTTGAGATCCCTGAAAATTCTCTCCTCAGAAGGTGAAAGACTCCGGCACAACATCTCTTTATCTGCTATCAAGGGGAATTGCCTGAAAATATAACGGACGTACATGTACTTTTAGTATTAATTATTGTGGACAAATAGACTTTTTCATGAAGTTTAATACAGTATAGTCAGGATAGTCTATTGTATATATTGAGGGGTCACAGGTTAGAACAAGAGGCTCAATGAGCCTTTACCGCTCATCTGAGCTGTTGGTAAGGCTGCAATGATACAGGTGCCTGCCAATTCGATTTTAAACCTTCCGATTTTCGATTCAATTTTTGCTATTATGATACAGAGTATGGTACTCAAATATTACTTTTATTTACTGTAAACTAAACATTGTTGTCCTTTTTTGACTAGACAAAAGATTAAAGTGTGACATTTTGACTAGAACACTCGAGACTAGATATTTAAACTTCATAACCAAATAACACAATTAACTTTTTGAATGGAACACTAGACATAACTCTCACTCTCAACTGAAGTACACTTTTTTATAAACTTCAAAATATGGAAAAAAAGTTTAGGGTAGGGGGATAAAAATTTTGGGCTGGTAGGGTTACCTGGCCCCGAGGTCATAAAACTTTTTTATGCTCAACTCAGCTGAGCACGAAATTTATCCTGCTCATAAATATTAAAATGCCAACAATTGTTGGCATTTTAACATTTATTAGCATGATAAATATGTTTGTTTGATTTGATTCTTTACGTCCCATCAACAATTTTTCAGTTAGAAAGGGACAGGTCTTCCTGGGTTGAACCAGTACTAATTTAGGATTAATGTTCTTGCTCAAGGACACAACGCAGTGATGCCGGTGAGACTACAACCAGGGGCCCTTCGGTCTCGAGTCAAGCACTCTACCACTAAGCTGTTGAATGCGCTCTCCGCATGATAAATACAACATCTGAGAGACTTAAAGCAAGAAATTACTTTCTTTTTTGGTATTTTAGTTTTTATGAGCAGTTGAAACTTGGACCTCAGTTGAGTTGAACATAAAAAAGTTTTAAAACCCAGGGGACAAAATATTTCAATATTGCACTTGTCCTGCAGGACGAGTGACTTACAATTCTCACTCATCCTGCAAACACATTCACCGTCCTTAAAAGAATATGCAATAAAGAACATGAGGGTGTAATATGACTTCCTCGAGTAATTCATCCCAAAGCACTCATCCTATAGGACAAGAGCTGTGGGGAGAATTACTTGTCCTTTCTAGATTTTACTTGTAACTACGAGTGGACGAGTGGAATTTTTGTCCCCTGTAACCTCACGGCCAGTACTTCATATCTATAGCATACCATTCTTGTTGCTGTCATCTTTAGAGGTGTTCTCTACTTGATCAACTGTTTGTTTTTCATTCTGATTCCTCTGTTTATCCTCATTCTTTATTTCTTCAGCACCACTGTGATCTCCTGACTGTTCAGAGTTATCTCCCTCATCTTTAGCTTCAGATTTACTCTCATCCAACACACTCTGAAACATTTAACCCTTTGTATACCATAGGTCCAGATAAGGATCAGTTGAGCACCTAAAATTGTGTTTATTTCCTAACCCATCAATCGAAACATGTGTTTTGGCTGCTCTATAGAACAGTCTCATTGAGACGGTTCTTTTGAGTACCCACAACTTATGTTTTGGTTGAGAAATAAGAAAATAATTTTCCAGTAAGCACTCTTATCTGGAGGCCTGGTATACAAATGGATTCTTCCTTCTCGTTTGATACAATAAACTTGGGATAGTCCATTGTACATATCAAGGGGTGTCAGGTTTTTCAAAAATACTGTATTTTTTTGTCTGAAGATCTTTTATACCTTAGCAAACAGTGAAGACCCTACCCGGACGAAATGCCGCAGAACAAGTGCAGATCCAGAGGGTGGTGGTGGGGGGGGGGGGGGGGGGGGGGGGGGGACAGGGGGTCCCTACCCCCCCTGGAAAATCACAAGTTATATGGGTTTCTATAGGGAATAAGCAATTGGACCCCCCCCCCCCCTGGAAAAAGTGGGACCCCCCCCCCCCCTGGAAAACGTTGGACCCCCTCTAGAACCTTGAAAAATGGTAGATTTCTAAGAAATTGACCATTTGACTTCTGTAAAATAAGCTTTTTAGTCAGATTGACCTGGACCCCCCTTGATGAATATTCCTGGATCCGCGCATGCAGTATGTGGCATTTCATCTAGGTCTTCACTGTTTATAAAAGTACTCATTTAAGGGTATTAAAATACATTCATAAAACTTGAACCTCTGTGAGTGACTCACCAGCTTGACATATCTATAAACTCAACAAATACTATACTTTACCCTTTTCATTCTGATGGATTTTCTCAAACATATTGATACAATAAGTATTGGCTAGTCCATTTTGTATTTTAAGGGGTCACAGATTGAAATTCTCTAAACTTTATATTTCTGTGACTGTCCCTAAAATTTATTTTTATCCAAGCAAACCGTGCAAACCAGGGGACTATAATTCCACTCGTCTGCTTGTAATTACGAGTGAAATCAAGAAAGGGCGAGTAATTCTTTCCAAAGCACTCGTCCTATAGGAAGAGTGCTTCGGGAAGAATTACTTGAGGAAGTCATATTACATATTACTCCCTTATTTTCTTTATTGCATACACTTTTAAAGGACAAGTGCATGTGTTTGCAGGACAAGTGAAAATTGTAAGTCACTTGTCCTGCAGGACAAGTTCAATATTGAAATATTTTTGTCCCCTGCAGACAATAAGGCGGCATTTCATCTGGGTGTTCACTGTTTGCCAAAGTACCTGTCTAATGTTTATCAGTATCCAGAATGAAAAGGATTAACCTAATAAGAGCACATGCTCTCTTTATATGCACACACTGAGTACATGTACTATATGGGTGGTACATGATGTATAAAAATATACAATGATTCACAGGGAGGATCCTGATCAGCTAGCTTATGAAACCAGAGAATCTACACTGTTTTCAAGAAACGACTTGCATGTGTTTGCAGTGTGCTTATTAGGCTGATAATACGTAAAAGTAAAAAGCTTCGTGTATTAAGGGGCTTTTTGGCCCCCCCCCCCCCCTATGAGGCTAAAATATATAAATTGCTTTTCACAAATTTGTTTTTATTAGTTCATTAGAACCCCATATTAATTTGACTTCAATCTTTGCTATGGTAACAAAAATGGCCACCAAATTAAGCGGAAAATAGGAAAATGACCATTTTGGAGCAAATTTAAGATGTTTGACGGAGGAATTAACATAGAGCACAAGCAAATACCAAAAAGATATTTTAACAGATGATGAGAATTATAACCACACACAACATATCAAAAGGATTTTTTGGTATTTAGTTGTGCTGATATCTAATTTTTTTAAAAATCACTCAAAAAGCCTTCAATTTGGTTCAAAATAGCAATTTCTCTATTTTAAGCCTATTTTGTCGGCCAATTTTGTTACCATAGCAACGGTAAAAATTTAAATAAATGTCCACATTGGTTTATGAGAAGAATAACCAATCAGAAGAAATTGGTGAAAAACAGTTTTCAGTTTTTGGCTCCAGAGGGGGCCAAATTAGCCCCTTAATGCACATACCCCTTTATTCCCATAGCTAAAAATGCGTCAGGGACATACATGCCCTCAAAGTACATTTGTTCCTGCATGTTATTTAAAGTAGACACTATGTACAGAAAAGACACAAAAGTAAAATAACAGCAATGAACAAAATATGCATGAGTATATTGTGTAATCCACAATTTTAAGTACAACATTAAAACAGTTATTTCTAGCTGATTGGACATCACAAAAAATGGCACATTCTCAAATTTCTGTAATATAAACAAGGCAAATTCGACCTATTTATATCCCCCGACAAAGGGTTATTTGAGAGAAACATGTAAATCACAAAACATAAATCCCATTTATCCAACCCTTAGTTCACCTACAGTATCATTCAGATCATAACAAATGCCTGTCAAGTATGTTTTAGTGCCTAGTTCAATAAAAAATATACTTACATCTGCACAATTTCAATATCTGACCTTTAAACCCAACCTCAGAGGTCAAGATTGTGTGTAAATTCAAAGTGTTACCTTGCATGTAGGTCTACACTTCTTCCACTTTACTTTGATATGCAACATGACCACTTTTAGAAAAGAACTTAAAATGACCTTTTGACCCCACCCCAGGGATCGTTGGTGTGTGTAATGGACAGCATATTTGCTTTCATGGTGCTCTGTGCTCAATTCCCTTTAATGTGATATGCAACATGACTACTTTCAATAAAAGATATAGTTTGACCTTTGACCCCCACCCCCTGGGTCAAAGGTGTGTCTGTGGGCAAAATATTTGCTACCATGTTGCTGCCAGCGTCCTCAGCTTTTATTTGATATGCAACATGACTACTTTCAGAAAAAGATATAGTTTGACCTTTTGACCCCACCCCCTGGGTCGAAGGTGTGTCTGTGGGCAAAATATTTGCTACCATATTGCTGCCAGCGTTGTAAGCTTTAATTTGATATGCAACATGACCGTATTCTGAAAAAGTTCAATTTTGGCCTCGGCCCCATCCCCTTAGTCCACCCAAGGGGCTCGGACCCAGGCCTTCAAACTGAAATCCCGTTTGATATGTCTCATATCTATTGCTGCTCTGCCTGCATACTAAATTTCAGCAAAAAATATTATTAATTGCCTTAGTTATTGCGAAATTTAAATATTTGACCTTTGACCCCTTAGGTGGGGTCAAAGGGGTTAGGTGGGGTCAAAGGGGGTGGGTAAAACTTTGACACTGCCATTCTTATCTACAGGCACTTGGCAATCATGGTCTATAGTGAGAAGTTGTTAAATATAAAAGCTTTGATGAAATGTGAAGATCATCACACAAAAAACTTAATATAGGTTTTGCCTTATAATTGCCGATACTTAACCAAGGCAATAACTCAAGTGTTAAGGGGTCGATTTTGACCAAACTTATAGGGTATCGAGAGTCCATGGTACTAATCATTTGTACCAAGAATGAATTAAATCTGACCAATAGGTACTGAGGTATGGTTCCGGACAGACAAAAAGTGTGGACAGACGGACGGAATGACGCACGCACAGACGACGCCAAAACTATATCCCTCCGAATTTGTCGGGGGATAAAAAAGGCATATTTTCACAAAGAACAATAATTCTTGGGAGTCAGTGTGGAATTTGAGCATAACATTTTAGTGTTAAGAATAAGCATTGTGTACAAGTTTAATAAACATCCATTTGAAATTATTTGAATTAAAGACCGGACCATCGCAAAAAAAATGGCATTATTTCACGATCGAAGGGCAACAACTCCTGAAGACATAGGGCTGTATCAGTGTTCTGCCAAGGCTGCATTTTCCGTGATACTGACGCAATATTTTTTTGTATGGCACAACACAAACTTCTCTTGAGTGTTATCTGTACCTATGGACAAGGATTATTGTCTTGCAATATGTACTTACATTGAGCATATTAGCAAAATATTCAGCCTGACCAGCCACCAAAGATAGATTGTGGTTCTCCTCTTTTAGCTCTTCCATGGACTGGTGAAGCTGTAAAATACAACATAACCCTTTACCTCATACAGGGTTCTCACAGAAATACAAAAACACAATAATACCATTATTTTGTAATTTCCATGACTATTTAATGCACAGACTCCAACTTCCCCTTTTAGAAGCAACTTCACCACGCTGAGCATAAATGCGGAATACAGCAACAACAGCATGCTTGTAGACCATGCATGCATTTAGAAAATATAGCAAGAAGTGAGCGAAGCTCACATACCCCCGGCGGTAGCCATCAGAGGTTGTAACACTTTCAGAGAAAAGACAAAATTGTCAAAGGTTTCATAATCCTAAATCAAGTAGTTTCTGAGAATGTTCATATGTGTTATATAAGAGTGACAGAAGGAAAAATTGAAAATTTGAAAAAATAAGGCAAAATGAGGATTAGCACCTTAGTTTTCATTTACACAATACACTTCTCCTACCTGAAAGTACACAAACAATTTCATAATCCTAAATCAAGTAGTTGCTGAGAAAACTCTGACAAAAAACGTCCATATGTGTATATAGGAGTGACAGAAGGAAAAATTGAAAAAGAAGCCAAAATGAGCTTAAGCATCTTTATTTTCATTTACACAATACACTTAGCCTACTTGAAGGTGTACACTAAATTTGAAAATATTGGCTCCAATAGGAGCCGAGAGATCTGCGACAGAAATTTTCATTGGAGAGAAAGAAAAATGAATAAGTAAAGGGACTGATAAGCAATATGTGGCTGTTCTTTTGTTACACAATACAACTAATCACTATCAAGCTTTGTACCAAATTTCAGAATCCTAACTCAAGTAGTTGCTGAGAAATCTTTGACAGAAAAAATGTCTATAATACAGAGAAATCTTTGACAGAAAAAATGTCTATGTATTATATAAGAGTGAAAGAAGGAAAAAATGAAAATTTGAAAAAAGAAGGCAAAATGAGGATTAGCATCTTAATTTCCATTTACACAGTACACTTTGCCTTCCTGAAGGTGTACACAAAATTTGAAAATAATGGCTCCAATAGGAGCTGAGAACTCTGTGACAGATATTTCCATTGGAGAGAAAAAAAAATGAACAAATAAAAGGACTGATAAGCAATATGTGGCTGTTCTTTTCTTACACAATACAACTCATCACTATCAAGCTTTGTACCTAATTTCAGAGTCCTAACTCAAGTGGTCGCTGAGAAATCTTTGACAGAAAAAAAGTCCATATGTATTATATAAGAGAGAAAGAAGGAAAAAATGAAAATTTGAAAAAAAACAAGGCAAAATGAGGATTAGCATCTTAATTTCCATTTACACAGTACACTTTGCCATCCTGAAGATGTACACAAAATTTGAAAACACTGGCTCCAATAGGAGCTGAGAAATGTGTGACAGAAATTTCCATTGGAGAGAAAGAAAAATGAAGAAATAAAGGGACTGATAAGCAATATGTGGCTGTTCTTTTGTTACACAATACAACTCATCACTATCAAGTTTTGTACCAAATTTCAGAATCCTAACCCAAGTAGTTGCTGAGAAATCTTTGACGAAAATTTTTTCCATTGGAGAGAAAGAAAAATGAACAAATAAAGGGACTGATAAGCAGTATGTGGCTGTTCTTTTGTTACACAATACAACTCATCACTATCAAGCTTTGTACCAAATTTCAGAATCCTAACCCAAGTAGTTGCTGAGAAATCTTTGACGAAAAAAAAAGTTTACAGACAAACAAACAAACAAATATAGCAAGAAGTGAGCGAAGCTCACATACCCCCGGCGGTAGCCATCAGAGGTTGTAACACTTTCAGAGAAAAGACAAAATTGTCAAAGATTTCATAACCCTAAAAAGAAAAATGAACAAATAAAGGGACTGATAAGCAATTTGTGGCTGTTCTTTTGTTACACAATACAACTCATCACTATCAAGCTTTGTACCAAATTTCAGAATCCTAACCCAAGTAGTTGCTGAGAAATCTTTGACGAAAAATTTTTCCATTGGAGAGAAAGAAAAATGAACAAATAAAGGGACTGATAAGCAATATGTGGCTGTTCTTTTGTTACACAATACAACTCATCACTATCAAGCCTTGTACCAAATTTCAGAATCCTAACCCAAGTAGTTGCTGAGAAATCTTTGACGAAAAAAAAAGTTTACAGACAAACAAACAAACAAACAGACAAACATAATTACAGAAAAGGCAAAAACTATATACCCCCTATATACTTCGTACCGGGGGTATAAACAGACAAACATAATTACAGAAAAGGCAAAAACTATATACCCCCTATATACTTCGTACCAGGGGTATAATAATTAAAACTTGAAACCACCAGTAGTCAGAAAACTAGCTGTCGGACAAGTGTCTGACAGCTAGTTTTCTGGTTACTGGTGGTTTCGTCATATTATTTCACAAAATTCCATGCTTTTTCCAGGATTATTCAGGTTTTTTCAAATTCCATGATTTTTCCATGAATGGAACTTTTTTAAGTGATTTTCCAAGTTTTTTATGATTTCCAGAGCTTGTGGGAAGCCTGCTTATAGAGACTTCTTTTAACGCTTTTGCAAACAGAGCAGACCCATATCAGGCAGCTCTTCCTGATCAGGGTCTACTCTTGTTTGCTTATGTAAATATGATATATCTGAACCTACAAAAGTGGAACTGACAAGTAATTTCTTTGTTCTATGTTATAATTTATGCGCCAACATGAAAGTTTATTTATATAATTATTCATAGTGGGAACTATCACATATATATATAGACAACAAAGGTGAAAATGAATTAAAAAAAAAATAAGCATAAAACTGTGAATAATTTCTTACCCATCAGGTTTTACATATGTTTTGGTTGCTCAAAAGAGTACCCACAACATGTTTTGGTTGAGAAATAAGAAAATTAATTTTTAATTATGCACTCTTATCTAGGGGTGATGGTTCTGAGGACCCTGCATATCTAAATTGCCAGTCTTGCCAGAGTCTTTGCTGCTCGCACACAAAAAAGGAAGGTTATTGGAAAATGCTCAGCTCAGGCCAAAAAGTTATGTGTTAAGTCCCACTAGATAGATGAGCATGAAAGTTTAAAGAGTGAATTTATGCATGTGTGATAAGTACCAAAATCTCATGAAGTGACCCAAATGCGTGTTATACTTATACAGTTGACTCTCAATATCTTTATAGCTCGAAGAATCGGCTGAAGTTGAATTAAAAAGGAGAACAATACTAATAGAATATATCTCTGATGCAAAATGGAGCAGCCCACAAAGAACTTTGGTGACGTATCTGATTATTCTAAATATGACAAGTGCCCATGTCAAAAGTTATTGGGAGAGGTTTAGCTGTGGCGGCCATTTTGTTGAACAGTGGAGTGGAACCATTTCTGCGTTTTGGTTGAGGGCATTATGGGGAACATTCATGTGAATGTGAAATTATATTAAATTTGGTCCAGTGACTAGGATGTTGTTTAAAGTTGTTGGTATTTCAGTGCTAGTGACCATTTGGTTCAGTGGAGGAGAACCATTGTGCAATTTTAGTAGATGGAATTATGGGGAACATTTATGAAAAATTATTTTCAATTCCGACCAGTAGCTCATGAGATGTCATTTTAAGGACAATGTCATACAACAATATGGCGCAGTGGCTAAAATCTGCGAGTGCTTTGTATTTTGCGCCGTCACAAGAACAATGTCCAATTTCGCTCTGATTTTCAGAAATAATCATAAGATATATGTAATATAGTTTACAATTTTGTTGCTGATGGAAATATACGCAAACAGTAAATAAGTCAAATATTACCTTGAACTTGGTCAATTTTTGCACACAGAATTCTCCTATTTTCCTCCATCAGAAATTTAAGTAATTTGCACAAACATGTAGTGTGATATGTGATCTAGTACAGCTGGAATTTAAATTTAACAAAATTTAATTCAAAAGGTCACTTTTCTTGCTAATCCGATAGTACGCGGGCTGAGCAAAAAGTTCGTAGAATTTCTTCATAACTTTTTTATTTCACGTCCCATTGCCTTTAGATTTTCACATGCGTAAATATGGTCTAGTATCAATTTCAAAGTAAAGTTTCATAAATCTAAATCTACTTTAAATATTTTTATTTAAACCTTAAAAAGTGCAGGGTCCACTACCCCGGAGCACGCCGTTAATTCACTAATGTCATGCTTTAAAAAATCATCAAATTTCAAAATTGTCTTATTCAAATCTACTGAAACTACATCAACGTCAAGAATGGTGCCATTTAATGTTTCATACTAAATTTCCGATGTCACTTCCGAAAAATAAAGGAATGGCGATAGTTTTTTGTGAGCCCTATTAGAGGAAAAATACAGCAAAATGTGGTTTTATGGGATTTGAAAGAAACTCGCACAGCGATAAAATTATTTTTGAATTTATGATATTTGCGGACTGAAACCTATAATTTATTACAAATAGCTGAGAAATCAACAGAAATGTAAAAAAATGACAGTGTTCAAGTGGCATGAAAGTTTAAGGAAGAAAAAAAACATTTGCATAAGCCAGAGGAATGGGCGCGCAAAGAGAATAGGCGATAAACTTGTGACGTGTATCTGTAACGCCCTGTAAAGGACTACATGCAAGCGGTTAGAGAGATTTCAGAGGCTGTATGATCCACATATTAAAATGTAAGAACTATTTTGCATGATCTCTTGCACATGCATGATCTATTCGCGCGATGGGTGCAAAAAATATTGACATTTTAGGAGCAGGAAAGAACGGTTAATGTCTGAAAGTAGTTTTGTCAAATGACGTTAACGTCATGGCGTGCTCCACGTACACTTTACATACGCTGTAGAAGGAGTCATAGCGACAAAAGTTATCAAGCGATTTGTCTGAAACTTTCAAATTTTGTCAAGCCTGAATGGATCTTAAACATGTGAAAGTTTGAATGCAACAGCACTAGTACTTTTACTTTTATTAACAAATTCTACGAACTTTTTGCTCAGCCCTCGTACATAACACTCATATAATAGCCAACCAGGCATAATGTACATGTTTATCTACACCTGTAAGCAGGGCTACCAATCAATATCATGAATAGGAAAATACAAATAATACATACAGTCAACCCTCTTTATAACGAAGATGTTTGTTCCCTGTGATTTGTGACGTTAAAGTGAATTTGCTGTTATAAAGAATCAGTGGTGTTGGATCACCAAATGAGTAGCCATGTACCTTCAATTAGTACAATACCAAAATGCATATTATGTACAGGTAGTGGATATACATGTACATACGAAATTCCTTTTGATTGTGTACTAAATGACAATAGACAATGTAAGGGAATAAAAAATAACAAAGGCATTTACATTTAATATGATTTAATAATGCATGTCATTAAACAATAACAACTCAGAACATGTATGAACCCTGGATATGATAGCACACTTGAGCAGTTTAAGCACGTTTGTAAATAGCCCATATAACTTGGTGTCCTTTTAATGGGACAGAGAAACAATGCAGACCCAGATCAGACACTACATAGCATATGATCAGGATTTTCACTGTTTGCTTAGTTGAATAGTTTATCAAAATTTCAATAAAAGTCAATTTGGCTGATATGGGTACATAAGTACATTTTTCACATAACATTTAATTCACCATCATAACAGTCGCATAGTCTATGGTTACTTCTTAAGTAAATCAAACAATGTCTTCTGTACGGAACAACCACTGTATGTGTCCATGGCGCGCATAACCTTCCATAGATCATCTAGATGTGTAGATAGTGTTGGGTTCTGCTCACAGAAGCTGATAACCTGAGCAAGACCTTTTCTGGCATCAATCTTCTTGACAGTTGGCTCTTCTGGTTCGTCGTCTTCGTCGTTGTCGCTCATCTGGTCGGCTGGTCTAGTCTCAGAAACGAGATCCAAAATGCTGTCGTCGGTTAGCATTTCACCTGTGTCAATCTCCCTGTCGATGTTGAGGTAGTCAGCAGCATTCATTCTGTCTTCAGCAGCAGGCAATCGGTGCAGTAGTCTCTGTAGCTCAGCGAGTGGAAGATCGTCGTCGACATCGTCGGTCTCGACGTTGGTCGTCGGCTGTTGCGTAGGTGGCAGAATCTTGACGTGGCGCCAGCAGTTGACTATGGTTGACTGTTTAACTGACGCCCATGCTTCTTTGACGTATGTGATGGCTGTCTTGATAGAAACGACCTGCTCTTGTCCGTCCTCAATGCACCGCAAGAAATAGCGTACGAGTAGACCTCTGTAGAACCCCTTGAAGTTGCGTATGATTCCTGCGTCCATTGGCTGGATGTGTGCCGTCGTATTCGGCGGCAGAAACTTCACAA
Source organism: Loripinus fragilis (assembly GCA_964019695.1). NCBI lineage: Eukaryota > Metazoa > Mollusca > Bivalvia > Lucinida > Lucinidae > Loripinus > Loripinus fragilis. The sequence goes on from OZ026518.1 coordinate 107,860,380, forward strand.
CAACATGTGTCAGTCGGAGCCCCTCTGCTGAATGGCTGGTAGCGTTGTCGACGAGCAGAATCACGTGACGTCCTGCAACTCTCATTCTACGGTTGAACTTGTTCAGCCAATCTTGAAATACGACGCCGGTCATCCAAGCTTTCTTGTTGCTGGTGTACTTGACGTATACACTCGGGTTAAACGTCTTGCCGAAACATCGCGGGTGGGCACTCTTCCCGATGACCAGTGGAACCAGCTTGTCTGTGCCTGTAGCATTGGCACACAGCGCAACGGTTATTCTTTCTTTCTGTTTCTTCTTTCCACTGACCGGACCTGTTGCAAGAGTGGAATTAGGTAGCAAGCGGTAAAACAACCCAGTCTCGTCCATGTTGTAGATGTCCTGGGGATCATATGTGGCGAGGTCTTCTTGAAGCTGTAATCTACCCTGACTCACAGCAACGGGGTCTGCGCTGTCCGCCTCTCCATGTGCGACGTGTTTGGAGATGACATGTCTCTTCTTAAACTTCTGTAGCCAGCCCTTGGAATATGCGAAGTCTTGTACGCCGAGTTGATTTCCGTACGTCTTGGCTTTCTCTATCAGCATGTCATCGTTGATGATGGCGTTCTTTGCTCTAACGTCGTTGAACCAGAGGAAAAGCGCCTGCTCTAAGTTGTCATGTCTCCCCATACGTTGGCGTAGAGATGAGTCTCCATCTTTCGGTGTGCTGGTCCACTTCTCTTTGTCACGGAGAATGTCACTGACGGTTAATCTGCCGACCTGTTTCCCCCATTCTCTGGCGAAGTGAGCTGCGATGTCATCTTGGGTAGACTTGGGATGGTCAGTCTTGTAGGCGACGATCTCTTTCTTCTCGGCGTTAGAGAACTGCGTTCTGCGTCGTTTAGCAGGAGGTTGCGACATAATGAAGGTTAATTCAAAAGAGGTTTGATAAAACAATCCGACGGTGTGCATCTTTAAATACCCATTTTTTGACATCTCTACTCAAACTTCTCAACTTCTCAATCAATTAAAGAGCTCAAATTATTTCAATTAAGATAATTGATAACCACTGGTCAAACAATTAAAGCGGTACCTGTTAAGATATCAAAAGATACGGTGTGTTAACTCTAACGACCAATTAAGTGGTCATTGTTGAATTAGTCTCCCTTGATTACCTGTCTATTGTATTGTTGTGACATCATGCGAAACGGTTTTCGGCACTTGGATAGTTTTATGAAAACAAATTATCGGCTAATATTTTCTGTCGTTCTAAAGACAGAAAAATGCATTTAAAATTAAGATTTGTCCCCAGGAATGACCGTCGGTGTCGGTAAGCGTGATTTCCGTTATAAGGTAGTAATTTTGATAAGAAAAGATCCGTCCCCATGACATTTTGGTCGGATGTCGAATATTCCGTTGTATCGTTAGTCGTTATAACGAGGTCTGACTGTACATGTATAATTGTAATACATATTTATGAGCCGGCGGACATCCTAGTATGAATATAAAGCGGAATCCAATTAGTGCACGTGACATGGTGTTCTTCTTTACTATCACCACCCCTTTTTAAAGGGGGTATTGTAATCGCCTCTGCCCGTCTGTCTGTCCGTTCGTCCGTCTGTATGTTATGCTCTATCCTCCTTAACCATTGAAAGAAATCCAACCAAGTTTGGTGTGCTAGATTTTCATATGTGTGGGGTATTCGACAGCACTTTTTTGGCCATCCCACTGGGGCCTCGGGGAAGGTTCATAGATCAACTATCATATTTGAAAAAGTCAATTTCAAAGATTTTTATACCAAACTTTATGTTTGTTCTCAAAAATAAAAGAAATGGGATTTTCATTATGTCGCCTGGGTCATACTCCAGGGGGTGGGACTTGGGGTTGCTTGGGGGTCAATTTTTTTCCAAACATGGTCGTGTGGCATATCAAACTGAAGGGGATGGTGAGCAGAACAGGATACAAGTTAAATGTTTACCCTATGGTCAAACTTGTGACCTTGAGGTATAGTCAATAGGTCAATTATCATTTAATTTCTTCCAGAACGTGGGGTGCTTGCGATAGCACCCCATCGACTACGCGATTACAAGTATTCTCATTTTCTTAGATGTTTCAAAATTCAGAGATTGTTGTTCGATTGCTCATTTAGCTTCTCTTTTACACCAGTAGATTGTCTGTGGCATGATGCCTGCTCACTGGATTCAATGGAAAGGAATGCTTAAATAAGAGCGTGTGAGCTTTCACAGCCTTGGATTCAATTTGACTATTAATGCCAAAGGTTATAATCAAATTAAGAAATTGAAGAAAAACTTAGGCAATAAATAAAATAAACATTTTATATTACTGCGTGATATACATTTCAATACAGGAATTGACATTTAACGCTTAAAATGACACAGCGTTTTTTAAAAGTCAATGAACGACAATGAAGTATAACGTATGTCCAAACCGCCAGACTGATGACCATAATCCTCATTGTGCAACACACTGAAAACGACACATCATTTAATGCATGAATAATAAATTCACCAGTTAGACTCCATGCACTGAAAACAAGAGGTTTTTAGTGGAAGCTAAGCAGCTACTGGTAGAGGGGCCTCAAAAGCTTTAGTCTATAAGTTTGTATTGTTTCGGACAATGAATAGAGCAACACAGAAAGTTTCTAAAAAGAGAAAGTGCAAGGTTTAATAAAAAGAAAAATGTAGCAGCTTATTAGCCTTCACCTCTTTTGGTACCAGCTCACACATTCCATTCTACAGTAAAGGTGATCAGACCGATTTTGGACTTCGTACAAGCACATTTAGTTAAACACATATCGCATCAGAGCTTGGTTGACAGTGATTGTATAAAGGGAAGTATAATATAATGCAGGAACGCAGTAAGCAGCTCTCACAAATGAAAATAAAGTCATGCTCGAATTTTACATGCGGAATCCTGCAGATGCCTCCAGTCTGATAGAGTCTCAGTTGACTGCTTAAGCAAATTAAGGTCCTTAAGACACTGAAAAAAGCATTTGTCTTAAGTGCACTTACATGTACTTAATTAAGTATATACTATTGCAATCATCTGGATGAAGAAGAGATATTTGGTTGCTTTACTGTACTTGCTGTCGTGTGACTGCAATTACTGTGTGTCTCTTCCACTTGTTGCCATGGATCGGTCTGTTGTCTGTGAGTGTGGCATTTGCTTATCATCCCCAATTTCTTATGGTAGGACTGTGATGATGCTCAGGCTGATCAGAATCAACTCAGGGAATGTAGACTCACATTAAGCAGGCCCTTACTAATAGTGCACCATTAAATCTTTATTTTCTTATTTCTCAAGTAAACATATGTTGTGGCTTCTCAAAAGAACCGTTTCAAGAAGACGGTTCTTTTAAGTACCCAATACAAAAGTTTGGACCGATAGATATGGAAGTATTCACAATTATACGCTAAAACCTGGCAATCTAGAGCTCTGTTTAGTAAGATTACATGGCTTCAAAATTTGTGCTATAAAAGCTCTGTAAAACGCACACGCCATAAATGAGCCAGCACATGAGAGTATGACACCTCTCTCATTATAGAGCAACAAAAGCTTAGGCGAGCCTGTACAAATGCATAGACCTGCCTGACATTTCGCTTCTCAGTCGAAGACCCACACCAAATTTTAGATCACCGGCTTCGCTGGGAAGGTCTGTCGGCGTTCAAAGGAGGTTCTATATATAAATGCAACAAGTACCAAGCACTCAAGTAAAAATTAGAGTAGTACTTGTTCAGAACGCTAAACCTACCACACCTCTTTGAACATTAACACCTTAAAGGCTGGGAACACCCAAATCAGTAATTTTCAAACAATGAAGACTGCCTAAAGATATGAAACTTTATTTAAAATATGGCCTTAATCTTAACTATTTGTTAACCTATGTTGCTGAGACAAAAGTGATCTTAAGAGAAATATATTCTATATTAATTGGAAATGATAGCCTTCTGGAGTGCCCACAGGTAACTGAAGTCATGTCATTGGCCCATCGAATAGCATTCTCCGGGTTTTTATATAACAGAGTGAAAGATATAGATAGTGATCAGAGAACACGATATTACCTATTAAAGGACTTTTGGGGTACTGTAACAGCGGCACCTCATGAATGGGAAATTAGGACTGGTCAACCTTCTATTTAGACATAGGTAATAGCTGAAAATGAGGCGTGGTTTTATTCGAAAGTAACTATCATCTTGCGCCAGAACACCTCAGCAAAGACACAAATAATATGAACTAACCCTTAAAACACCAGCAAAATAACTGCATCCGAAAAATGTCTGTTTATTGGTTATCATAAATAGAGGCATACAGTGTGGACCCAGACCAGACTAATCCTATAGAAGCAGTCTGATCTGTATCTACACTGAATATCCAAAAGTCTTCAAATAACTCAGCAGACGACAAAGGAACACGATTTTTTGTAATATACGCTTAAAGGGTTAATAAACGTAAGTTCAGTGTATACATGGTCAGGATTTTCATGAAAATCACGCTTGTTTGCATGGCTAAAACAACTTAATAACTCTTTACCAATAGATAGAACCTGATTTCCCTTTTTGAGCAGATGAAATAGCCTAACCACGCCCAGATATGAAAATTAAAAGTTACCGCCTTTACAGAAACCAAAAAGCTCTATTATACACGTATCTCCGCTCATGTTTTTTGTATTCATTGTATTTGCCGAAGAAGGAGATAGATTAGTGGACGTGTATGTAAACTGACTTACCTGTATAACTGACATGTATATTATTGTCAGCGGCTATTATATATGAGTGTTAGGTGTTATCGGATTAGCAAGAAAAGTGACCGTGTGAAAAAATTTTTGTAAATTTTAAAATCCAGCTGTACTAGATCACATATCACACTACATGTTTGTGCAAAAAACTTAAATTTCTGATGGAGCAAAATAGAAGAATTTTGTGTGCAAAAAATTGACCAATTTCAAGGTTTAGAATTGTAAATATTTTCTTACTCATCAGTTTTAACATATGTTTTATGTGCTCAAAAGAACCATCTCATTGAGATGGTTCTTTTGAGTAGCCACAACATATGTTTTGGTTGAGAAATGAGAAACTTATTTTTCAATAGGCACTCTTAAACTAAAGGCCGGCAGAAACATCGATAAAAATTTGAAATAGGGTTAAAATACCAATTCATTTTCTGAAAGAGCTTCTGCCAGAGATAATCTCCTTTCTTCTGCCAAATCTCGCCAATAGGACTCTGGAACTTCCTCTGAAATAAACCATCATCAAAACTATAGGACCAAGCATCACTCTGAAATTTTGTTTGTTTGCGTTGCATGTAGTATCAGTGCAATAGATGAATTCAATGTCAAGAGTGAGCAATTGAAATATTTTAAGAATTCCAATGCACGCCAAAGATATGGCTGGTTAAGTGGGGGAAAAACTGAAAGCTCAACAACAAGAAATAAATACATTTGAATGAATCAAAGTGCAGTATTTAGCTTTTGAAAGTAGAACTTGTTAAAGTAGAACTTGTTCTAACCAGATCCTTTCAATATTATTTTTGCTTGATTGAAACATAAATTTCAAAATGCATTCACAGTGGCCGAATATTTATGGTATATATTGACTAGGTTTTAAAGTATAATTGTTTGTGAACAATGCAATAGTAGAAGATTTTTTAATTTTTGTGATTTAAGATTAATACCAAAATGTATTTGTGTTTTTCAAATACCCCTGATCTTTTTTTGAAATTCATTGCTTCTTCCATGAGAAAATCCAACTTATCAAGATTCCATGACTTTTCTAGAAAAAAAGTCTATTTTCCATGACTTTTCCAGGTCACTGACAGTGATAACATGTAGCAGGATGTTCATTTTGATTCCTGTAACAATCCAGGCCCCCAGATAAGAGTGTGTTACTGAAAATTATTTTCTTATTTCCAAACCAAAACATATGGTCTCGAAGAGACAGTTCTTTTGAGCACCCAAAACACATGTTTGAACTGATGGATAATATACGAGTAATAATTGCAATTTTACCTTGAAAATTTTCGCTTAACTGGCCCTATGATCACAGGGGTAATACCAATTTCGCTATTTTTGCTGGCGACCGGGACGGTACTGTGTAAAGCTGCTATCGATCGAGGAGTACGGCTTGCGACCGGTCGGTATGGCTGTCGACAGATAAACAAACCATCAAATTCGACGGTAAGTGTGCTAATTTAGTGTGTGTTCCTACATTTTGGTGTTTAAACCGTTTCTTGGATAGCTTGCTATTGTTTTAAATGATTTGCAGGCCTGGCTATTAGCCTGTTTTAACGCTGGGCGTACTTCAACAGATATTCACCAAAAACTAAATAAAAGCAGTATTCCCAAGAAAATTTGCAAATCGAGGCGATATGATGCAGATATATCATAAAATTACATGATTACCTTTAATCTGTGAATGTGCATGTTGTTATATGCCTCTGTGGTATTTTTATATTTTTTGTGATACTGCTGTCGACCAACTGTATACTTGCTGGGTACGGTTGTTGTCTTTTACTGGATACCGATGTCGACGATTCAACGAGAATGTTAACCGATTTCGTTGCTGGAAAATTAACAGTTTAACGCTGAAAAATCTAACTTTCTACGTCATTTAGTTTGTGGTCATGTTTTAGGACCCTGTCAACAGTTTTTAGTCATGCTTGGATCATTTCCGGTCTTCCTGGGTTGAACTAGCAATAAACAGCGGTTATAGTGTCTGGCTCAAGGAAATAGCTCACTGTCTCTGACGACTCTCGAACTATCTACCATTGGATCCCCAGTCCAACGCTGTACCAATCTGAGCCGCCACTGTGATTGGTACGAGCCGTTTGGATTAACATATTGGACTACAGCTTGTAAGGAACTATTAATATGCATAATCAGTCATGTGTTCTCTAGTTTTGCAATTATATTGACGAGGAAGAGAGAGATGGTTGCTTTGGTTTAATTGTCTTCCCTATGTCATATGACTGTGTTCTGCGGCTCTTCCTCGTGTAGCTGTGGGTTAGTCTGCATTGTGTGATTGTGATATTTCCTGACCATGCTCACTTACTTCTGCATGTTAAATGTAAAGCGGAAAACGGCAGTTTTTGCATATAAGTACAGCAAATGTTTAGACGTGTGTGCATTTGCACATTCTCATCCGAAATTGCTGGGAGCGCAATGGCTCAGTGGTAATGTGCATGTCTAAAGACTGAAGGGCTGCGGGTTCGAGCCTCACTGGCGTTGTGTCCTTGAGCAAGTCACATTAATCCTTGACTTCGTAGCTTTACGAGTTTTAGTGGGCTCCGAACCAGTATTGCTAAGGAACCCTATAGTATTGTGATTTCCCATGGGTCCGCACCCCTCCCCCTCTGGAAGCGCGCATGAATGTACCGCAACCCGGAGAATTTCACTCTTATAGACAACATCCCTAGCATGTGACATAGTAGCACAAACAAATCACATGTATCCAACATATACGGATCAAGAGGAGGGGAATGGGGTTCCGGACACCCTACATACACAGACAAACACACACACGCGTGCACGCGTCTTGGCAGATCACAGGGATGTAGGTTTGCTTAGGAATACAGGTATAGACCCCCCCCCCCCCCCCCCCCCCCCCCCCCCCCGACAATTCAAAAAGCTGTCAGTGTTCCCCAATGGCCGTCGGACATTTCCGGTAATGATTGGCTCGGTCCGATAAATAATTCTCCAGCGGCAGACCGTATGTCCGGTGAAATTTTCAGAGCGAATCACATTTTTTGGTCGAAATTTGAGCTTGGGACCCGCAAAAAATGATCATGTGTGTCCTTTGGGACTCGCAATAATTTGTGAAGAAGTGAAGAAAGAATAAATGCTTACGTTTTAAGAGTAATTCCAGCATAAAATTCGCGGATTTTTACTTTCGATTTTGCAGTTTGTTTACCGTGAAATCTATTTTTGGAATCTACTTCTTTCTATTTACGGCATACAACCTCACACAAATCAATTAGAAAAGGCAAATTTCCAATATTTTCTGACAGAGATGTGTTTATTCATCCTTCTCACACATCTACATAATAACTGCAAGGTACCTTTTAAATGTAACAGCTCACTAAAGTCTGTTCTGTCAGGAAAAAACAGATCGACAAATATAGACACTTATACACACTTATACGTTGTCAAAACGTTTTAGGTGAGTGAGCTCCCTTTATTTCAATAATTTAGGATTATTTTTGAATGATTCACTTTGATGTCAACCTGATTGAGTAAGGCAGCATTGTTCTTATGGATTATATATCAAAAGGGGGATGTTGATTACAGTTTAATGGTGTTAACTCAATGGAAAGTTTGGGATTTATTTAAAAATTATATAGTTAAGCTAAACCTAATGTATTTAAAATCAATTTATATATATTGTTAGCTGTTCCCTGTAATGTAATACTTTGATCCAACACTGTTTTCCAGTAGTTCCCGCATTTTTGCTTTCAAAAGCAAGAAATCGTCATAGAATTAGATAAATGGATGCCCTGATGGCTTTAATTCAATATTGAAAATAAATCATTGACTTGTGGACTGGTGCATAGGCATATTATCCTAATGGCCGAAGCAGAGGCTGAAGGACTGCTATGTTAAAAACAAGCATGCAATTGCTTTTAGCCATCAAATTAAACATAAGTATTGATAAATTCTAATATTTAATCATTCAAATTGTTCGGGGTTTTTTTTCGGTCCTGTAAAATTGTATTTGGTCTGGTAAAAATCATGACTGCACCAGACCGAATGTCTGGTAATGTCTGGAAAGTATTCGTGAACACTGGCTGTCCAACCAGCATTCTTCCGTCCGCCAGCGAAACACCTGGTCCCCTCCCCTTGAAGCAACGATCTGGATCCGCGTATGCAATTATTTTAACCTTACAGTTTGTAAATGGATGCTCGCTTTTTTTAAAATAAGCGTGTTGTGCAGGAGATAATTTGTTGAGAAATGTGCTCACTCCACAAAAGCTTGAAGTTCTGTGCTCATCCCGCCCACTCAAAAATGCTTTACGCCAACGTTAATTTTTCGAAATGGCTCACCTAGCCTTAATATTTTTTTCTTTCCTTTTTGGATTTAAACTTAAAGTGCCATGCTTTTCCAACATCATTCTTCAAGAGTTTCTACACATATTTGCAATCCTATTCCTTTAACATAGATTTTGCAGTTTTATTTAGTATTGATTGTTTAGGATGACAAAAATAAGGTTTCAAACTGAGTAAAAACAAAATAGTTTCATTTTTTCTGTAGCTCACAAAGATATCTTTGACCACAAGTAATGCACCGATCCTGTCAATTTATTTAGCATTTAATATATAGCATGTTGAAATATCAATACTTAACTTAAGTCTTCCTTAACAATAAGGAGGCATTGTAATTCTGGGCCAGGTTTTAAGTTTATAGAGGATAACCAAAATATTTTTCTAATTTCTCAACCAAAACATAATTTAGCCGCGGCATGGGATTTCCAAAAATGTGGTTTGTGCGAGCAGCAAAGGCTCAGACCGGCCTGTGCCTACGCGCAGACTGATCAGAGCCTTTGCTAGTCGCTTGAGTATTCTATTACTGTTAAGCTACAGACCGAACATCATTTGGAATTTCTAAGCTTAAAAGGAGGCTGCACAGGATTGTCTGAATCAACACTTGTCAAAATGCCACATTGTTGGAAATCACATGTCACGGCTCATATGCTGTTGGTACTCAAAATAACCGTCTCATTGAGACGCTTCTTTTGAGCACCAAAACGTATGTTAAATCTGATGGATTAGAAAATGTTTACAATTTTACGCTCAAAGTCTATCTTAACCTATGAGTTGCTTCACTGACCTGCAGTGTGGATTTAAATATATGGGAGAGATGGAATGTAGTTATTATTTGTGAATGTTGCGCCTTTTAGATACCAATCCGCATAAAACCTACAATTTTGTTCATTGCTGCTAGTGGAAACTGCCTGAAAAAACAAAATTCAGTTATAGCCATAGAATAAATTGTGTATTTTAAGCCCAGTGCATGTTAGATATTTTTCACATCTCGTCGACAGCCGTATCATTCAGAATATGAAATCCTCGACAGCCGTATCACTGGTAGTTGACAGCCGTATCATGGCATTTTTCTAGGGTCCATAAAATCTCCCATAGTGTAAAAAATATGTCATTCGCACTTGATTCAAAAAGCTCAAATGACAAATTAGATATATAGGGCGTTTCGTTGTTTTTGCATCATTCTTAATACGTTATATTAATGATAATCTATGAAAACTGGATTTTTCGAGAACCTGTTATTTATAGTGTTTTTCTAAGTCACAAACTCTAAATAACTAATCAGACAAATAGCACATGTCCTCTGGAAAAAACTCTATAGCGTGTGTAGACGATAAAACTTACGCTATGACCCCTCCAGAAGCGTTCAACTCGTGACCCTCCTATACCGACAGCCGTACCGACCGGTCGCAAGCCGTACTCCTCGGTCGATAGCAGCTTTACGCAGTACCGTCCCGGTCGCTAGCAAAAATAGCGAAATTGGTATTACCCCCGTGATGATAGCCATATCATAAGATTCAAAATCTCATGAACTGGATAGTTTACCTTTTACCATAAGATCATAGGCCTCCTGGTCAATGTCCTCAGGACAAACCCCGCTATCATTGTGGGAGTCGGACACCGGGTTGACCAGTCCACTCGTCCCAGAAACCTCAGTCTGTGTTCCAGCCTCTATCTCTGCCTGTTTGTCTGTCTGTATGCCTCTTTCAACTGGTAATGGCTTTTTGTCTGTGTAGACTGCTAAAGGCTTTTTTGAAGCTGTAATTTTTCTCACCACTTTCTTTCCCGGGCTGTGTGGATGCTAAAAGTAGTGCAAATTGGAAATTCCCTATATTTTCGGATGAAATAGATATTACCTTCTAAAGCAATCGGTAGAAAGATTTCTATCCTCAAGGACAAGTAACTCTAAGAATAATTGTAAAATATGGCCAAATTTTGAACTTGAGATTTTATATGGAACTTACATGTTTTTGCAATCATCAAGTTTGATCAAGTTTCTATTAGAAATAAAGTTGATAAATTGTATGCCCAGGACAACATTTACCCTGATTGATTATAAGTCTATGGGAAAATATTTCGTTGTTCAAGGGTAGGAAACTCTAAGGCAAATTATCCCATCTGGCCCTAATTCTAATATGATCAAGATTTTATGGTTGTCCTGTTGCCATGGTAACCAGTTATGATCAAATTGTCCCAAAGCTGTTAATCACCCAACCCATCATTGAACAATGCTACATATAAAATTTGATCAAGATTGACCGACAGATCTATGAGATATTTGTGTTTGAAAGTGTGGACAGATGACACTTACAGAAGCCGGACCAAGCCTATACTATTACCATCTTACAAAAAAAATGTATAAACCTTCAACTCAGGTGAGGTATAACGTTCAGACCAACTGTTTAACTCTAGCTCAGAGCCATACCAAGACAGAAAAAGACGACGCAAACAAAATAGTCTCAGATCAGACTGCTCCTAGTTGTAAGTAAGGAGCCTTTTTTAACCCTTTACCTCATAGAGACGCCTTTTAACACTTTGATTGCAAGCAGAGCAGACACAGATCAGACAGCTCTTGTAAGAGCTGCCTGATCAAGGTCTACACTCTTTGCTTATAAATGGAAATATGATTAGATATGGTCCTACACTAGTGGACTTGATAAGTATGTACAAACGTGAAAGTTTATTTATATAATTATCCACGGTGGGTGGAGCTTAGCATGAATATTCATGAAAGAAAGGGCAGGACTATTTTTTGCTTCCTTCAGCAAATACAGGTAAATTATGAGTACGGCATTTTAATTTTTGCATTGATTAAGTACTAGGATGGATAATTCCAGATTTTGTTTGTTTGTTAGTACTAAGCAAGGATTATAACAATCCACCATGAGTGCCCATGTAGGATAGAGATATCTCGTCCAAGGGTCGGAATTTGGTCCAGGGAAGAGGCTTGCCAAGTCCCTGGTTAAATTCCGACCCCGAAGGTGAGATTTCTCTATCCTACATGGACATGCTCATAATGGATTGTTTTTCTCCCACTTTTCGAAGGTTTTTTGTCGGAACATAAAATCTCAAAATAAAAATGAAAATTTTAACTTTTTACTCGTTGGATTTACAAGATTTCTGAGTTTACGAGTGTTTTTATCGGGAATTGAAATGGGTGCAAACTATGTTGCACCTACTTTTTGCCTGGAACACGCGATTGGAGCTTTAGTTAAGTTGCAATTTGCAAAATAAATTCCTGCTTGGCAGTATTTACCATTAGTGTCACATTGCCTTTATCGTCACGCGTTGCACGTTTGGTGACGTCATTAACGCTATATGACGTCAGTAAGTAACGCTTACCCTTGCTTGGTGCCTATAAGTTGCTAAAGCGCAATATATTGACCCTTTGATTATCGTTTTACGGATTAAAAGAATATTTTACTCTGCCCATGTAAGAAAGCAGTCACGTGGTCATGTATGATAGAATTTTCTTACATGAGCTGACAGCCTATCTTACATGGGCAAAGGTGGGAGAAAAATGTGTTATGCTCAAAGACACAACACAGTGTTGCAGGTGAGGCTCGGCCCCTCGGTCTCGAGTCAGGCACTCTACCACTGAGCCACTGCGCTCCGGGATAATTCCTGATCACAGGGATTTCATAAACTCTTGTCCTGCTGAACTGGTACATTGTATTTATCCTTTTTGGAAAACACTATAGATCCTGATCAGAAGGCTTCTGGCGAAGCCGGTTATCAGGATCTACACTGTTTTCCACTCTGATTGAAAATACATGCTTACAACTAGAATGCTGCTGGTTAACAAGATCGAAATTGGGAAGGAGTGTAGTACATAAAAATATCCAGCCTAGAAAATAAAAGAAACAAGACTGAAAAAAAAATATCCAGCGTGGCAAGTTAAGACTTAAAATTTATTCTAGGTAGGGGGATCAGGGGATTGCCCCAAAATATCAAAATTTAAGTAAAATGCTTGCTATTCTATAAAAATCCCCCCTGGTAACAGTTCTCTTCCTGAATCCCAGGGTTTATTCTACGATTTGAAAACCACTGGTTTTCAAATCTTAGAATAAACCCTGGGATTCAGGCAGAGATTTCCTTCCTCATCTCAGGCGTGTTTCCCTGCTACTTTTGATAGATTTTGAATGGTATAGAGTTTACATGCAAAAAGTACCTGTGGGCCTGTCAGTTTACCATCTGCAGACAGCTGCAAGGTCTGTAGGGTCTTTCTCTCTGAACCACTGCTGTTATTACTCATCTAAAATAAGACAGAACAGAATTTGTGCCAACTCATGAGATTTTGGAACTTATAGTAGTGTATGCAAGCAGCGAAGACTCAGAGAAGTTAATGCAGTTTTCTTTAGCTCTGACTATCTGTGAGTCATGAGCCCTTTTCTTTGTTTCATCATGGTGTGTTTATTTGATTAGAGTGTTTCTTCTCCATGATGATACATAGCATTAGTTAGAAGGCTTCTATGCGAGCTGAAAAATTCTTGTACTTCAAAGGGCGAAGATTTGGTACCAGTAAAATGCATTTAACAGGGGTGTAAAATTTCCAAATAAGTTACTCGCCCTTCATGTCCCAATTTTTCTCCAAGATGCAGTAAATTTGAAAAGTACTACACAAATTGTCAAAACTTTTACTTGCCCTGTATAACATTTTACTCCCATATGCGAGTGGAATTTTACACCCCTGATTTTAGCCCCCCCCCCCCCCCCCCCCCCCCGGTGGCTTAGGCTGCTGTCCGTTCTAAGGCGGTGGTTCTGTTGTTGACTTTTTGTTTATTGTTACTCCCATTGTGGGAGTCTGTAATTGTTCTAAGTTTTGTTGTACCTTACTTTATGTCCATTCTAGTATTGCAGTCATCTTTATGGGGAAGAGAGAGCTGGTTGCTTTGCTTAATTTGTCTTCCTGGTGTCTCATGATGGTTGAGGTAGCGGTGCCATGGGGTTGTCTGCTGTTTGTGATTGTTGTATCTACATAACACAGTTGACGGCCAGTATATCCCAAATCTATTTATAGAACCGGAAGTACGCCACGATAAAAGCTCTTATACTGGCAGCAATCGCCATTATTCTCTACCAATTTATAATATCCTAGTGTAAGCAATAATCACGCATATGTCGCTTGGTGGCATATTTGATATATTCATTCACATCAAACAAAAAATACTGGCATATTCTCGCCTTTATTCATGTAAATCCTCCCCACAGAACTAATGATAAGTTTAGAAAACCTCTTTTCCCGTGCTCCAACCGGCCTCAAAAATCCCAGACAAAAATGGTGACTTGCTGATTAAGTCATCAATAATCATGCACTTCTCAAAAATCAAGGTTTATGGGAAGCCAGACATGCAATACTTTTAAAAGTATGATCAAAATAAACAAGAGTATCTTATAAATTTTACATGGAATGAATAGTTATAAATACTGCAGAATTAATAATTGATTTGACTCAGCACAACTCAAAGATGGGACTATTGTTGTTTATTCATTGATTGTTGTTGGTCCCATTGGCTGTGGGGTCTTATGTTGAGTTCTTGGTTTAATGTGTGGTTCTAGGTATCCTTTCTAGATTAGCAATCGTCTTGCTGAATGCTAGCTGTAATATTGATATGATTTAATCTGTTCCCAAATAATTAAATAACAGGGATTAAACTGAGCCAAAGTATAATGTAAAAATACACCTTCTCTCTCATTTTTACACAACAACTAAGGCAGGCATGGCAGTCCATATTTTTTTCACTGCCATAGATAACCATGTGACTGTCATGGGAATTTGAAGTGGGGATAACAGCCAACGCAGCAGCAAGGTGTCAACGAACTGGGATAAATAAAAAAATGTTTATTTGCCACCTAATTTCTACAAACTTTTGAGTACAAGAAAAATATGACTGAATAACAATGTGTCATTAAATTGCGCAATAATTTTATTGGTAGAATCTTCATTTTCCACATGATGAAGGCAAGCAAAAGTAGAGTGCTAAGAGTCCCGAAAACTTCCGTGTGACGTCATTAGTTTATGTGTAGACAGCACGAGAGACAGAAAAACAACACTGCATGATTATTGTGTAGCGTCAAAAAGTATACTCAGAGGATATCTACTTTTAAGGTCAAATCATAATTGGTCCATAATGTTTCTTATTGACAGTTATATTTTTGACCATATGCAGGTAGAGAAAAGATTTTTATTTATAGATATACTATTAATTTATAGTACATCTATAAATGCATAGAAAAATCATTCTATATATTTATAGAATTACTAGGTAAAATTGCGTGAAAATCGTGCATGTCGAAAACCGCAACACGATATTTGGAAGAATGAACATCGATAAGGTAAGAATTAATAATGTACATAATAATTTTATTTGAAATGCCTATTCTTTGACAAAACACAATCTACATTAATTGTCACTATCAATGCAGGCTACAAGCCCTTAATTTTGCCCAAACTTGTGAACATTCTATTACTTTTTAAGTTTTTATCAGCTTCCACACTTATGTCTTCCATTTTGAATTTGCTTGATCACGTGCTGAGGCTGGATCTAGACTGGTCCAGTGGTTAACATGATTCGTCGTCACAAAAATGAAAATACTGACAGCAGTAAAACTACGAGGTCAAAAATATTATCCTTATAAAGCATCCGGATCTGGTGCAATTATTAATTCTCTGTGGCTCGAACTACCCTATCTTGAACATATTTCATGGTCAAAAATGTTTTTGAGCTGACGAAGTTTTAATGTAAAAGTAAGTGGTCGGCACAATCATTTTGCCAAAAGCCCTTTCAGAATGTTAAAGGATATGATCAAGTAAAGTCTGAGGTTGCACATGTGAGCATGGACAATACTGTGACTTAACTGTCTAGCTTGCTGTTAAATAATCAATAAGCTCTGAAATTGTGTTACTTAGTCCATGCGAGTATCGCATTGAACAAGTAAATTAATATATGGCCACGTGCAACACAAGCCCAGTAATCTTGAAGTGGGCCAGGGATTTTTTTTGCAATTTTGGGAAGGGGCCCTAGGGCCTTTCAGATAGGGAAAATTAGCACGGTAAACCACTAAATTGGGAAATTTTCTACACAAACAAGAACAGCATTTTCGGTCAGTTTAAAAACAAATAAGCTATTTCACATACTATTGCCATTAAATTGAAGGAAAATAGGATGCAATTCTAGTAGATTGTCATTATGTAGCGTGTGTGTGTGTGTGTGTGTGTGTGTGTGTGTGTGTGTGTGTGTGTGTGTGTGTGTGTGTGTGTGTGTGTGTGTGTGTGTGTGTGTGTGTGTGTGTGTGTGAAAATTCTAAAAAAAAAAAAAAGAGATAGCAGGGTTTTACAGGACGCAATATCCTGCGTCTTATACGCATAAATCATAAGGTAGGACCCCTCAATTTACCTTACCTCCGTCCGCTGGGACGCAGACGTGTTTGTTCATTAAAATCCCAAATTCCAAAGTTATTTCGTAACGATTCGATTTTTCCCATATTTACAGCCTATCTATAAATAAATAGGACAGGTGCTGTCGTTTAACCAATAATATCGGAAGATGTGTCAAAACAGTCCAATCAAATTCGCGTTGCTATGGCGCTTTGAAATCTCATCATGTCTCGCACCCGCTCTGATTTATCGATCAACATAGACGCTTGTCAACCTATTGGGTTTTCTTAAATGATTAGAAAAAAACGGCTGCTTAAATGTCGAAACAGAGCGATCTGAGAAACTTTTTTGGCAAAAGAAATGCAGAAACGGACCAAGAACCATCCTCTAGCAACTGTTCAGAGTCAGATCAGTCCAAATCTTCTAAAAAACACCACCATAAAAGATCGAAAATTCTTATCTAGCTGGCTAGGTCGCTACAAATGGTTGAGATGCGAAAATGACCTGATGTTTTGTGACACCTGTTTGACAGCTAAGGCCTGTTCCAATCCCTTCACGGAAGGATGTACTACCTCCCAAAATTCTACGCTTATATAAAAAGATGGGACCCCCATTTTCAATGATGGGACCCCCATCATAATCAAAGTTGAGTCCCAGGGACCCCCAAACATTCAACTTGGTGTAAAACCCTGAGATAGGGAATTTTTGTTTCAAATTGGCAAAAAAGTGACCTAAATCCCATTGGGAAAGGGGCCGAATTTCGGCCCGAGGACACAAAAAAAAATCCCTGTGGGCTCCAGATAAATTGGCTGGCATAAATCAGGATCCGTTTTAAGTTTTAATAGTTCTCAATTAAAAGCAGTTAGATGTACATATTTAATTGGACCATTCATGTCCAAAAGGGGCATATGTCATTTTACACAACCATATTACATTGGCAGTTAGTTGGCAGGAGAAAAAACTCTTTTCTGGAAGACCGTACTTATTTGAGGTCAGCCACAGTATCTAATTAATTGTAAACCAGTCTACGAATTTTAAAGATGGCGCACAAACCAGTTTGAGAAAGACTCTGCTCCAGAATATCAACAAATTTCCGCTTTTTATTAGCTGCTTCAGTAAAAAAGACACAGTAAAACATGAAAACTAGCAATCATGCTTTTTGGCATGCAGCCTCTTTCGCATTTTACACATCCTGTGCTAGATTAAACGGCGCAACAGTGTATCTTTAACCCTAAACGCATTGGTGAACGCACAATCGGAGTGCGGTTTTCATTTAAAACCAATTTAGAGACGATTTTTCTGTGATATCTATAAATTTATAGAACGATTTTTCTATGCATTAATAGATGTACTATAAATTTATAGTATATCTAAATACAAATCTTTCCTCTACCTGATATGTCATTTTAGCATAAAACATATGTGTCGGTGAACTGTCTTCAAAAGTGTCGGTGAACTGTTTTCAATTCTGTCGGCGAGCGGTCTTCAAAAACCGTGTCGGTAAATTGTCTTGTCGCTGAACGGTCTTGTTCCACTAGCGAATGTGTGTGCAATTTCAGTCATTGGCTACTTATAAACAGACAGACAACACCACAGTGTCAAATATACCTTGCTTTTAAGCAGCAAATTACTATTTTCGTCTGGTGTAGTTTGCAGGACAGAAAATTTCGATGACATGATTTGTTTTGTTTCGACTTTACCGCACTTTCTGGCCGGATGTACTATAGCGGTTTAGCTAAATGCTGAAAAGAAATCGTTGATCATGTGGGTCTACACTATTCGACGGGATCCTATGTTAAATTATCCGGGATCCATGATAGGTGGTGTTGGTTCTACATGAATATCTCGATAGTTACACATTAGATACTTAAAATTTTGGTATCAGTTTAAAGAGGAGTTATATATCTATCAGATGGTGTAAAGAAAATGCGAATACTTGTATTTTTATATGATTTTTTTACTCGCAAAAATTGTGGTATCCTCAAAAATACTGCTTGTACCATCCGGGACTGTTGGTTCGCCATAATTTATTTTCTTGATATCTTCACACCACATTTTATAAACTTGGTAACAGTTTAAAGAGGTGCCATGGGTTTGTCTGCAGTTTGTGATTGTGGTATTTCCTGATCATACTCACTTACTATTTTTACCTGCGTCGCTTTAGCGAAAGCAGGTCTAGTAGTGGGTCCACTCCGACCGTCCGTCTGTCCGTCCGTTCGTCTGTTTGTCTTTTCGTCTGTCCGCAACACTTTTGTGATGCCTAGTTTGTGTAATCTGTAACTCCAACATTTTTTATTCCTTTATATTCAAACTTTGCCTGATGATTGTTCATACATTGAAGATGTGCACATCCTATTTTGTGCACATTTGATAAATATTTTCTCAACTTTTACGAGTGTTGTACTTAGACATGTTTTCCATCCGAAATGGGTAGGGGGTGTCAGGTTTGTGTAATCTGTAACTCAAATAGTTTTCATTCCTTTATATTCTAACTTTGCATTGCGATTGTTCACACATTGAAGATGTGCACCTCTTATTTTGTGCACATTTGATAAATATTTTCACATTTTTTACGGGTGTTGAACTTAGACATTTTTTCCATCCGAAATGCGTAGGGGGTGTCTGGTTTGTGTAATCTGTAACTCAAACAGTTTTCATTCTTTATATTCAATCTTTGCATAATGATTGTTCATACATTGAAGATGTGCATTTTGGGGGTCTTGACTTAGTTCTAAGGCGGTGGTTCTGTTGTTGTTGACTTTTTGTTTATTGTTACTCCCATTGTGGGAGTCTGTAATTGTTCTATGTTTTGTTGTACGTTACTTTATGTCCATTCTAGTATTGCAATCATCTTGATGGGGAAGAGAGAGCTGATTGCTTTGCTTAATTTGTCTTCCTGGTGTCTCGTGATGGTTGAGCGGCTCTTCCTTGCGGTGCCACGGGGTTGTCTGCAGTTTGTGATTGTGGTATTTCCTGATCATACTCACTTGCTATTTTAGACATTTTTTCTGTAAAATGCTAAGAGGGTGTCTGTTTTGACTTCAAAAGTTTTCATTCTTTAATATTCAAACTTTGCATAATGATTTTACATACATTGAACATGTGCACCTTCTATTTTGTGCACATTTGATAAATATTTTTTCTTTAAAATGCTAAGAGGGTGTCTGGTTTGACTTCAAAAGTTTTCATTCTTTAATATTCAAACTTTGCATAATGATTCTTCTATTTTGTGCACATTTGATAAATATTTTACCATAGATATTTTATCCATCTGAAATGCTTAGCGGGTGTCTGGTTTGTGTAATCTGTGACTCGAGCAGTTTTTCATTCCTTCATATTCAAACGTAATGTGTTATGATTGTACACACATTGAACATGTGTGCACCCTATATTTTGTGCACATTTTATAATATTTTTTAGGATTGTTGAACTTAGACATTATTACGCTTACACCACCTTTGGATTGCTTACGTTGTTTATTTGTTTGTAATCTGTAATTCAAACATATTTCATTCCTATATATTTAAACGTTGCATAATGATTGTTAACACATTGAAGATGTGCCCTGGCGACGCAGGTCCAGAGCAGAGTCTGGTCTTGTTTATTTATCTTTCAGATGGTGTTAAGAAAATGCGAAAATTGGGAATTTTAGTATGTTTTTTTTTTTACTTTCAAAATTTGCGGGGATCCTAAAAAATTTGGTTAAATTTATGCGGTACGCATGGGGTTGGTTTTGGTTCGACATGAATATCTCAAACGTGGTGGTATCAGTTTAAAGAGAAGTTAATCACCCATTTGAATTGTTCAGAAAATGCAAAAAATTAATATGAATATTTTACTGTCAAAATTTGCGGCATCCTCAAACATTAGGGTATAAGTATGCGGGACTCATTGGGGTCAGGGTAACTGGACATCTCGGCCCCTATCAAACTCAGCCCCTAACAAACTCGGCCTCTGATCAACTCGGCCCCCACAAACTCAGCCCCTAACCAACTTGGCCCCTAATATCTATTTATAATCATTTTCCCTTATCTATTAGTTAAAACATGCGTTTTGGGTACTCACACATATGTTTTGGTTGAGAAAACAATTTTCAGTTACGCACTCTTATCGAGGGGTGGGGGGTGGGGGCTGCTATCATCCCATGTCATGAGACAGTGGTACATGTACTTTATATCCAATATGCGCATCTAGAGCCTTCGCTGTTTGCTGTTAGTTTCAGTTCTTTGGTGAAGTCTTTGTTTCCAAAGGATACCCTTTTGAGAACATATTTGACTTGACTACAGCTGGTGACTGGGGCTGTGTGGTGGCGGTAGAACGTTTCCCTGCCCTTCACTATAGTGTAGATTTTATTTTCTTGTCCTTTGGGACCATGGGTTTCATTGTGGAACTTTGAAACTATTAGAGGGTCACTGATGAAGCCTAAATGGCAGAAACTAGCTAGTCTGGCCCAGGAAATATGCACACTCTAGTTTCAGTTCTTTGGTGCAGTCTTTGCTTCCAAAGGATACCCTTTTAAGAACATATTTATTATTTGAACCCTTTGACCGCCAGTCACGACTATTGTCATCACTCACCTCTTCTGGATAAACATATAAATTATCGTTTCAAACAGTCTAGACTCTGATAAGACGCCATATTAGACTTTTCAACTTTGACTGCACTGTTTGTATATAGTAAGTAAGGTTGCAAAGATCAGGAATCGATACAATCAAGTACCACACCTGACCCAGGATATCAATGGGAAAGTGACAAACTCACAGAAGACACCACAAACGAGAGCCAAGAGGTCAGCCCTTTCCCAGCAGGTGACCACGAAGCACATATAAACAGACGCGCACAAAACATAGCAAACACAAGACAGAACAAAAACATAAAAGATCCACAAAAGAAGTAGTTTAAACAGCTAGTGAATATAGACTAGCCAGAGCCATCGTTGTTGTGCACATTATATGTTATCCATGGATGAAAATCTTATGGCCTCACACATTTTTAAAGTAGAAGCTATAAGCCCTTATGAGATGCCACATAATGTAGCTTCTCAGTTTGCCTATGTCCCATAATTTCATAAAGTCATCATTCAAGACAAATGTTTTATACCCAAAACGCACGCAAAAGGAGAATAAGCACATGTTCAATGAATTAATCCAGCCTCCTGAAACAAATGGAACAATATTTCGGTTGGGGGCCGAGTTTGTCAGGGGCCGAGTTTGTCAGGGGCCGAGATGTCCCGGAATCCCTGATTGTCGTCTGCTCTCTCTTTTGCTTATAAATACTTAAGTAGCATATATTGCAAAATAGATATACCAGATCAGACTGCTCCTAATTTTCGCTTCCATGATAAAAACTAATCTGGCTCAACAAACGTCGCGTCTGGTCTGGGTCCAAACTGTTGCAAAAAAACAAAAACCCTTTTCTTCTTGTTTGTTACGGATAAGAGTAACTTTACACCAAATGTGATGGCAGATGAACTGCCACTGTTTTTTCCTGACACGGACCATAACTTATTTTTTACAGTGTAGATCCCTCTATTATTATTCGTCAGTTCTGAGTAAAACAGTCCGAGTAAAAAAATCTACAATGTAACAGATAAGAGTTACTTTATTTTCTTTCTTCGAATACTTCTAAGTAATAAGGTTGCAAAGATCAGGAATCGATACAATCAAGTACCACACCTGACCCAGGATACCAATGGGAAAGTGACAAACTCACAGAAGACACCACAAACGAGAGCCAAGAGGTCAGCCCTTTCCCAGCAGGTGACCACAAAGCACATATAAACAGACGCGCACAAAACATAGCAAACACAAGACAGAACAAAAACATAAAAGATCCACAAAAGAAGTACCGCCTTGGAACGGTCAGTAAAATATTTTACTGGAGGGCTTAAACCGGTTTAACGGCGCCAACCTCCAGATAGATCAATAAACCTCTATTGAAGACTTAAGAAGGGTATTCCGTATACCAAGTGCTAAGGGGGGTTAGCTGAAATAAAAGATAAGTAAAGTTGGTGGGATGAGTTTGTACAGCGCGAAAAAGAGGGTTAACAAAGTAAGTAAGGTTGCAAAACACAGAATATGGTGATTTAGGGGGACACATGCACCACCTGGCACACAGCATGACTAAACTGTGTCAGGTCGGGAGCAGGACGATGCAGGTTAGAAGAGCATTCCAGTGTATGATAGCTCTTGGGAAACAGCTGTATTTATAATAGTTTTTTAGAGGTGGGGATCTGCTTGTATGCCAGAGGGTGGATAAATTTAGACTCCCTGCGATTAGGTATTAGATACTCAGATCCTGGAATTGCAACAAGGTCATGTGTGACCTTGTACATTATTACAAAGTAAGTAAGGGTGCAAAGATCAGGGGGCGATACAATCAAGTTCCACAAGGCGACTGTCAATGCGTCTTTGGTCTAGTAGACGCCAATGTAGGTTACGAGCATTTGGGTTACACTTGAGATTTGCCGGTAGTCATGACAGGCCCACTGGGCAGCCCTGCATTGGACCGACTCGATTATGTATGTGTCTGCAGCCGTGTGTGGAGACCAAACAGTGGAAGCATATTCCAACTGCGGTCTAATGAGGGTTTTGTATGCTGTGGATTTTAGTTCTTGTTTGTGTGGCTTGAGGTTCCTTGAGAAATAGTAAGTGAGTATGATCAGGAAATACCACAATCGCAAACCGCAGACAACCCCGTGGCACCGCGAGGAAGAGCCGCTCAACCATCAGGAGACACCAGGAAGACAAATTAAGCAAAGCAACCAGCTCTCTCTTCCCCATCAAGATGATTGCAATACTAGAATGGACATGAAGTAACGTACAACAAAACATAGAACAATTACAGACTCCCACAATGGCAGTAACACTAAACAAAAAGTCAACAACAACAGAACCACCGCCTTAGAACGGACAGCAGCCTAAGCCACCGGGGGGCTTAAATGCACTTTACTGTTGCTGTTTGGATAGCCTTTCTTGTAATGTTGGCTATATGTGTTCTCCAGCTACGGTTGTCCGAAATTGTGAACCCTAGGTACTTAGCAGCATATACACTTTCAAGTTCTATGCTGTGAAGGAAGTATTTGGAGGGAATGGGGGTCTTGAGCCTGGTGACATGTAAAACTTGACATTTAGTGGGATTAAAGTTCATGTCCCAGGCCTCTTCCCATAGCTCCAGTTTACAGAGGTCTTCTTGTAATGTGTTTGCTTCTGACAAGTTGCTGATACGTAAATATAAAGCTGTGTCGTCTGCAAATAATATGACTCTTGATCTGACCTGCTCAGGGAGGTCATTAATGTAAGCTAGAAATAGGATGGGTCCGAAAACAGAGCCCAGCTGGACACCAGAGGAGCCGGGAATAAAGTTTGAATGAGTGCCGTTTGTAACGTTTTACACCCAATTGATGGCAGCTGAATTGCAACTTTTTGTGTAACCAGTTTTTAAAGCGAAGCCCTTATCGATAACACTACTAGTGGGAAAAAACTGTCTTTTCTACCACCAGATAAGAGTAACTTTACACCAAATTTCTCGGCAGCTGAGCTGCCGCATACTTTGGTGAAAAGATTAGTCTAACGCATTGAAATAATAACAAAACATCCTGTTCAAAACTTCCGTCTTCTCGTAGTGAGCAGGGGCAACACAATTAGCTTACTATACACTATAGAGTACCTGTTGTGCATATAAAGTTAATTCTGGCTAACAGAAGTAAATTTATATGTCTCGTCTTTTTCTAATATGGGATGCTGAACATTGCGCATAGATAAAAACAAATAAACACATGTAATGCCAAATTGCGCATCATTTAGCTGATACCTAATTTATACCAAAAAACCATTTAAGTAGTTATTGATGTATTTATGTTGCTACAACAACACCCAGTGGGTCTTGCATAATTAAACCCAAATTTTTGAGGACCCCGCAAATTGTGAAAGTTTAAGTAAGTAATGGTGCAAAGATCAGGAATCGATACAATCAAGTACCACACCTGACCATACCGAAATTCTAAATGGTCTCATTAAGCTGCATATATGCCATCCCGAATGGGGACATTATTTCCTCCTGAGTTTCTTCTGTCCTAGCTTTCCAATATAGTAAGTGAGTATGATCAGGAAATACCACAATCACAAACTGCAGACAATCCCATGGCACCGCGAGGAAGAGCCGCTCAACCATCACGAGACACCAGGAAGACAAATTAAGCAACGCAATCAGCTCTCTCTTCCCCATCAAGATGATTGCAATAATAGAATGGACATAAAGTAACGTACAACAAAACATAGAACAATTACAGACTCCCACAATGGGAGTAACAATAAACAAAAAGTCAACAACAACAGAACCACCGCCTTAGAACGCACAGTAGCCTAAGCAACGGGGGGGGGGGGGGGCTTAAATGCATTTTACTGGTACCAAATCTTCGCCCTAGATTCTGCTGTTGTTGAAGTAGAAGTAATGTTCAGCTCGCATGGAGGCCATCTAACTAATGCAATGTACCATCATGGAGAAACACTCTAATCAAATTAACACACCATGATGAAACAAAGAAAAGAGCTCATGACTCAAAGATAGTCAGAGCTAAAGAAAACCTCAAGTTGAGCCACGGTGGTCCAGCTACAGATAAGCATCAGGCACCAACCCACCGAGTCTGAAAACATTCAGCTATTGTCTGCCCATTGCCTTTTGCCATTATCTTTTGTAATCTCTTTGAATACCAGGTCCTCTCGTCTTAGATCAAGTGGAACAACCCCTGCCTCAACCTCTAGTGCTTCTAGACCAGCTGTTGATGGTATCCCCAAACATAGTGCAAAACATTTTTTCTGGACCTTGTTTAACTGCTCACAGTTTCCAATCTGCCATACACTGGACACATATTCTAATGAATGTAAAACTAAACTTTTGTAAAGTTGTATCATGTTCTTTGTACTCACTTGTTCAGACTTGCCTACTACATGTAATGCAGCCTTTAAAAGAGCTTTTCTTTCAATGGAGTCCATGCGAGTTTGAAATATTTGGTTTGCCATCTAATATAAGACCTAATAATTTTGGTGCAGAAGATTTTTTTTATTTTCTTGTTGTTCATAATGATATCAAAGTCTTGAGATATAACCTCACTTAAAGGAGAAAACCGAGGATCCCGCCGAATAGTGTGCACCCGCTTGTACAGTGTGCATTTGATCATTTAGTAAGGTTGTCGGTAAAAGCCCTAGCCGGACCGTGCCGGACCGAACCTACGATTGTGACCGAAGTTGGTCTCCGGAGAATTACGATTTTCGGTACCGGCTTTTATAACCTCATAAAGTGAAGTAAATATATAGATGAATTATAGCAATTAAAACGTTTAAATCAATGCGTACTTTACACACACCGATTCGCTATTAAATAAGGACAGGTTTGCAAATTAAAATGATATTTGGTATTTAAAAAAATGAGAAAAATCACTAACAGTTGACACTCATTGTCGCACAGGAAATCCGCTAGCACGAACTAACCTGTCGCCTTTCGCTCGGTGCACACTGGGATTGAGCCGCCATTTTTATTAAAATTATATTATGCAATCATTGCTTGCATGACTCAGGGCTTTACATTCAGAACATATTGACTAAATGAGAAATGATAAACTATCAAAAATTTAACTTTTTTGCTATTTTAACAATTAATTCTGTCACTATCGGAGTGCGAGAATTGAACGGGACTAGCCAAATATCGCTAATTACCCATGATGCAAAGGGCGAAATGCGAGAGATCTAGATGAGGTATCGTCAGGTCTCGCGAGAATGGTTGACACTCGGTTTCTCGCTCCCGGATTGTTCGGTAGATTCCGTGAAACGTCGTTTCTGCCGGGTCTGCCGGTTCGTTTTGGCACTGCAAAAATAACTATTATATGGCCAAATATCTTCAGATCTTTGTCAGTGAATGAATGGATTGATAGTTTAGCAGACAAATATACAGATACTTTTAAAAAACAAAGACCTTAGTCATGGATTAGTGCTTTGAATTCCGGTTTTGCAGTCTGCTGGACTGCTTCATTTGCCGGGTCGATTTGGCAGTGTTACTTTACGACTACATGAATGCACTTAAATGACAGACAGACAGATGAACATACAGGCAGACTAAATGTTTGATAGATAGATCGTTTAAAAAAAACACAGACCTGAGTCATGTAAAGTTGTGATATAACTATGACCTACTGCCGGTTTTGCCGAATCAGCTAGAGCATTTCAACTGCCGGGTCTGCCAGAGCGTGTCATCTGCCGCGGGTCTGCCAGAGCGTGTCATCTGCCGGGCCTGCAGGACTGTTTCATCTGATAGATATACATGTACAGACTAATCTGATCTAGACAACAGACAGACAAACAGACAGGCAGATCTTTGTCAAATTTACATACCTAAGCAATCAGTTTTTGCCGGGTCTGGCATACCGTTTCATCTGCCGGGTTTGCCGACTGCTTCATTTGCCGGGTCGATTTGGCAGTGTTACTTTACGACTACATGAATGCACTAAAATGACAGACAGACAGATGAACATACAGGCAGACGAAATGTTTGATAGATAGATAGATCCTTTTAAAAAAAATCACAGACCTGAGTCATGTAAAGTTGTGATATAACTAGGACCTATATACTGCCGGTTTTGCCGAATCTGCTAATTAAAGCATTTCAACTGCCGGGTCTGCCAGAGCGTGTCATCTGCCGGGTCTGCCAGAGCGTGTCATCTGCCGGGCCTGCAGGACTATTTCAGCTGATAGATATACATGTACAGACTAATCTGATCTAGACAGCAGACAGAAAAACAGACAGACAGATCCTTTTCAAATTTACATACCTAAGCAATCAGTTTTTGTCGGATCTGGCAGACCGCTTCATCTGCCGGGTTTGCCGACTGCTTCATTTGCCCGGTCGATTTGGCAGTGTAATTACGACTACATAAGTGCACTAAAATGACAGACAGACAGATGAACATAACGACAGACGAAATATTTGATAGATACATAGATCCTTTAAAAAAAATCACAGACCTGAGTCATGTAAAGTTGTGACATAACTAGGACCTACTGCCGGTTTTGTCGAATCTGCTAAAGCATTTCAACTGCCGGGTCTGCCAGAGCGTGTCATCTGCCGGATCTGCCAGAGCGTGTCATCTCTCTCTCTCTCTCTCTCTCTCTCTCTCTCTCTCTCACATGCCGGGTTGTTTCGGCAGTGCCTAAGCAACTAATTCTACTATAAAAATTAGTTGGTCACAGCTTTGTCAAAGACAGACTGACAGACGGAGGGACCAACAACAGACAGACAGACAGATGTAGACATATGATAGATCGATATTCTCTCTCTCTCTCTCTCTCTCTCTCTCTCTCTCTCTCTCTCTCTCTCTCTTATGCAATAGGCCTAAAAACCTCAGTATAAAGCCCACACAGCTAACCAAAGAGAAGGAATTAATGTATTTTGGATTGTCATTTTATACATCTGACAAGTCTCGTCGGGACAGATCATGCGCGGATCCAGAAAGTTTTGACAGAGAGGGTCCACTTTTGACAATTTTTCTTTTTTAGATGTTGAGGGGAGAGAAGATCCAAATACCACTATAAGCGCGCCATCATCGATCCGCCAGCGAAACGCCAATTAAATGGCGTTTCGCTGGCGTGCCGATGATAGCCCAACATTGAATGCTGGCTTGGTAGCTTTGTGATTTTTCAGGGGATCCGGACCAGTATTGCTAAGAAACCCTATATTTTTGTGATTTTCCAGAGGGGAGGTCGGACCACCTGTCCCCCCTCTGGATTTGCGCATGCAGATCGCCTTTAATTCCCCCCTATGCCACGCCACGAGAAAACCTGACTTTATTCCGTGCGAAAAACGAAGACGGAGACCAGCCTGTGCATCCGATTAGCGCCTGTATTGTTCGCTAGATATTCCAACTTGTTACAAGCAAAGGTTCCGTATTCTTGTACACTGTACACCTTTAAACATGTGCAGATTGGTTTCAGACTAAAGGCCCTGTCACACTATAACGTTTTAGCCAACGTATGCCGATGTATGAAATATATATCTAGTACGCTGGCATACGCTGAAATCTAATTAAAAATCAGAGGAAGCCTCTCTCTGAACTTATGCATCTAGCGTACGCGAAACGAACATAGAACGTATGTCTAACTTAAGAGTAACTTATTCATAACTTATTCCCGACGTAACATA
Organism: Loripinus fragilis; assembly: GCA_964019695.1. Taxonomy (NCBI): domain Eukaryota; kingdom Metazoa; phylum Mollusca; class Bivalvia; order Lucinida; family Lucinidae; genus Loripinus; species Loripinus fragilis. The sequence continues at coordinate 107,888,976 of OZ026518.1, forward strand.
ACTTCTCATACATGACGTCGCGTCTAGGAGTAAAATAACGCCATGCAACAAAATCGATAAACCACTATAGGGATCACACATGTTTTTTCATGCATTAACATTTGCCGGGTCCCGAGGATGTTGTTTGAACACGAGGCCGATAGGCCGAGTGTTCAACATCATCCGAGGGACCCGGCAATTGTTAATGCAATGAAACAAACATGTGTGATCGTTATTCTTGCATATTTTACCTTATTCCAGCTCAATTCGCACTGAAAAAAGCTGCTAAAACATTCAATTGTCGATTTTCTTACACTGGATTTCTCTAAACAAAATGGCGTCCGCTGTGTACTTTCGAACGTCATAACGTCATATCCGTACGCAACGTTTTCGCGAACAAAAACATCGGCGAAATGATCAGTCTGGTCCGCAATGCGTTCCGTATAACGTCATGCAAATAATGCAGGGCTCATTTTAAGTATTTTCAAGTTCAGACCCATGTTCAAACAGCACGTGAATCTCCTGATTTGAACATGGATTTTCGTTCATTTGACAATGGGTGTAAACAGCTATACGAATAGATATTCATGCAAGAATAGTGGTTTATAGATTTTCGGGAAACGTTATGAAGTGACGTTTTTAACGTCACGCATATGGCGAAACCCTAACGTTTTTTTACGCTAAAAATATGAATTTAAAATAATTTTAATGTCATATGATAAATAGAATCTAACATTCGTGCTCCTGTATTATTGAATTTATTAAACTCGTTGCGAAAAAGATTTTATCTATTTTCCCCAACTCGTTTAATAAATTCAACAATACATGAGCACTCATGTAAGATCCTCTATTTATACTTGTATCAGCGTAGAAAAGCGTATGCCCAGCGTATCACTAGCGTTCTTGACTTATGAGAAACATATGCACAACGAACGTCTAACGTATGTTGAATTGTACATATAACGCACGTTAACTTATGTATAACTTACATGTAGCGTACATCTAACTTATGTCAACGTATAAGACAGTACACAATTTTGGAACCACTTTGTCATATGACAGCGTATACCAACGTACTGTAGCGTGTTCGTAACGTATTGAAAACGTATCTCTAACGTATTCAGCGTACACCAACGTATACTTGCTTAATTTCTCATACGTCCGCATACGTTGGTGCTAACGTACCTTAACGTATGTATAACTTACCTGCTGCGTACATCTAGCGTATGCCTAACGCATAGAAGCAGTACGTACTCATACGCTGTAATTTTTATGGATGCACAAAATGTTGGACCACTTGGCCGTATGTCAACGTATACCACCGTACTATTAGTCTAATCAGTAGAACTGATAAGGTTGAACTAATTGCAACAGAATTTTTTCAGCAATCCTGCGACTGTTTGGGTTATCTTGAGCAACATACTAAAAGTTGCAAGTCCTATCTTGTGGGGAAGTATATATATTTTCGACTTAAAAATGATCACTTTTATATTAAAGTGGTCATTGAAGATTATTGTGAATTCATTGGGAAACTTCTTCTACAGTTGTTTTAAGTCCTTTATGCTTTGATCATAGAATTTGATTTGATTATACAAGTATTACACATGATAAAACCATATCAAACCATATCAAATGAGCCAAAATGTTAAAAATCAGGGGTTGGATTACCCCACCCACCATATTACAATTATATTACCATTAGAAACATAATAGTTTTGTTTACTTTTCTATTACAACATATAAGTATTATTTTAACAGTGTTGAGGTTGTTGTGATTGGACTTAATGACCTAACAACATATCATATTGTATTACAGTTATATATGTTACTTACTTTCAAATGTATTAATATTTAATGCAGTACTATCTTTAGATCATAGACTGCCAAAAGACCTCTTAGGAATCAGGTTTGTAGACTATTATTTTCTAAAACCACATTATACTAGTCACATAATAAGGTATATTAGCTTTTTAGCAGTCGAGGCGTTACCCTGCAATAGCACAATTCACTACGTTACCCTAAAATAATAGGACATTCTATAGTGTTATTATATCAAATTATTCCTTATTCTTACATATCAATATTATCTTTTACTTGAAAGCAATATGATTTTACCTAATTTAGACACCTGTAATTACAGTTATATACGTTACTTTCTATTGAATACAATATTTTAATGCAATAACAGCACTATATGAGTTTACACTACTAATGTATGTAAATTACTGCCATTGGAGTGCCCAGTAATGAGAGAAATGATGAATATTGTATTATTTGACAAAACAAGTAACTAAGAATAAAACCCAACAAAGCATTACTGATAAAAAAGAAGAAACTTGAACCTAAATTACATAAAACTCCATTTCAAATCAGAGTGTAAACAACATTTATAGAAACTACTTATATTTTATGATCAAATTATGTTTCTTAAATGCTTACATGATATCTTTTAATCTCTCTGAAACATTTTTGTTTCCTTCTATTTGTATTTGGAATGATATATACAAGATATTTTAACTGGATACAGCTTAAGTTGAATGAAGCATTGATATATAACAATTGTAGTTGCCTTGTAAGCCACTAAAAATAACATATTAATTATAGCTTATAAGCTTTCGACTATAACAACTATATTGATAACAATCAGAGACAAACGCGAACCCAAAACTCCTAAAATTAACGTTGTCATTTCAAACAAAAACACTCTTTTTAGCATATCCAGTTTGGTGAAGAAAGAATACAAAAAGAGTGGTTACGAAAATGGTCAAACTTATCATATGTTTTGTTTGGTTCTACAAAGTTGTGAAGCATTGCAACAGGACAGATTCTGTTCTAAAGCTACTTTTTGGTAATTCATTTGAAAGATTTAGGCGTATTATTTAGAAAAACTCTCTTGCATTGTAAGTATTATATTGTAGCCATTTCAAAATGAATGGACTCCAATAAATTATTGGTAGTTTTGTTTTGCATTATTTCTATCAATTAAACTTAGTGTAAGCGTGACATTTTGTTCATATAAAATCATTTTGATATTTAGCATGTCAAGTGAGAACATAATCATTCATACAAAAATAACATCCATTTCATCCTTTGCACATTTCAAAGCAAACTAAATTGATTATAAATAGTAAACAAATAATAAATCAAATGAGCAAGCACATTTGATTTTGGTTCATAACCCAGTGCTGAGCAATGAAGGACCAGGCGATCCTGTGAAAATGTGTAGTTAGACTCAACATAACCTTTGCTGCTCTTATACACAAAGTAAGTGTGTAGATGAAGACATGGGCCATATTTTAGAACGCTATCTCTGCTGCATCAGAATGGGTGATTAAAGATGCATTTGCCAGGTGCGATAAGAACCCAAATCTCATGTGCTGCTCCAAATTTTCATTCGAGCTTGTATAAATTACATAAAAAGCATTCAACATTATTTTTTCATCTAAAGGTAACGAAATTCATACTTTTACTACTGTTAAAGAACAAATCGACATGGTATTGAATATTTGATAAACTATATCATACACACATAACAAAAATGACAATAGAAACACTGCTTTATCAACCTCTGAGATTTATAATAACCTTAATACAATGTACAAGTAAAAGAAATATGATTTCTTATGTTGATGATTGAACAAAAGGAAGCATGGCAAATACGATATCTATATGTACTTTTATTAAGTTCATGTGTACTTTCTAGACATTACATGTAAGTCTATCATTAGTGACAATGGCTGTACTGAATTAAGGGCCCTCTTAATGCTAATGTTTGTAAGAACAGTTGATTTTTTGTGTGTGTCTTTTAATCATGAGGAACCTTTCCGTGAAATTATTTTGAATTTGAACCAGTGGTTCAGGATGAAATGTCATTAAAAGACATTTCTTATCTAGAGCTCTGGCAGCCCCTTCGATCAATGGAGTGGAACCATTTGCGACATTTTGGTAGAATGCATCATGGGGAAACAATTATGTGAAATTATTTTGAATTTGGACCAGTGGTTCAGCACGATTATGTCGTTTAAAGACATTTCTTATCTGGAGCTCTGACTGCCCTTTAGTTTAGCAGAGCGGAACCATTTGTGCTATTTTAGGTAAAGGGAATTATGAGGAACAATTCTGTGATTTTTTTTCCAATTAGGACCGGCGGTTCAGGAGGGAATGCCATTAAAAGACATTTCTTATCTAGAGCTCTGGCAGCACCTTCATTCGTTTGAGCAGAACCATTTGTGCAATTTTGGTAGAAGGCATCATGAGGAAAAACTCTGTGAAATGGTTTTGAATTTGAACAGTGGTTCAGGAGATGTCGTTTAAAGGTATTTCTTATCTAGAGCTCTGGCGGTCCTTTTGCTCAGCGGAGCGCAATCATTTGTGTAATTTTGGTAGAGGGTATTATGAGGAACAATTCTGAGAAATTATTTTGAATTTGGACCAGTGGTTCAGGAGGAGATGCCTTATAAAGATATTTCTTATCTGGAGCTCTGGTGGCCCTTTTGTTCAGCGGGGCAGAACCATTTGTGCAATTTTGATGTAGGGTATCAAGAGCAACAATTCTGTGGAATTATTATAAATTTGAACCAGTTGTTCAGGAGATGTCATTTAAAAGTTTTTTTCTTATCTGGAGCTCTGGCAGCCCTCCTGTTCAGTGGAGTGGAGCCATTTGTGCAATTTTGAAAGAGGGCATCATGAGAAAGATTCACGTGAAGCTATATGAAAAATAGTAAGTGAGTATGATCAGGAAATACCACAATCACAAACTGCAGACAAACCCATGGTACCACGGGGAAGAGCCACACAACAATCATGAGACACCAGGAAGACAAACTAAGCAAAGCAACCAGCTCTCTCTTTCCCAAGAAATATTCAGCTCGCATGGAAGCCTTCTAACTATTGCAATGTATCATCATGGAGAAACACTTTAATCAAATTAACACACTTTGATGAAACAAAGAAAATGGCTCATGGCTCACAGATAGTCAGAGCTAAAGAAAACCTCAAGTTGAGCCACGGTGGGTCCAGCTACAGATAAGCATCAGGCACCAACCCACCGATTAAAGCTTTACGTCAGAGCCGTCATAGAGTCTGAGGCCTGACCCACCGTTGTGCAATTAAAGAGGAAACCATAGCTATAAACCGTGATTGGGTTTAAAACCAGGCATGCAGACTGTCGCATGACATCCAAGTTATATCCAACCTTTATATAACGTTTGATGAAAATTTTGAATTGCTCACTAAAATTAGATTTTCCAACAATTCGTTTGAATTTATAAACTAAATCACCATAAAATATAGGTTGTGATAAGCCTTGTTGAAGAAGAGTTTTTAACCAATGTTGTATTTAACAATTAACTCTGAGTATATATGGTAATATTTAGAGAATGCTTTTCGAATTTTATGATATCTATAACCTTGTTTTAATAACTTAGCAGTTAATTATTAGTTTCTGTTGTTGAAGTCATCAACATCAGAACACACTTTTGCAAAACGAATAAGCTGAGAAATATATACGCCAAAGGAAGAGGAGAGAGGAATATCTCCATCAAGAAATGGGAAATTTATTATTTCAAAATTAAAATCATCCCGTTTATCATAAATTTTAGAAGAAACTATGCCACTTGTTATGGCAAGTTCAAGTCCAAAAACGGAGCTTGAGTATCAGAAGAATTCGCCTTATTTAACTGAAGTTCAGTAGGATATATCTGACCTACCATTAGGATTAACAATATTAAGTAAGTCATCTAGATATCTGGAGGTGGAGTTAAAAGCTTCAATAATATCAGTTTAATTATTGTCTGACAGAGACAACACGAAGTCTCTCTCATAACAAAGCAAAACCAAATCTGCAACAAGAGGAGCACAATTAGTACCCTTTGGAATACCTACAATTTTTCTATATTTCTTACCTGGAGCTCTGGCAGTCCTTTTGTTCAGCGAAGCTGAACCATTTGTGCAATTTTGTTAGAGCGTATACAGAGGAACAATTTTGTGAAATTAATTTGAATTAGGACCAGTGGTTCAGGGATTTCTTACCTGGAGCTCTGGCAGCCCTCCTGTTCGGTGGAGCGGAACCATTTGTGCAATTTGAAAGAGGGTTCATGTGAAGTTTTATGAAATTTGGACCAGTGGTTTAGGAAGAGATGTCCTTTAAAGAAAAAGTTGACGGACGGACGCACGACGGTCGATTGACAAAGACCAATCACAATAGCTAACCTTGAGCCATTTGCTCAGGTGAGCCACAGAGGAAACTGAACTATGTGTAAAATAGGATAGCCAGTAGCTCTATATTGTGCTCTATGGAAGATTTATACAGAGTAAACAAGTTGATCAAGCTGCCCCATTTCATGATCCATTGCAAACGCTAAAATTCAAGATACTTGTCTCTGACTGTGTAATTAAAAAGGGTGTCAAGACAATTCCATTGCTCATTTATTATGTCAAGTTATATATGTTACATCCTTTAATAAGTACTCTAATCTTAGAAACTTAGTGAATCATTTAAGTGAAACGGCCTCATTTGCGCTCTGTTCATTCTGTATTGCATTGCTGTACCTGCTGTGGTAAATCTAGCTCGAAACGTTACCTCTGTTTTAGCACCTCAGAAGTACTAAGACTTCATATAAGTTTTTGAATACCTAGGGAAAGATAATAAGTGCAGTGACATAATTAGGTGAAAATATGTTTGTTGCATGTATAGAAAGGCTACATTTATAAAAGTTAACTAGCCGAGATATTATTCTTTTCACAGAAATATCAAGGTACATCAGTTCAGGCTGTCATTGTTTTTAATGGCATTCTGTTTTCTCCTTCTAAAGCTTTAGTCTTTATCCTACTTGCAGACTATCACTTAAAACGCATATTCAAAGAGCCAACTATTAGGAATTCATATCAGTTTCCGAAATAGATATTTTAATGTCTTCAATTTGTAGCCCAAATTTCAATTTACTTTTTCTTAATTTGATAAAGTAACGTATGTTACAGGCTCTTACAGACTAACGCCCCAACGCAAAGAGTGCAAATATTTCTTAAAAGACCCTCGGCTTTTAATTCGCTACCAGATAGTCTGAAAAATTCCCTTGGGGGTGGGGGGGGGGCAAATCTATTCCTAGCCATCCGTCTAATACATGTGTAGTTGCGTTTCTTTTACAGTTCGGTATATAATAATGGTGGAATGGTCCGGTAGGAGGGGGGTTGGGGTGTCACTTGAAGTATGGCATATTTTGACCATGATCTTTACCTCTAAGGTTATATCGGATATTAGAACAGTCGTTGTCATCTACACAACATAGATTACTATTGTGCTTAATATCAACTATCACCATCAAATATGTTATCGAAAGTTTTCCACGAAATGAACTAACGTGATCACATTTGAAATGTGTGGATATTGATGCTGGGCACTTCCTTTAAACAACATGACCTCGCTCACTTGAGTACCATTTGAACCAAGAATACGTGTATCTATCTTTAACCTTGGCATAATTAATGTTGATGCAAAGCAAGGGTCATAAATTGATAATGATCAGTCCCCGCCATGACTCAGCTTGAGATTTTTTTCAGCTCTGGCTGTCTCCAAGTCGTGAGCTCTCTTCCTTGTTTCATCATAGTATGATTGTTTCTCTGTGCTGATGCACTGCAAGAGTTAGGAAGCCTTCATGCGAGCTAAAAAGGTTTGTGTTTTAACAGCAGCAGAATCTAGGCCGAAGAATTCGTAAGTAAAATTCATTTAAGAACTGAGTCGGTGGCTACTTCTGTTGTCGTTAACTCATTGTTTGTTGCTGCTACAAAGAGTCAGTGTCAGGGCCTCTCCTTTTACAAAGTTGGTTTCTTCTTTCAACGCTGTTTTTGACATTCAAGTTGTTGGGTCAATACTACAGCTGTTATATGAGAAGCATTCATTTTGCAACTGATGTCCTGCAAACACAAATGGTATCGTGAGAAATAATACCACGAATTGTCAAGAATGGAAACGATTATCTGTTTATATTCGGTCGGTTCGTGCATGCATTCAGCGTATTCTAACTTTATTGCAGTACTTCCAAATAGATTTCTGCACACTGTAGTGAATTCGTCGCAGCATCTGAGTGATTCAGGCTGAATCAAGCCGAATTCCACGAATATTCGTAACTGTTTCTAACCAGTTTCGTTACTGTTTTGAAGAACATCACGAATTGGTTGAAAAAATTATAATTCTTCACGAATCGTAATATTTTTCGATTCTTGGTAAAATAGGGGCATTAGGCAGAAAATCATTATTTTTAGACCAAAAAAATCGTTAACCACGTTATCTTGGTGGCTAAAAACCACTAATCAAGATTAAAAATCTCAGACGTGTGAAGAATCGGTACCAAAACCTCACATCTGTGAAGAATTGGTAGCAAATTATCACTTGTGAAAAATTGGTATCAAAATCCACATGTGTGAAGAACTTGTACCCAATCCTCACACATGTGAAATATTGGCACTAAAACATCAGATTAGTCTGATGTGAAAACTGGCTCTTAATCGTTTCAGATGTAAGTAAGTAAGTAAGTAAGTAAGTAAGTAAGTAAGTAAGTAAGTAAGTAAGTAAGTAAGTAAGTAAGTAAGTAAGTAAGTAAGTAAGTAAGTAAGTAAGTAAGTAAGTAAGTAAGTAAGTAAGTAAGTAAGTAAGTAAGTAAGTAAGTAGGTAGGTAGGTAGGTAGGTAGGTAGGTAGGTAGGTAGGTAGGTAGGTAGGTAGGTAAGTAAGTAAGTAAGTAAGTAAGTAAGTAAGTAAGTAAGTAAGTAAGTAAGTAAGTAAGTGACAAAACTGTGAAGAATTGGAATCGAATGCAAAACGTAGCAGCTTGGGGGGAGCTATTTTATCAATGAGAGGGATACGCATGTATGCTCTATAACATTTGCCTACGTGCGTATTTTTCACAAAGTGAGATATTGGTACGGAATATGTGACGTACAGGTACCATTTTTTCGCGTGCTGTGAGTAATTGGTACAAATTCTTCACAGTTTGAAATTTGCGAAGTGTGATATTTGCGGTTCAACAGTGCATCAACAAAAATGAGGGCGCACTTCGTAACGGCATCGGCATATATACTTAAACGCAAAAGAAACGCAACTCTTTCTAAAATAGCAGTTCCTTCTTTTTCCTAAAAAATCAACCAGCGATAATGAAATCGCTAAGTACCGTTATTTGCCTTGCATACAGCACCAAAATCAGACCGCTGTGACTTATGGTTGGCGAGCTGCAACGAGAAATGTAAGGCAACCCCCATTCTTAAAGTCACAAAGTTCAAAAATTATGCCTATTTTGCGAAAAACGTTTTAAACCAATATCGGCTTTTGAAAGCAAAACGGTAGACAAAATCAAATCGGGTACTTTTATGTTTCTGACAACGTTCATTTTGTCAAAATGACGTCTTTATTTTTTTGCGTAATTGGCCATTTTTATCCAAACGAATGTTAATAATTGAAAACTTTTAACGTCACCATATAGCCCTGAATACATTGCATAGAAGACATAAGTATCGCGACATGATCGAACAAAATGCGTCTGTAATGACTGTTTTAAAAAAAAGGAGGCTGGCGTCAATAAAGAAACGCAGCAACGCAGCGACTGGTAGCGTTGGTAATCAATAACTTGCAAACCGTTTTAGTGTTTTCCTTCAGTTACGACATCTGTCTATAAGATCAAGCTGTTTGTTTTCAAATCGAATGAGACAACACTTTTTAGACTCCATTTGTTGAAATTTACTGACGTCATTTTAACGTCAGAATGGAAATCGTGATCAAAACCATTTTACGGCAAATCATTACTCAATGCTCAGGAACACAGGATCTAATTAAGAAGTTAGCCTCATATGATCCATGTCGAAGAAAAATTGGATTGAAAACGGTTGCGTTTCTTTTGCGTTTAAGTATATATTGTGACATCTACAAAGTTAGTGTTCGTTGACATAATGCCTATCTAATTTACATGAATGTTCAAGTCTCTGTATCGGTATGAACAGGCTGGTCGGGATAGTATCTCATGCGATAGCTCATCTATTAATCGTAGCCAAAGTCTAAGGCCTTTGAAAGGATAGACAGGGCACCTGTTTAATCAACGCTTAGCATCCGGAATCAGAGAATCGCATGGGTGTTTACGCTGCGTTCTGGCAGAATGCATATATGGTGATAAAGAGGTGGCAAGCAACGTTGCATTTGTAGTAGTTGGGCCAGCTTTCTCAGATACAGAGATTGATTAGAATATTAGAAATTTGCATGTAGCAAGTTGAACTATTGTACACCCAAGAGAGCGAGTGATAAAGGCGCTGATCCCTCTGTGCGGATGCGCAGGCTGGTTTGTGCCTTTGTTTCTCGCATTTTCTCATCTATCTATCTATCTATCTATCTATCTATCTATCTATCTATCTATCTATCTGTCTGTCTGTCTGTCTGTCTGTATGTCTGTCTGTCTGTCTGTCTCGCGGTCTTTGACAAAGCTGTGATTCTGTTGCATAGCAGTTGTTAAGGCACTGCCAAAACGACCCGGCAGATGAAATGGTCTGGCAAAACCGGCAGTAGGCCTAACGCACCAATCTATGACTTATACATGTAGGTCTATGTGAATTTAAAATGATTTTTCTGTCTGTCTGTCTGTCTGTCTGTCAGATGAAACGGGTCAAGCGGACACGGCAGATGAAACGGCCTGGCAGATGAATCGATCTGGCAGACCCGGCAGATGAAACGGTCCGGCAGACCCGGCAGAGGAAACGGTCCGGCAGACCAGCTAAAACCGGCAGTAATTAAAACTCACGGATCCATGACTCAGGTCTTTGAATTTAAAATAATCTATCCATCTCTCTATCAACCAGTCTGTCTGTATGTCTGTCTATCTATCATTGACAATGCTCTGAACATGAAAGTTTATTTTGGCACTGCCGAAACGACCCGGCAGATAAAACTGGTCCAGATAAAGATACATGTAGGTCTTGAAGTGATCGGACAGTAATGCACCGATTCATGACTTGCGTAGGTTTGTTAATTTTTAAAGGATCTATTATTGTCATAACTGTGAAAATATTTGTGACCATATAAAAAATAGTTAGGTCGACAGTGCCTTCAGAGCGACCCGGCAGTTGAACAGACAGAAACAATGTTCCGCGGAATTGACCAAATTAAACGGGACGATAATTTTAGCTTAAATGCCATTCTAAAAATTTTATATATTGTCTTTATTTCAGTGGTTCTTCAATGCATAACGCTTGTGTAAAATATTAAAGAGTTTTAATTTGCTTCAATTCATCTCGATTTACTTCACTTTTCAGTTAGTGATAAAAGCCGGTACCGAAAACCGTTATTCTCCGGATACCAACTTCGGGTGCAATCGTAGGTTCGGTCCGGCACGGTCCGGCTAGGGCTTTTACCGACAACCATTTAGTAATACCTTATTTATTTAACACGACCACCGTACGGCGACACTTTTACGACAATCAAAAAAAATTAACATTTTCTAAAAGCGTGTATAAAACGTTTGGATACTCGATTATCAACATCTTTTTCATGTTTTCATGCGTTAAGCAGCCAACTCTATTTCAGAATATTGAAATCTAATTTTCTGTCGGTTTCTTTCAGACGGAAAGATGACGGACAAGATAGATACTCGAGTTATTCAGGTGACAAACATTGCGCCTAATGTTCAAAAGGACCAGATGAAGACGTTATTCAACTATCTTGGCAGGATAGATGAAATAAAGCTGTATCCATCAGAGTGCGTATATATCTGTATTCCCAATTTCTAGTAAAAAAAATATTAATTCTCTCAGACTCCAGTTAGACAAAATGTTTCAGTTTCTTTCAACGCCGTTACAGGCTGTACTCTGCACTATGGTAATCTTCTCATATTGTAAAAATTTAAATAAGCTCTTCGGTAATTATTCTCTCTGGTATGTTTCTGATTATATTATTGATAAAAGTTTGAGAAATCTATTGGGATGCAAAGTTCTGGGCTTGTGCCACTTTGAACCTTTCTGTCCTTTCAATGTACTGTCCTACTTCATGCATGTGCCATGTTTTGTTTGTTTGGTTTGAGCTATGACCTATATCCTTGAAGGACCAGTTTTTTTCATTTAGAAGCCTGAAGTAGCAACTTGCAAGGAAGACACCTGCTGTTACACTAATTTAATCAGTCTTAATCCTTTTACAATGGTCACTAATTACCTGAGGCAATTTTGACACATCACTTTGATGACAATACCACATTAAGCATTATCTAAATGATGAAGTGTGAATTTAAAACACTGAACCAGGTACAAGTAAAATTGTCATAACAAATACTGGAAAGAGCTGAAGAAAGGCAGTCTGGTTAAAAACTTAGGAAGTGAACATTGAAGAAAAGAAAAATGTTCCCCATATATATAATAATGTGATTCTGATGAATTTTAAGAATTAATAAAAAATCAGTGTGTGCTCATAAATAGGAGTCCTGAAACTGCCATTTAATAGTCAGTTTGAAAATTCTCAAAAATAATTTGATAGGTAGTATAGTAAAAAAATGTTCCCAGTGTTAATAACTCTGGTTCTTGCATTTATGCTTTAAAAAGATAACAACACCGTAGGGGGTTGGAGCCAATCTTCTATTTTTGACAGCTCCTCTATTTTTAATGTCACACACTATGCATTTTCACATGGGACTCTTGAAATTGGTCCCAGGACTGTAAAAAACAACAGATGAGATTGAGAGTCCAAAGTACTCATGAACAGTTCAAACAGAAGCATAGTTTTGTGCTGTCATGGCTGGAAACATTCGCCTGGTTGCAGTATGATGATGATATCATGGATATTAGGGAAATGTTTTGCCGACTGTGTGAAAAGTATGTTAGGTCAGGGCTAGTGCATTTTAGGTCAGGAGTCTCAGGACAAGTAGATTTCTCAAGGCACTAGCCCAAGTGGGTTAAAAAGTTAATGTAGAAAGTTAGAAACTGATATGTGCATTTGAAGAGCTTACCTCGTCGTAAATATTGCTCATTGCTATTTCTTTTTAATAGCACAGGGATTCTGTTTGGCGTCGGCCATCGGACATAGTCCGAAAATAGTTCCAGATGTCCGAGAGTTTGCTGTCTAGTTTGGACAGTTTGTCCGAGACGATTTTCGGAAACGCATGCTGTACGGTTAAACTTAGTGATGCAATAGTATTTTTGCTTTAAAAAACGATCGCTGATTGACCAAATTTATGTAAGCTTCTGACTGGTTCGCCTTATTTTACTCCGCAAATACTGATTCAGTAAAGCAAACCAGTCATAGTGTTTTGTTACGCCGCACCTGATTGGTCTATTGCATCCTAAAGTTTTCTTCCCTTGATTTTATCTCGAAGAGCACAGCATATTTGCATTGGCATTTACCGATAAAATGGCTAAAAAACTTAATTGCCACCAAGAAACAACAGGAACTGAAGTTTTTTATGCACCAAAACAGTTTGCCCGCTCCATCATTACCTGAACAGTCATTTTCCGTGGCTGACGAGTCGTGCAGCGGCCGCAAAAAGCAGAAAAAAAACAGCACCCCACCCACTTCCACCAACAACGATCGACAAGCTCCACTCACCTCATGAAATAAAAAGCCAGACAATCAATCGGACCGCACTTACCATCCGAAATGGTAGCAAAACTACCCCTGGTTTTAATTTGAGAAGGGCAGATGGCAATTTCCGTTTATGGTGGTAAAAATTAGTGTTGAAAAAATGTCATAAAAAATTTCCAAATGTCCGAACAAAATTGGGGCTGCTTGGACAAAATGTCCGAAGTAAATTTCAGTCCAGCTGAAACCCTGTAGCAATCGAAAAAAGATATATGAAATATGATCGCTAAATGTTGTGTTACTGCAATGTTAAAACTAATCCTATTCATAAGGTCGGAAAAGAACTCTTCTGGCAAAAGAACCCACAAGCAGCTATCTAATGCGCCACCTAGCGCCTTTAGTTGGAGGTACTAGCTTCGGTCTTTATCGTTGAAAGATGCCAACTTTCAACAAGAGGACCTAGAATCACTGGCCTATCCTGGCATGCCCATACAGACGCAATATAGGCAAAAGCACCAGAGACACTAGGCTACTAAACCCTTAAAGCGCCACCTATGATTTGCAACAGATGACAATTTCAAATTTTGCCTCTTTTTCAAAAATAAAAAATAAGGCATGACATTTCATGAGAATCGTCTGCTGGCAGGCAATTCTCATTAAATATCATACCTTATTTTTGTCGAAAACAAGGAAAGATGTCACAAAATTTGTTGTCTGCTTCAGTCATGATTAGCGCTTTAAGAGTTAAGACGTAATCTGAGTGAGTGCACCAAACAAGTGAAGAGTACAGCATACACCTCTAGTGCGTCCAACCTTAGAATATGCCTCAGAGCGGCTGAGGCATGAGAAACTTCAACCAATGAAGACATAACAAAAATGGAGAAGGTTCAACGACAGGCAGCACACTTCGCTCACAATAACTATCATGATAGGACACCAGGATGAGTAAAAAAGATGGTCAGTGATCTTGGATTGGCACTACTTCTACATCAAAGAAGGGTAGAGAGATTATCAACACTCTACAAAATCCTGTGAGATTTGGTTGAAACAGATACTGATGACATAATTCGTCCCAACGACAAGAGCACCAGAGGTCAGCAACGACTATATCAACCAGCTGCAACTGTGTCAGTCTACAAGATTTCTTTCTTTCCAAGGACATTCAAGAGTGGAACATTTTACCCACCTACGTCACAGATGCCACCACCTTGGATAAATTTGATGTTGGTTTAGGTCTAGAAAAACTGTGGTTAGGTGAACAGACAATCTCCTCCTGACCATAGCTGTTGGCTGGGACATGAACCCTTGAACCAAACAAACAAAATATTTTTCTATGGTTTTTAATACATTTAAAATGGTGGTCCGATTCTTTAAGACTGCATCAGGTTTTCCCAACTTTGATGGTTCAAATGCTTTTTTCCCAAGTTCAACAAGCCTCTGGCCCTGACTTTAGAAAGATAGGAAAATCCCTGAGTTCATACACATCCAGGGTTCTCAAAATGATTTTAAGTAACAGGTAGTTATGAAAGTAGATGGCGTAGCCCAGGGCTAGAGAAATCTTCAAATCCCATTCAGGTCCAAACGTGGGCTGAAAAAATGCCCCCAGCGCCAGCGGCATTTGAAAAATAGTATTGCCGTTTAGTTTTGAATAGGGTAATGATGAGATAATTAATCACTCTCCCGAAATGTTGAAATGGCCACCATTTGCGCACATTATCTTTGCATTCGAAACTGAAAGTGACTTGTGTTAAAACCCGCTCATTGGCGACAATTCAAAGCGGTGTCCGTGTATTATTGACCCTGTGAAATATATCTGTCTATCCTCAACACTTTTGGTTTTGGGAAGCCTAGTTTGTGTAATCTTTATTTTCATTCCTTTATATTCAAACTTTGTATAATGAGAGGGAGGGAGGGGGGAGGGCGGGAGTTTGATCTTGTTAGTTGTTATTATAAACAGTAAAAGTAAGGAAGAAGGCAAAGATCAGGAATCTTAACAAGTACCACACCACCTGACCCAGGACACCGCATGGGAAAGTGACAAGAAAACATCACATACAAGGTCAGCATTTCCCAGCAGGTGACCACAACTTGTCCACAAGGCTGCAATGAACAGACATGACAGACACGAAACACAAATAAAAAAAAAAAGGATCCACAAAAGAAGCACCGCCTTGGAACATCCAGTAAAAAGTATTTTTACTGGAGGGCTTAAAGTAGTTTTATAGTACCAACCTCATCCTTATTTCTGATGTGGATCAAGACACATAGATGTTTGGTTCACATGAAAGATCCCTAAATTATCGATGTGTCATCTAGTAAATATTACAAATTAAGATATAAAAAGTAGAAAAACAAAGATAAGGACTCAACAGTATATACAACTGTCAGAATACCGGAGTAAAAGAAATCCAACAGTTAAACCCCTAAAAGAAATCCAACAGTTAAACCCCTAAAAGAAATCCAACAGTTAAACCGGGGTAAAGCTTGCACTGAAATTTGATAAATTTGTACTGATAATTTACACTTTTTGTACTTTTGTAGGAAGGTACTTCAAAAAATTTATAAAAACAGTATAATCTTATAATCGTATTGCTTCTCTTGGATTCTGTTTTCTCTGATTGTAATGGTATAGCGATAGACTGACAGGCCCCAAGATAAGAGTGTGTAAATAAAAAATTGTTTTCTTATTTCTCAACCAAAACATATGTTGTGGGTACTCAAAAGTATTGTCTCAATGAGACAGTTCTTTTGAGCACCCAAAACATATGTTCAAATTGATGGGTAAGAAAATAATGACAATTTTATGCTCACACAATTTGCTTTACTGGGCCTATGGACTGATAGTCCAAATTTGGCACAATAGTAAGCTCTATTGCAGGTACCACCCTAGACTGGCTCCAGTTCTTAAAACAACTTTTTCGTCGATGTGTCATATCATATACTTGTTGCCACATTGATGAAAAATTGTTTTTAAGGACGGGAGCCAGTCTAGTACCACCCTTCTGGAAAAGCATATGGTTGTGGTCACAGTGCTTCACAAGCTCTCATTCTTTGGTGTTGTTTTTAGTGTTGTGACTTTCACATCCTTGAAAATTAATGTTCTTTTATTCTTTTTTATTGAAGGCGCTCTGAGACCCAGGTGGGAACGAGGGTCTGCTACGTAAAGTATGATGACACAACAAGTGTTGGGGTGGCCCTACACCTTACTAATACAGTCTTCATTGATAGAGCTCTTATCATTGTGCCTGTCATGGATGGTAAGTAAACGATCATTGACGGTTTGAGTAGTGTACACCTAATTTTCTAAGTAAGTAAACAGGGCTGTGGAAATACCATGCCGGACTTGTCCGACATGGTCCCATTTCATCCAGGACAAGTTGAAAATTTCTATTTACTTGTCCTTGGACAAGTACAAATGTATTAAGTTCTTCAGAAGCCAGCTGATCTGGATCTACACTGATTACAAGAGAAGCCAGCTGATCAGGATCCATACTGTTTACAAGAGTTGATATACGAGGGTCATCCAATAAAGAATGAGACTTTCTTCATAGTATGAAAACCTGTGTGTGCATTTAGTTGAAATTTACCATGATGATAGTATGATATCTTAGCAATATAGGAATATAAACAATATCTTTGTGATTGATTAGTTGCCATAGTAACGGGATGTTTTGTGGAAGGACTTGAAGACGCATGGCCACGTTTACATTATTTTTTGAATACCCACGGTTATAGATAGTCTTTTATTTTCACTCATAGATAGAATATAACCTCTTGATATAATTTCTTCTACTAAACAATCTTAGCGTTACATAAAATGCTATAAAAGATTAACCAAATATGCATATCATTTATTTTGGTTGCTAAGCAACCGATTTACTTGATTTTTTATAAACACCCTACTTTGTGTTGCTATGGTAACTATGTAGGTGAAGGATATCCCACAAAATGTTTCGTTTTCTGCAGCTTATTGTTATTAAGCATATATGAAGAGAACTATGTTCACTTTAATTGCCTTCGACTATTTGATATTAACTTTTAAAGTCAAGAGGTCAGGAAAAATACCAGATATCTCTTGAAAACTTGATTTTTAAGCTTTGTGTCCATGGTAACGGCTCAAGAATCTGAAACATTACTTTCCCCTATTGGCTATAAACAGACTGCATGAGCATATATAAGTGCTAGTAGAAAAATAAACTTTACTTCTTAATCTGTTGCTATGGTAACCACCTATAGTGAGCCGTCCACGCAGGTTTGCCCAGTCTTCTAATGTTGCCTAGCAACAAAAGTTGGAACTATGTAAAACGTCGAATATGGTACATGTGAACAGCCAAAAAGACGAGCTAGCTTTGACAGAAATTTCATAAGCCTAGCATGTAAATTCACTGCGCTATAGAAAAAGTCTCATTCTTTATTGGATGACCCTCGTATATCTGGTTTCATACTGTTTTTGAATGAATAAATTGTTTAAGCACTGTAAGGTTTAAGCTAATTTGTTCTTTCGGACAAGTAAAATTTTCTATGGACAAGTACATTTTGGCTTTTTACTTGTCCCTGGATAATTAGAAAATTTTTACTATTTCCACACCCCTGTAAGTAAGACTTTTATATGAGGGTTACAACATTAAGAGCATACATAAAATAAGAACATGTAATAGATTAACTTCCATGAGGCCCTCAGTATATATATATATATATATATATATATATATATATATATATATATATATATATATATATATATATATATATATATATATATATATATATATATATACTGAGGGCCTCATGGAACAGCCAAACCCCTAAAACACCCTGTCCAACCCTGCGGTCGGTGAAACGGTCCTAACACCGGTAAAATGGTGTTGTAACACCGGAGAAGTGCTGATTCGTATAAAAAAATCGATGGACGAACAGACATCTGGTAAGAAATTACTATTTTCTTTGATTTTATATAAACGTTTGCAATAAAAGCATTAGTGCATTCGGTGGAGAATTGACGTACCTTTACAACTGTATTTGAATGGTTAGCTATTTCTGGCTGATTTCTTCAAACATTCAATCCCAAGTTGGAAAAAAAGTTTCGTCCATAGCCTGTTTGGCGGATTCGTACACAAAGATCTCGTACTTTTGAAAATATGCAGAAAATATAAGCAAGCGAGCTGTATGCAACGATTTTTGGAAAACACTTTTGGCCGATTTTATTGTTTATATATAAAAAATATGTAAAAACTGTGTGATAAACGTTTTATGCCAAAAAACAGAAGTAACGTCGGTAAAAACGTTACAAAAAATCGCTGCATTTCAACTCTCATCTCCTTTTCAGCTTTTAAAAAAGTCTGAAAAGGTATTATATTGCAAAATTTCTCGATTATTCCTACTTTTATGCCTTTTGGGTGCAAATTTTCGAAGCACAATTAATTGAAAAAAAAATCAGCTATCTTATTGTGATTCTATTATGTACCAGTCGTTTGTAACCGCGCCCCCTTCCCTAGGACCCGGGGAACAGCGCAAACTCTGTTGTTTTACATTGCACTGACATGTTTGCCTAGATTTATAAATCACTGGCATTTTCCTCACACTGTGGAGACAATGCAAAAGTATAAATGCGGCAAAATTGCCCAGCTATTCCCCTCCTGTTCAGTGGCTTGGGCCATGGTTACTAATGACTGATGTATTACGCAAGTATGATTAAAAATAATGGAGCACAAAACATTTGACGTTTTGACGAAATTTCACTCATTTGAACTTTTTGTATGACAGGGTGGGGCCAGTCACAAAAGGATTAAAGCCAATGTCACGTGCTCGGATCCAAAATTTTTGTGTTGGGGGGGGGAGCGGGGTGGTGGTCCAGGGCAGACTGCTAGAAAACAGCCTTATCCTGTTTGATGAGAAAGGGCATTTTGGTCTGTTTGGTGTTGTTGTTAACCTTTTTGAAGGGGTAATTATTCTCTTCTTCACTGAAAGCAGAGTATAGAGTCTTTTATAGGTGTATTTTTGGAAAGCTGAATGTTTCCTTTTCTTTTTTAATGTTTTTGAAACATAAAGGGCTAATCCTGACTTTTTTTCTCATTTTCTACGCTCCTCTCTTATTCTGTAAGAAATAACACAAAATGTGGCTTCATATAAGTTCAGTATAAAAGGTCATAATGTTAACACGCCCATGCAATACAGACACACCAAAACAAAATATAAACACACCAAAGCCAACAGTTTTATTCAATTATATTTTAAAGGGGATAAACATATTCTTATTGTTTGGCTTAGTTTGCCATGTTCGATAGAACCAGCTCAGTGAGCTGGCTCTAATGAACATCCATAAGATAGTCTCTGACAAGAAATGAGGAAAACATATCATTTTATAGCAGTCAGTTCTATGTATATTGCATGGGCGAGTTTATGTTATGACTGCATCTGAGGCGTGCCTAAAAGTGAATCTTTGAAAAGAAAACACTATTTTTAAAGAATTTCTAGCGATAAGGTGTGCCATTTCCCTAAATGAGACATTCGTTTTATTTTGTTGAAATAAGGACTGGAGACACTAGGCACATTCAACAAATACACATTGACCAGCCGTATATGCACCCTTGCAGCCTAGTCTATATATTATAATAGTTTTTGTCCTTAATGCATATAGTAGTTCTACTTCGTTTTGAATGAGAATGTATTATGATCATCAACTGTGCTTGTTATTTCAGTAACATGTATGTGAAATAGACCGTTGCACTAAGGTAAACAAATGGTCTATCACGATAGAGTATATATTTTATACAGTTGATGTACAATAAAAACGACCATTTTGCAAAGCAGTCTATTTTTGTCAGATGTTTGAGTCTTCTTTGGCTTCTACAACCCCTTTCCCCCTAGACCCGAAACACCCTTTACATATGTTGTATATGTTTATAGCGACATGTCATAGTCCAAAGGGCATCTTGGGTCTAGGGGGAAAGCATCTAAAAACAAACTGAAAGACACCAGTTTTCATCTTTCCAGTGACAAACGTCACAATTTTAAGTATATTTCGTATGCATGCGCAGGAAGGATATTGTAAAGTTTTGGAAATGAATAGCACTTCTATTCTTTGCAGTTTAGCACTTTTACTTTTTGAAAACTAGCAAAGCATTTACTCAAAGTCTGGTCTAAATCGCACCAAGTAGAAAGACGTAAAATGAGGGGTGGGAGTACAAAGCGCAAATTTTAATTGCTTTGTTAATGATAAATTGCTTTGAAACGTATTTTCATGCTTACTATGCATATTTTGCTGCTGAACCGCACCAATTTCAAAAACAAAAGTGCAGTTTGAAAATTTGGTGTTTGTTATCATGTCAACTAGGGAAAATACACGCCTTATCGCTAGAGCTTCTTCAAATGCACATATATAAAAACAAGAAATGTCACAATAAAGTGACGAAAGTCTCCAAAGGTATTGGTCTAGCATAAGACACATTTGAGGGAAGTTATTTGTTGTTTAGAATATATGCTCCAGATACGAAAAACCTAGAAATGAGATCAGAAGTCAATGTCAAAGTCAAAGTGACCTAAAATGGTATACACCACTCAGCTATCCCATGAGGAATACACACAACGAATTTGGGATTCTTACTTCAAATAATAAGTGCAATATCCTCCAGCCACGGTTGTTCTAGAAACTAGGTCATAGTTCAGCGTCAAATTGAACCGAAAATGGTATTGGACACTCTGGCATCGCAAGATGCACCCACGCACCAAATTTGGAATTCCTATATCAAACAATACAAGAGATATGCTCTGGACACGATTATTCTAGGAACTAGGTCAGAGTTCTAGGTCACAGTATCCCCAAAATGGTATGTGACACTCCATCATCCCAATATGCATTCACACACCATTTTTTTGCAATTCCTACCTCAAAGAATATAGGAGATATACATACCCAAATCAATGCAAATTCTAGAAACTAGGTTAGAAATCAAGGTCACAGTAACCCAAGGACACTATGCATTGTATAACAAAAGACCAAACACAGAAACAAAGAATCTACACAAACAATGAGAGTAGCAATAAACAATGAATTAACAACAGAACCATCGCCATAGAATGGTCAGCAGCCAAAGCTTACATGCAATTTACTGATACCAATCTTCATCCTAGAATCAATTGGTGTTAACTCACAAAAGGATAATTTGCTTACATGAGACAGACAGCATTAAATTACATTTTTTTTAAAATTACACAGACCCATTGGCGTAGCTCCCATTACGGAGTTACGCACATGCATAATAAAAAAGTTACATTCAAGGGATGTCACCTAATGTGGTAAAGGTGATTTTCCATACCATAAGGAACTGCTCTTAAAGGTAAGAATTTGCTCCCTTTTGGAGCAAATTCTTTTCTTTAAGAGTAGTTCCCACTTCGAAAAGTGGCGCAATTGAAGAGGAACGCTTCATTCAATAATCTCCTTTTGTTGTGCACAACCTTTTCAGCGTTTTGGTTACGCCATTGGACCCCACGGGACGAGGGCACTCTGATATATACATAGATAGGCTTAACCAGTTTTTTAGGGGTTCAATATTTTAAATTTCAATAAGGTTTGGTGGGTAGGGGACCAAAAATGAATATAATTTGAGGTAAGAAGATTTTTGGATTAATTTGGAGGTCAATCTTATGTATTTTATGGTTGTTTCGTAAAGTCAGGGCACAGGATGGTTTTTTTATGGGTTGATTAAATTTGAAATATACTTTGGAATGCCTGATATTCCTGATATATATATATTTGGGTAAATAGTAGGTGCTGTGGTCAAGCCTACGCATAATGAAAACTTGTGAGTATCTCCAGCTTGGCACACAGACGACGTGGACGATGGACAGTCTTTTTTAAAAGCTGAAAAGGAGATGAGAGTTGAAATGCAGCGATTTATTGTAACGTTTTCACCGACGTTACTTCTGTTTTTTGGCATAAAACGTTTATCACACATTTTTTACATATTTTTTATATATAAACAATAAAAACGGCCAAAAGTGTTTTCCAAAAATCGTTGCATACAGCTGGCTTGCTTATATTTTCTGCATATTTTCAAAAGTACGAGATCTTTGTGTACGAATCCGCAAAACAGGCTATGTACGAAACTTTTTTTCCAACTTGGGATTGAATGTTTGAAGAAATCAGCCAGAAATAGCTAATCATTCAAATACAGTTGTAAAGGTACGCCAATTCTCCACCGAAAGCACTAATGCTTTTACTGCAAACGTTTATATAAAATCAAAGAAAATAGTAATTTCTTACCAGATGTCTGTTCGTCCATCGATTTTTTTTATACGAATCGGCACTTCTCCGGTGGTACAACACCATTTTACCGGTGTTAGGACCGTTTCACCGACCGCAGGGTTGGACAGGGTGTAAAAGTGTCCGTGTATTATTGACACCAGCAGGCAAAGAGTTAACTTATAAGCTAACAAGACATTATCCTATTAAATTGTTAACAGACACAAAGTACCTGTGCATTCTTATGCATGCTTGCAGGTATGAAAAACTGCAAAAATGTTCTAGAAATGACAACACCAGGTACCAGACAAAAATAGTCGTCTGTTTTTCTCGTCTGCTGAAATGTTTAAGATGCCTCTATGGCAAACAGTGAGGACCCAGATCAGACTGCTCCTATAGGAGCAGTCTGTTCTGGGTCCACGCTGTTTGCTTCGATACTTGATGCATTTTTTACTTGGCTCTTTAAGGGTTAAGTTGACAAAAAGTGGAGGCCCAATCCAAATTGGCACTGAAGGAGCAGTCTGGCCTGTGCCTTCTAAAAACATTGCAGAAATCAAACACCTGATAACCCAAACCTTTTGTGGTAAACCATGAGGAAATGAAAATTTTGAACATTTATTGTACAGAAAATAACCCATAGTGCTTGCGAACAGTGTAGATATGAGAGTGCTGCATAATTAGGCATCTTTAATATCAAGGTTTGCCACAAAAGGATGGGTCCTCAGCAGGTTTTCCACAAAGTGATCATTATTAAAGTGAAAAATATACTACAGTCTGAGTCAGGATGGAAGCTTAAGAACCAAGAACCCCGTTTTGTAGCTTCTGGTGTGACGCATGTATTCACTGTAGTCATTCCACTACGGCAATTTGGGTCTCGTCACCCATTCCGGTGTTATAGTAAAATTACCTTCAAATAAAGGCTGACAAAATTGAGAACTTTCGAATATGTTTGCTTCGAGATTGTATAGTCTAGTTAACAACCTCTGTGTTGTTTTGCCAAATCGGAGATAAAATCAGATTTTAAATGTGTTTTTGTACAGTTATATTAAAATAAATTTCAATTACGGTTTCGTCAAAATTATACGGTTTCGTCATTGATTAATTGTCCACGATGACGAAACCGTAATTAGTTATTTCATGCCTAGACATCAAACGTTAAAGTTTTCATATAATTTTAAAGCTAAAAGATACAATGAGACTTTGATGAACAAAAATTAATCGGAAACCAAGCATTTTCAGGCGTTGATCTGAGATTAAATGAAGAAATTGAGCATGATGAGAAAGTTACCTTAACACCGGAATGAGTGACGAGACCCAAACTGCCGTAGTGGTATGACTACAGTGTGTATTATCAGTGCAATGGCTGAATCCAATGTCAAGAGCGGGCAATTAAAATATTTTAAGAATTCCTACATACTCTTTAGATATGGCTGGTTGAGCAGGGTGGGGTTCTGACATTTCATAATAATGAAAAATTAATTTGATTGCTTTTTTTCTTGTTTATATTGCATATATCTTATACAAAGCATTTATAAATCATGAAAATTGATGGAAATTGCTTTCAACACAAACATGTTTTACATTAAAACCATATTGGGGAGATACTACTGTCGTGCCAACCAAGAGTGACAGTGACGAAACACTTTGTTTACAAATGTTAAGTAAAACATTAACTTGTTCACTCCACTTGAGCTAAGGCTAATTGATAGATCACATATTTATTAATCCCATCCTGCAGATAGGATTAATACACAAGTGATCTATCGATTATAAGTCCCTGATAACTTTGTAAACAAAACATGACATCACTGTCGCTCTTGGCTGGTAGGACAGTACTTTACAAGTTAACTGTAGTACACTTCTGTCATGTGAAAAACTGAAAGCTCAACAGAAATAAATACTTTTGAATGATTTAGCTATTTAGCTTTGGAAAATAGAACTTGTTCTACCTAAATCCTTTAAATATTGATTTTGCTTGTTTGAACATATACATACCGGTAGGTTTAGATAAACAAATATTTTGAGCGTAAAATTGTAAATATTTTCTTAAGGAAGCGATCTGACCACATCCAGGGTCTACCCTGTTTGCTATTCTGACAAGCATTTTGTGAATTCCAGTCGTGATAACCAACATTTTGTTTGAGAACAGAAGGAAAATAGTGTTTGGAATTTTAGAACATTTACCATACTTTTATATTGTTTAATTGCAGGTAAGATCCCTGATGAACAGACAGCATTACAGATGGCTCCCTCAGCTGTATCTGGTATGATTCCTGGACAACCCAGTTGGCCTAGTAATGTCATTAGTCAGGTAATGCATAGGTTTAGATAAACACAAATTTCAGCGTAAAATTGTAAATATTTTCTTACCCATAATTTTTATCATATGTTTTGGGTGCTCAAAAAACCGTCTCATTGAGACGGTTCTTTTGAGTACCCACAACATATGTTTTGGTTGAGAAATAAGAAAATTCTTTTTTGGTACACACTCTTAACTTAAGGCTTGGGTTTAGATAAGCACAATTTTTAAGGGTAAAATTGTAAATATTTTCTTACCCATTAGTTTTAACATATATTTTAGTTGCTCAAAAGAACCATCTCATTGAGACAGTTTGTGTTTAAACTGATGGATAAGAAAATAATTGCAATTTTACGCTGATATTTTTTGCTGAACTGGCCCTATGTTATTACAGAGTAAAACATGTGAGCACATTGTTACCAATTCCTAATTTGTTTACACTATCTTATTAACCAATTGATTTGCTATTTTGTGACAATTGTATATCATCAGATTATTAAGAAAGATAACAACATTTTGTGGTTGAAAATATTTTTATCTAGGGCTTTGGTTTAGGCATAATAAGAAGTCATGGTAAAATATTAAGTGAAAAGGCTTATTTATAAATGTCTCCTTTCATGATTATTTACATGCTAATACAGCATCCACATGCACAATTTTTGCCCTTTCCTTGCTTCCTTAACCCTTAATGCGCCAATCGCAACAAAAGTCGTCTGCTTTTCTTGTCTGCTGAAATGTTTAAGAAGCCTCTGTTGCAAACAGTGTGGACCCAGATCAGACTGCTTCTATAGCTTCTATACTTAATTTGTCAGTTTTGTTAGGCAATTATTTGCAGCAGACGACTTCAGCAGACGACATTTTCAGATGCATTTTTTTCTTGGTGCTTTAGGTGTTTTAATGCTTACATCTTCTTTTCCCTCATCTCAATTTTGACAAGAACATGGTTTTAACATTTATAATAGATCAAACAAACAAACAATATACATTTGCAATTTCATAAAATGTTATGCTTATGTAAATGCAATCCCCGTTAAGTCAGGATTTTTGTTGTTTAAGAAGGTAAAGAGTGATCTGATATAAGCACATGGGCCTGACACGAGAAAACCTGTCTTTGGGGTTTCCTTTGAGGTCATACAAAAACCAGCCTGCTCAGCTACAGAGACTAGCTAGAATAGTGGAATTTAGCTTGTAGCAAGTTTTGGTATTATAATTTCCAATAAGCGACTAACAAAGGCGCTGATCATACTGCACGGATACACAGGCTAGTCTGTGTCTTTGTTGTTCACAAACCACGGATGACAGGTTTTCTCACATCTTTCCAGTGTTCGCACAGGCTTGAAGAGTACTTGAATTTGGAGGGCATGCTTCAAAAGTCCTTGAAGATTAAATCTGCCTTGAAAAGTACTGGAAAAATTACTCAAAGGCCTAGAAAAGTGCTTGAATGCTACTATTTACTGTAGGACTCAAAACTGTTAATAGGAATCTATATGAGTAATGCACCAAATAAAGGCACAACAATTTTTATACTCATTTTCTGTTACTAATTTCTCCATTATCTCAGTCTAGCATTTCTGCAGTTGAATTTTAACACGTAAATCAGTATTTTTCATAACCTTGTGGTCCTTGAAAACTATAGGAGAGTCTTTTAGAAGTCCTTGAAAGGTCCTTGAATTTTACTCAAAATTGCCTGTATGAACCTTGCTTTATCTTTTTCTTTCTTCTAGTTACAAGGGACAGGACTGCATCAGGTGATCACAACCAATGACCCCAGGTTGACAGCTCTGGGCCTGTCACAGTATCCACCATTGCCAGGCAGTACGGACCCATCTAGAATAGAGGAGATCAGAAGGACAGTCTATATCTCAAACCTGGAACCTATGGTATGTAGCAGGGCTACAGGAAACAGTATATTCAGAGTCCCAGACCGTTTTTTGAACGCCAAAACCGAGTTTATTTGCAAAATGCCCTTTTTTATCGGTGGTATGTAGCAGTGCTATAGGAAACCCTATATTCAGTGTCCCAAACTGTTTTTGAACACCATAACCAAATAAATTTGCAAAATGCCTTTTTTTTAGGTCCAAACAATTGACCATATCCGTCTTGTCTCCATACTTATCTAAGTTATCTTGCAAGTTTTGTGCTATATTCAAAACAAACCGGTCACTTCAATATAAATGTGTTTTGTCTTGGAAGATGTGTCAGCTTTTTAATAACAGCTGTCAAAACATTTTAATTGGGTGAGGTCATTATAAGGCGGGTAGCGAAGGTTCATTCGAGCCTACACAAAAAAATCTGATGTGTA
Source organism: Loripinus fragilis (assembly GCA_964019695.1). Classification (NCBI taxonomy): domain Eukaryota; kingdom Metazoa; phylum Mollusca; class Bivalvia; order Lucinida; family Lucinidae; genus Loripinus; species Loripinus fragilis. The sequence continues at coordinate 107,916,329 of OZ026518.1, forward strand.
GTCCACGATTTGGCAAATGGGAATACCCAATAGTGGAAATGAGCATGTGCAGCACAGCGCATGTGTGCAAGCCTTCATACAACAATGGACACCAGAAGTGAAAGCAAAATGGGTCAATCTATTGCATGGGGGGAGATAGCGAAAGCTTATTCAACCCTGTACATATGCCTAGTCAGGCAACAACCATCGCTGCTTTTATATTTAAATAGGAGCTGTGACATCTGTTGTCCTAGGTAGTTGTGAATTACATGTCGAAGAATATGCGACCATGCTGTCTGTCTAGGTTGCATAATGGACTAACCCGGTTTCGGCTGTGTTGCCTCCCTTGATATATTCTATAGTCTATTTCAAATAACGGTCTAGTGAAAGAGTCTAACTGCAAGTTTTCTTCTGTTCATTTCCAAAAAATGATTAAATATGGGTATTATTTGATTAACTGCGGCCAAATCCAAGTTGCAGTTCTCAAAAAAATACTGTTACAATCGTTTTTATCAATATTTTGAGCGGATAAATTTCACGGAGTCATTGATGCATTGTCACCGCATCGCTTTGAATTGTACTTTCGATTTAAAATGCAAATATAAATGCGCAAAAATATGACCGATTTCTACATTCTCCGTTGAGTTATTGCATCGAGGTTGATAACCTAATCATCATTCAAACTACCCTCAGGTGTTGTAATGGCATTATATTTTTTGAAATATACAAAAAGGGCGACAGGGGATGGATGGGGGTTCTAATAGCCGATTGGAAGATTTTTTTAAGACTTTTTGGGGGGAGGTGGGAGCGGCTGTCGAAATGAATGTGATTGGAAGATTTCTCTAGCACTGGTAAGTAGAGGAGAGGAAAAACCAACCAGCCCATACAAGCCAACTATTATATACTTGCCTTGTGTTTAGGGTATTAGTATTCCTGTTGTTCCCAATCTATGCGACTGTTTTCCGTTCACATTTTCAAATCAAAGAAGTATACCTCTAAAGCAGGTTGGCGAATCATGTTCTAATTTATTCTGCAGCTTCAGTAGGCAGGGGGGATGGCTGCATAAAGTTTTTTGGCTGATTGAACTAGAACTCTGGTTGTCATGGCAAAATGTAGTTCCCATTGACTTATAATGGGGAAAATTTTAAAACCTTGAGGCCCACAGTTTATAGTATGCAGTTATACTTAGTGGTTCCCTCCTACATAATATCCTTTTCCTAAAGAACGGCTATGGTTTATCTTATATAGTTGTAAGATTTTTACAGATCAATATGCATGCCTACATTCTATTCTGCTGTGAGATACCACTCTTGAGAACTTAGGCAAATTACAGATTTATCAGAAAAAATACCATAATTTCTGTGTATCCTGGTGTGATCAAGCGAAAACTACAAAAAACAATGAGAAAAAAAAGGAGCCTGATTGAGTGTATTTCATGATATTTTGAAATTGCATCATTTGACATAATGTTACAAGAATCCTTCAAAGTTAATTCAATCAAATGGACATACTAAGTTAGGGATGCCAAGGTTACTCAGAATTTTTTAAAAAAATATTTAACTTTTAAATATCAAGAAGAATAATAAAGATATTGGACAAAACCTCTGGGGTGAAAGGACTATTTCAACCAGTAAATTTTAAGATAAGCATGGTGAACTTGTCAGTATTTGAGCATATATATTATAAAATCATACCTTTTGATTTTTTTTACTTTCAGGTTTCTGGTGAACAGATCTTGGGTTTCTTCAGTCAGGTTGGTGAGATAAAGTATGTAAGAATGGGTGGTGAAGGTATTGGTGAGGCGAGATGTGCCTATGTGGAGTTTTCAGACCAAAGATCAGTGGCAACAGCTCTAACATATAATGGTGTCATGTTCCAAGGAAGCCCCATCAGGTAACTAATAAATAACAACCATAGCTGTTTATAGGATTCAGACTGCTTGCTTTAACTCTTAATGCGCCAATCGCAACAAAAGTCGTCTGCTTTTCTCGTCTGGTGAAATGTTTAAGAAGCCTCTATTGCAAACAGTGTGGACATAGGAGCAGTCTGTTCTGAGTCCATGCTGTTTGCTTCTATACTTAATTTGTAATGTAAGTCAATTATTTGCAGCAGACAACTTCAGCAGACTATACTTTCAGATGCATTTTTTTCTTGGCGCTTTAAAAGTTTATATTTGGTCCCCCACCGAAGGGAAAGGTGACATATTGCTTTTGGTGTGGATCATATCGGCATTGGCTTGACATTTTCTGGTGATAATGCCTCCAATGGTCTATAATAATTGATAACTAATTTTTCGGTATGGGGCCCCTGTCTGCCTGATGACCTATTGAGGCTATCCTAATATACTGTAGAATCTTGTAAATTCGAAGTCTTAATGACTAAAAATTTTATTTGGAATTATCAGTAGGTTGAATTATAGGCAAGTAGACATAAAATTATATAACCCCATAAAAGGATCATTATCAGTTCTTTTTCTATCAAACATATGTTTTGGGTGTGTAAACGGAAGGTTTAATGGAGATGTTTCTTTTCCGCACCTAAAACATATGTTTTTATAGACATTTACATAGGGCCAGTGAAGGAAAACATTTCAGAATAAAAGTGTGATTATTTTCTTATCCATCAGTTTAAACATGTGTTTTGGGTGCTCAAAATAACCGTCTCAGTGAGATGGGTTCTTTTGAGTACCCAGGACATATGTTTTGATTGCGAAATAAGAAAATAGTTTTCAGTTATGCACTCTTATGTGGGGCCCTGCATTTATTAAAATAGTTCGTAAATAGGCCCCTATTCTCTGAATCCGTTGTGTCCGAAGTTAAATTCCAATTAGTGGGTATTTCGAAAAATAGGAGTTTGAATTTTCGAGGTTTTACTGTACTTGATTTGGATGCAGGCAGTCTCTTTTCAGTTATAATTCTATTGGCATAATTTTTAGGAGATAACTGTATTCAGATTTTTCATTTCTGAAGGTATATCGTCGGATACAGGTTGCAAATTCAGTTTTACAGCCATTTGATAATTTTGAATACAGTTCTCCCTATTTTAATGCACCTCTATGCTTGTTTACAATAAAGATCTTTGTTTCATCTCAAATCCGAGTATTACAAGCTGTATAAAACTGCACATAATCCAACAAAATGTGATGTACAGTAAAACCTGTCTAAAACAGCCACTCAAAAATAGACAAAACAAAGATCTTAATGACAAATGGTAGTTTAATGAAGGTGAAAAGTATTGCAGAATGCTCCAAGAGAGCATTCTGCAATACTTTTGACGTGCATTAAGCGATAATTGGTCTTGAAAACCAATTTCGCTCATCATTTTGAGTGACCGCTTAAGCCAGGTTTTACTGTAAATCCCATTATAGGGAAGTAGTCTACTAGACATGAAATTATATAGCCCCCCAAAATACTTATCATCTGTTCTTTTCCTATCAAACATATGTTTTGGAAAGGAAAAGGAAGTGAAAGGAACCTCTCATGGAGACTTTTCTTTTCTGCACCTAAAACATATGTTTTATTGACATTTACATAGGGCCAGTTAAGGAAAACATTTCAGCGTAAAAGTGTGATTATTTTCTTATCCATCAGTATGCTCAAAGGAACTGTCTCGTTGAGACATATGTTTTGGTTGGGAAAGGGGGGGGGTACCTTATCCCTTGATTCCTGTAACGAAATTTCATTATGACACATTGGTAAGAACGTTAATTTCAGTGTGAACTATTGCTTGCAAAAGATTACATTTTCTGAAGTATGTTTTTAATAGAAAATGGTCTGTCAGTAGTGTGGGTGTAAAAATCTTGAATTTGTAATCCGTGTTTGTTGTACTCAAATTATTTTGATGACCCGCGTTGAGTAGTATTATCACCTGTGGTAAGTTGTACTCACGAAGAAGCTTGGCTGATTTTTAAACATGGATATTTAACACCTTAAGAATCAATCACAGTTAAATTCAATGAACAGATATGTCTCAAGGATATCAAAATACTGTTTTAGTTAGAAATATGTAACAAACATAAAAACATTTAAAAACATCAAATGAAATAGGATAATAGTGTTAAAATAGCCATTCACAAAAAGGAATCGCTTATATATATATATATATATATATATATATATATATATATATATATATATATATATATATATATATATATATATATATATATATATATATATATATATATATATATATATATATAGTTTACACATACCTACAGTTTTGTTGGTTCATCATTTCAAAGAAATGCTTTATACACAAACTCTGAAAAGTAAAGTTCAAAATAGGAACGATGGAAAGGCTTAAATTGCAGGCTTTCTTTCCTTGTGTATTCTCGTGTCGTTACTGTTTACACCCCCGTTAGTAAAGCATACATGCATTGGAGGTATCTGGGTAAACGGTGCTGATCTTGGGGTCATGAGTTTGACCCCAGCCTGGCCCTATACTTTCGTGGAGATAAATTGTGAAATATTTTCTACAATCATTCTCCTTCCACTGATTTAACAAGGGTTGTTGCCAGTAACAAGGTACAGTAAACTGCTTGTGCATGGGGTACTTGTTCACCACTTAGTCTAAGCTTAACTAGGAAAAGTGTGTTTAGGTTAACTGACCACTTTGACATGACCATAATCATGGCATATATAGGCGCATAGCTGTTGACTGGGATGTTAAACCACAAACTAAATAAATAAACAAAAACTTACAATATTTGTGTTGGTATTCTTTCAGGGTTTCTCACTCACTGAATGGTATTGAAAAGCCAAAGAGTGAGATGCAGAAAGCTGCTCAGAGAGAGATTGAAGAAGCTATGAAGAAGGTAAAGGAGGCCCAGTCTCTTATTACTGCCGCTGCTGATTCAGGTTCGTTGTTTAGTTTATTCTTTTTAGCTGATTTGTGATATATGGTCAGTGGGCCAGTCATTTTAAGCTTAAGTATAATGACAATATTTGCATAAAAAGCCGGGTCACACGCTATTAATAGTCATGTTTTAACCGGCAAAAACCCATGTATTAGTCAGGCAATTCATGTGCTGTTGATGCACGGCTTTTGTATTTTACATATAAGCATTCTAGGCCGTCACAAAAAATGACGTCATCAACAGTAAAGTGCATAGAAATGAACATAATTTACTGACGTAAGGATAATGTAAGTCTTTGCTCTGGAACAGGCGTTTTCAAAACCTATGAATCCTTCATGCTTTTGTGCGCTGTTATAGAAATACAAAAATGAACTTTTGGAAGTGTTTTTCCAAACTTTGCAAGTGAGTGATAAAATGATTTGTTGCAATAAGAACGATCAAACATAATTTCTGATACACTAACATCTGCTAGACCCCTCGGTGGTTGTTTAAACCCTCGCCTTTCAGGCTCGGGTTTCAACACCACCCTCGGGGTCCAGCAGATATTAATGTATAGAAAAACATGTTTGACCCCTATTATAATACGAAGTGTTATAGTTTTAGATGCAACTCTTTGTTTAAGAGTAATTTAATTTTATAGTTCGAATTTTTTTCTAGTAGGAATATGCCATCCATGAAATACAGAAAATATTTTACACGATAGTTTTGCTATCATGAGTTTGTTAATTGAATCAGATCATTAGAAATATTTCCTGTATTTTAAATCTAATTTGAATTAGTTTATATATAACAGTTCACTTTTGACTCTCTGATGTCTTTTTATCTCATTAAAGATATGAGGTAACATTATCGCCTGTTAAGCAAAAAATGTGAGCGTAAAAGTGGGGTTATTTTCTTATCCATCAGTTTAAACATGTGTTTTGGGTGCTCAAATGAACCGTCTCAATAATGAACCGTCTCATTGAGATGATTCTTTTGAGTACCCACAACATATGTTTTGGTTGAGAAATAAGAAAATAATTTTCCGTTACGCACTCTTATCTGGGGGCCTGGATTGCCCTGGAATAACGTCCAAAACTCTTACCACTGAGCCTCTTGGCTTAAGTTATGTGTATTATATGTGGATATCATGCTTTTCTATTTTAAGGTGACCTGAATATTGATAAGGCTGTTTCAAGACTTGCGTCAGGTTTGTATTTATACCACCCTTACCAACTCTAGCATGAAATATCTCGTGATGTACAAGGTCTACACTGATAAAGGTGGTATAAAATCGTAATACCATGTTTGTCCACTTGTGTGTAAGATAACCCACTTGCTAAAGCTTGTGGATTATCTCGACGTACAGGCAGACAACCCATGGTATAACTATTACTTAACTTTACTCAAGGGTACAGGTAGGGTGTTAACATACAGTAAACCTGTCTTAAACGGCCACTCAAAAAGAAGACCAAAAATTGGTTTTCAAGACCGATTATTGCTTAATGCAGGTCAGAAGTATTGCAGAATGCTCCAAGAGAACATTCTGCAATACTTTCAACCTTCATTAAGCTACCATTTGTCATGAAGATCTTTGTTTTGTCTATTTTTGAGTGACTGCTGAAGAGAGGTTTTACTGTAACTTTATAAAGGACAATTGAATGCCTTACCATTTGGTCGCTTACAGTTTTTATCTGATTGTTTTGTGCCATTCACTCTTTCTTAGGGTTTCTACACATCAGAGAAATGTCATGGAATTGCAAACATTTTCAGGTTCAGGGAATAGTCCTATGAAATAATTTCTACGGTCATTCTCCTCCCTTCCGCTGAATCATTCAAGAAGGGTTGTTGTCAGTTACAAGCCAGAGTATGTGCACGAAGTACTGGTTAACTGCTTGTTCAAGCTTGCCCAGGAAAAAGTGTGGCTAGGTGAACTGACCGTCCCGCCATGACCATAGCTGTTGACTTGGGACGTAAAGCAACAAAACAAACAAAAGGGAATAGTCCTGGAGTTTTGTATTTTGTTAGAAAGCCTAAATTACAAGAATTGCTCAGCTACATGGAGGAAATAAATATTTATACCCCCGGTACGAAGTATATAGGGGGTATATAGTTTTTGCCTTTTCTGTAATTATGTTTGTTTGTTTGTTTGTCTGTTTGTTTGTTTGTCTGTAAACTTTTTTTTTCGTCAAAGATTTCTCAGCAACTACTAGGGTTAGGATTCTGAAATTTGGTACAAGAATTGTTCAGCTACATGGAGGAAATAAATATTTATACCCCCCGTACGAAGTATATAGGGGGTATATAGTTTTTGCCTTTTCTGTAATTATGTTTGTTTGTTTGTTTGTCTGTTTGTTTGTTTGTCTTTATACCCCCGGTACGAAGTATATAGGGGGTATATAGTTTTTGCCTTTTCTGTAATTATGTTTGTTTGTTTGTTTGTCTGTTTGTTTGTTTGTCTGTAAACTTTTTTTTCGTCAAAGATTTCTCAGCAACTACTAGGGTTAGGATTCTGAAATTTGGTACAAGGCTTGATAGTGATGAGTTGTATTGTGTAACAAAAGAACAGCCACATATTGCTTATCAGTCCCTTTATTTGTTCATTTTTCTTTCTCTCCAATGGAAAAATTTTTCGTCAAAGATTTCTCAGCAACTACTTGGGTTAGGATTCTGAAATTTGGTACAAAGCTTGATAGTGATGAGTTGTATTGTGTAACAAAAGAACAGCCACATATTGCTTATCAGTTCCTTTATTTATTTATTTTTCTTTCTCTCCAATGGAAATTTCTGTCACAGATTTCTCAGCTCCTATTGGAGCCATTGTTTTCAAATTTTGTGTACACCTTCAGGAAGGCAAAGTGTACTGTGTAAATGGAAATTAAGATGCTAATCCTCATTTTGCCTTCTTTTTTCAAATTTTCATTTTTTCCTTCTTTCTCTCTTATATAATACATATAGACATTTTTTCTGTCAAAGATTTCTCAGCAACTACTTAAGTTAGGATTCTGAAATTTGGTACAAAGCTTGATAGTGATAAGTTGTATTGTGTAACAAAAGAACAGCCACATATTGCATATCAGTCCCTTTATTTATTCATTTTTCTTTCTCTCTAATGAAAATTTCTGTCGCAGATCTCTCGGCTCCTATTGGAGCCAGTGTTTTCAAATTTAGTGTACACCTTCAGGTAGGCTAAGTGTATTGTGTATATGAAAATAAAGATGCTAAAGCTCATTTTGGCTTCTTTTTCAATTTTTCCTTCTGTCACTCCTATATAACACATATGGACGTTTTTGTCAGAGTTTTCTCAGCAACTACTTGATTTAGGATTATGAAATTATTTGTGTACTTTCAGGTAGGAGAAGTGTATTGTGTAAATGAAAACTAAGGTGCTAATCCTCATTTTGCCTTCTTTTTTCAAATTTTCAATTTTTCTTTCTGTCACTCTTATATAACACATATGGACATTTTTCATCAAAGTTTTCTCAGAAACTACTTGATTTAGGATTATGAAATCTTTGACAATTTTGTCGTTTCTCTGAAAGTGTTACAACCTCGGATGGCTACCGCCGGGGGTATGTGAGCTTCGCTCACTTCTTGCTATATTTAAAGATTAAAGCAGTTTTCAGACACTTTTAACTTATCCTAGACCAAAAGATTCGGGGAAAAGGGATGAATGATCCACAGGGAAAAAAAAGAATACCACGAGATACCTTCAGAAAAAACAGGAGCCATGTCACATCAACATTAAAACAATCTCCATGCTATATCGGTCCTGGTTGTGTCAGTGTTCAAGTGTGTAAGGCCTTGGATTTTATTTGTCAGAAATTGATTCTCTCTTGTTCTGATGAGGCTCTTCACTAGGGACGACTTTGGTTCTCTGCTGATAACTTTTGCAAAACAGTTTGGACCCAGATCAGGACCAAACCGTGCCGCAGAGCGCAGTCAGTAATGTGCCTGACTACAGATGCGTGTCTGACTGCAGATCCAGGGGTCACGGGTTTGTTCCTGGCCCGGTCCCATACTTTTGTGGAGATTGATCATGAAATAATTTCTATGGTCATTCTCCTCCCTTCCGCTGATTCAATCAAGAGGGTTGTTGTCAGTTACAAGCGAAAGAAATGTGCATGAAGTACTGGTTAACCGCTTGTTCAAGCTTGCCCAGTAAAAAAGTGTGGCTAGGTGAACTGACCGTCCTGACATGACCATAGTTGTTTACTGGGACGTATAGCAACAAAACAAACAAACAAAGATCAGGGCCGACAAAATGTCGGGCCTGATCTGGATCCAAACCATTTGACACTGATAGTGTACCAGAAAGAATTTTTGAAAAAATTAGATTTGAAAATAGCCAGCAAATGGCAATAGAAGCATGAAAAAAAATTAACTAGCATGCAAAGAGTCAAAGACCATTTTTATGTGCAATAAGAACTGTAAATTCAGAAATTTTCGTGAGAACTTTATTTCTGAAATAGCGTTAAAACACATATTTGCGACATTAAAAATTCGCGACAAGGGCTTGATTTACATATATCAGAAAACGACAGTGATTTCACCAATATGTGAGGATTTTATTTTCATGAAACTTCGCATATACGAAGTTTTGTGAAAATAAAACCCTTGCTAAAATTTCCGAATTTAAAGTATCATTATCGCATGCGCTGACTTTTATCTCATAGGTCTAGTTAAGCAAAAATTTCAGCGTAAATTTGTAATTGTTTTCTTACCCATCAATTTCAACATATGTTTGGGGTGCTCAAAAGAACTGTCTCATTAAGACGGTTATTTTGAGTACCCACAACATATGTTTTGGTTGAGAAATAAAAAAAAAAAATTCTGTTACGCACTCTTATCTGGAGGCCTGTAATCTTGTTTGTTGCAGGTATTGGGAGAAGTAGATCACGGTCAAGGTCATACTCAAGACATAGATCTAGATCTCGAAGAAGGTCAAGGTCACACAGAAGGTCAAGGTCAAGAAGAAGATCTAGATCAAGACGTAGGACAAGGTCACCATCACCACCAAGAAAGAAATCCAAAACAGTGTATGTATATCATGATGAACTGTATAACAGGCAGAGCCATATGGAATAACTAAGTCAAAATTGTGAAAGTGTAATGTCAGAAATTTAGTGAGCTTACATGTCAGACAGGAATTATAGCTGTAAACTTTCCAAAGTATCATTGTGAACTACAGGTGTCAAATTTACCAGTCATGCTAAATAGTTTCTCAAAAAAGCTAGGAGAAATTACCATGATAAAATAAGAGTTCATTTTTGTGAATATGCAAGTTAAATACTAATTCTAGCATAAAATTGTAAATATTTTCTTTGCCATCAATGAAACATGTGTGTTGGGTGCTAATTGAGATGTAGTCAGGAAAAAATATCAGAAAAGTTAACAAGTACAGGCATTTTGTGAAGAAAGGGGTTTGACACCTTGATTAGGGGTAATTTGGCATGCTGAATCCGTAAACCAATTGTGGCAAGCTGAGAAATGACGTCTTAATGACCTAATTTGCATATTTTCAAAATGGCCGCCAAAAATTATAAAATTTGACATATTACTGAAATGTTTTATTTTTTGACAATGTTTTTGTTATTAAAAATCATTTGTATTATGTCCTAAGATTGTTTTACTATTAGAGTACATGGTATTTGGTGGCAATTTACATAATTATTCCAGGATATTACCGTATTCATGGTAATAAATGTCCAATTAGTCTATAAAATCATATATAAACTTGCCTTATTCAGTATCCTGCTATTGAAATGTTATTTTTATTCATAGCACGATTTGGACAGTTTACCAGCTTTTTAAGTAATAAATAAGAAAGAAACTTTGATAATCAAGAAGTTGTTTTGTTTCAAAATAAATATGTCATAATGTCCATGCCGAAATATATGGTACATTTTGTTTCTATAAAAAGTCACAGCATGCACATTCCTTAGTACCCTAGGGGCTAATTAGACCAACCTTGTACCATCAGAAAAACTTCTTATGTGTGTCAGTTTGTTTTGTGAGACCACCTAAATGTGGAAAAATATTGTCCTAAAGAATAAACTCATTTGAGCTATGTGAAATTGCATGGTTTCCGTGGCAACGCATAATACGCTTCTAAAGAATGGGGATGTCTCTACAAAAGTACTCATATCTCAGCAGCAACTCATCCAAACTTTTAAACTTGGTACCAACTGAAACTTGCGACATAGGACTTTTATCCAATGTTCAGATATGCAAATTATCAAAGGATCATTGACGGTTTGGGCCTTATACGCCTATTTTTTTGATTCCCAGAACGCTGCTTTTTTAGCTTCTAGTGTGGTGCATGTAGTATTCGTGCAATAGGTGAATCTAATGGCAAGAGCCAGCTAGCAAAATATTTACAAAATTTCTACGCACTCGAGAGTTATGGCGGGTAGAAAGGGGAGGGGGTCTGAAATTTCATGAAAATAAAAAGTGCTTTAAAAAGTGATTTCTGCACGTTTTCATGATTTATTTGGTAGGCATGGTGATATCTTTTGAACATACCATATGCAGAGTATTAACGAATCATGATAATTGATGAAATTGTTTTAAAAACAAAATATGTTTTGTAATAAAATGATTTTGGGGAGATAATTTAGAAGTCACCTGTACATTTTGACTACATGTACCGTAAACAATACAAAACTGAAAGCTCAACAAAAGAAATAAATATTTTTGAAGGAATGAAAGTGTCCCATTTAGCATTGGAAAGTAAAACTGATTCTAACTAGATCCTTTGAATATTACTTTTGCTTTGTTTAAAGGGCATAGCATGTTGAATGTATTTAAAGTGTCCTAATATTTATGGTATACATGATGCATGTATATCCCTATATGAGACAATATATTGAATACTAAAGGATTTACCTGATATAACTCTTTGCATGCCAGTGGATAATTTTTTCGTCTGCCAATAGCCTTTTGCAAACAGCTTGAACCCAGATGAAGACCCATAGAATGTCGGTCTTGATCTGGATCCAAACTGTTTGACACTCTGATGGTGGTCCTGGGTGCTTTATTTTTAAAAACTTGATTTTTGAAGAAAGTCAGCAGACGAAAATAAAAACATGAACAATTCCCTAGCATGCAAATAGATAAGTACAGGGTGTTTGCAAAATAATGTGTCATTTAATAACAGTGAGATTTTTCTTATGAAAAAATGCATAAAACCTTGCTAATTCTACTTTTAATCTTTAAGTACTTTATATTAAACTAGCACATAATACAGAGCAATTTACGAGGTTGGTTCTAGAGAACTTCATTACTGTCATTAACTTCTTATTAGGTAGAAAAGGCATTTTATGGGCTTAGGCCCTGGGTTTTTGGGCTGCTGAACATCTTTCCCCCCCGTGTGCCAGCAAGCCACTGCCATACAAAGTGAAAAATATAGTAACACATATGCAGGCAAAAGCTTTTGCTGGCACACGGGGGGGAAAGATATTTTAAAAAAAGTTTTCTGATTCCTATATATCTTAATGTAAAACTGATTGTTCTACCCAAAATTTTACATCTTTGAAGCATTTAATATCGAAAACGGATTTCACAGCCATAAAGTACACAGGTCAGGGTAGCTTCAGGGCGAAGAAAGGGACGATTGACAAACTTTTATTTTTACTGAAAATCGTAGGCATTTCCCCATAGCAAGTGTCAATGATCCTTTGCATATTCACGAATATTAATGAAAACATTAGAAAAAAGAGAAAAATCGTAAAAAAAATTAAGGGGTGTACAAGTAAATTTATCTACATTTCAGCTGCTTACTATCCTATACTATCAGCCTCAGTACCAATTTAATGCTAATACATAGCATGTTTACTTAATGGTCCAATATGCAAATTATCTAAACTTTGTATTCATGAATATTAATTAAATATTAAAAATGAGCAAAATTGGAGAACAGTTAATAGAATGTACATACAAAATTACTCATATCTCAGCTGCTATTTATCCTAGATTTCATACTCATTTACTTTCTAAACTTGTTCCCAGATTAAAGTCCAGAAAAGTTCTTTAATAGTAATTTTTGATACGTAAATTATTTAATTTGTTTATTAATGAGTATTTTGGAAGATACAGCCTTATTGATTCGCTTTCAATTTTTCTTTAGTTTTCTATAGATTTCATCAATATTCATGAATATGTTTGTTAAGTGATTGTATATCTGACCATTGGAATACAATAATATGTCTCAGCCTTAATATGATAGATACTAAGATTTATTGTCTAGAACAAATAAAAGATGAGATAAGTGTAATTTTAGAAGTAGACCCCACTATTTTTTTATGTTTTTTTTTTCTCTCATTTCTAATGTTTATATTAGTATTTATTAAATTTAAAAAATAGATAATTTCACATAATGAATATTGAGTATAGTAAAATGTCTTAGGGTTTAGTTGGTACCACGTGTGGTAGTCTAAGAATATTAGCAGCTACGATATGAGACATTTTGTAGGTACACCTCCTTAATTTTATTACCTTTTTTTCTCTCATTTCTAACATTTAAATTAATATTCAAGAATATAATCATAAAATAATTTGCATATCCAATCATGGCATAAAATTTGCTATGTCTTAGCATTTCTTTGGTACCAAGCTTGTTAGTCTAAGACAATTAGCAGATGAGATAGGGGTAATTTTGTAGATATACCCATTTTAATTTTTCGACAATTTTCTTTCTTTGTTAAATGTTTTCATTAATATTCACAAATATGTAAATTATATTTGTAAATCAGAATATTGTGTTATAGTACTATGACTCACCTTTCATTTGGTACCAATTTTGGAAGTCTAGAATAATTAGCAGCTGACATATGGGCTATGTCGCACGTACACCCTTTTAAATCTTCTAATATTTTTCTCTTATTTCTAATGTTTACATTAATATTCATGAATATGCAAATTAGATAATTTGCACATCATACTATTGGGTTAAAGTGTAAAGTCTCACTTTCATTTGTTACAAGTTTGGTAGTCTAGAATAGTTAGGATACGAATCATTTGGTAGGTACACCCACTTTCTTTAGAATCATATTGTGGATCTTCACATTATGGGGGGGGGGGGGGGAGGGTAAATTGTTCTATGCAAGACTCAATGAGCGATGATATTATTTGCTATTTAGCAACCATTTGTTTTGCTAGTAACTGACAGCTTACTTTTCTCAGAATTAGTGGAAGAGAGAAAAAATCCATGAAAGAATGTGCGGCAAGCAAGTGTCGATCTTGGATCTGCTTGCAAATGACCCAGCTACAGTGCCCCATGGGTTGCCCTGGACACCATGCAATTTTATATAATCCAAAAAGGTTTATGTTTGGAGACAATAAGAATTTTTGGTATTAAGTGGATCCACTGAACAATTTCACACCCATGAGTAATTGTCCTTGTGTGCAAGGTAAGTCTTATAAGCCCCCTCCCCGTCCCAAGGTGTGTGTGGGGGGAGGGGGTAAATAGTTATTCCATGATCTTACTTCTATTTTTAGTTTCATAAATATTCATGAATATGCAAATGAGATAATTTTATATTTGACTATTGGATGGATGGACTTGTCAAAGTCTATCACTGATGATATAATAGCATGCAACAAGGACAGATTGGGGCATAATTCAATTCATATTTGCTTTTTATAATTTTCACTTATTTTCTGAAATTTTCATCAGTATTGAAGAATATGCAATTGAGATAATTAATCTGCATATCAGACCATTCCATCAGATGAAAGTACTATATCTAAGCTATAATTTGCTAGCAAGTTTAATAGTGCAGGGTGAGTAACTGATGAGGTACGAGTCAGTTTGTAGGTACAAGCCTACTTTGTTTAAAATCGCATTTACCCCCTCCCTAAGCTGAAACTTACAGAATGTTGTTTGAATTCCCATACTTTCCTGCAAACAATAGAGATATCATTGTTATGCATTTTTTTAAAGTTCTCATTTTAATGAAATCATTCCTGACATATTTGGGCCACATAGTATGCATGGACTATCATGAAAAAAATCTTACTTAGTCGGATGCAAAATTTGCTCAAGTTGTCTCCTCTGATTACCTCTTGGTCATATTTTTAATTCTAATTGCATAAATTGATGTCAGTGAAGACCCCCAATAAGGAGAAGATGTTTTTGGATTGATTTGAACCAGTTTTGCATCCTTAACACGTAACTCCACATATTTTTATGGATTTTTTTTCAATTTGGCGGCCATCTTGGAAATATGCAAATTAGATAGTGAAGACGCCATTTTTCAGCTTGCCAACATTGGTTTTTGGATTCAGCATACCAAAATACCCCTAATAGGTATCTCAAAACCTTTTCTTCACAAAATGCCTGTTCCTTCTTAAATAAGCGTCTTTTTCTGATTTTTTTCCTGACTAATGGCTTTTTTGAGTAATTTTCAATTATCCACTCTTATCTGGAGGCCTGGCTCGATGTTATAAAACTTCTTTCAAGCTCAACTCACCTGAGCATGAAATTTATCCTGCTCATAAATGTTAAAATGACAACAATTGTTGGCATTTTAACATTTATTAGCATGATACATACAACATCTGGGAGACTTAGAGCAAGAAACTTCTTTATTTGGCGGTATTTTAGTTTTATGAGAAGTTGAAATTTCGTGCTCAGTTGAGTTGAGCATGAAAAACGTTGTATAAACTTGCGGCCTGATGAGATTTTGGTACTCATCTCCTTTGCAGATAGCTAATGGGGCAAGGGGTCTAAATTTTGGCCTGAATTTTCATCTATGTCCAGGCCCCCAGATAATGTGCGTACCTGAATTTTTTATTTTTATTTCTCAACCAAAACATATATTGTGGGTACTCAAAAGAATTGTCTCAATGAGACAGTTCTTTTGATTACCCAAAACATATGTTTAGATTGCTGGGTAAGAAAATAATTGCAATTTTACACTCAAAAATTTTACTTAACTGGACCTATATGTGTCCCTACCTGCAAAGGCTCTTGAGGAGTCTGTGAGTTTGCGCAGGCTTTGCTGTTTGCATGTCTGATGAATTCCAAAATCTCACCAACTGGCTTATTTAGTTATTTGAGATGTTAATTGGATTATTATTCTTTTGTATCTTTATCTTCAGATCACCACCAAGAAGAAAGCTTGGTCCTGGGTATGTAGACAAGATATTAGGGAAAAGTAGGGTAAATTCAGACAGTTGTCTAAATTCGGACAGCAACCTTGTTTCTTTTATTTTTTAATGATCGGAATAAAAATTAAACTAGAACACATTCGATGGCGCGCCATCGCAAATCCCCACGCTCTCGAAGAAATCTAATGGTAATTGACCCTTTGACCTCATCCCAAGGTCACCAGTTTGAACTTAGGTTAAAATTTTTCAGTGTATCCTGGTCTACTGCAAATTCCCTTTAATTTGATATGCCACATGACCATGTTCAGAAAATTAAATTTTTGACCCCTCCCCAAGGCCCCAGGGGCTGGGGACCCAAAAAATTGTGCCGCTGCATGTGCAATTCGTGTAAGTAACTAACACACCAAATCTGGTTGAATTTCGAAAAAATTTTTTTTTGGCCCCCCAACCCCCATGGTACACCCAAGTCCCACCCCTGGGCATGATCCAGGTGCCCGAATGAAAATCCCTTCTGATATGTTATATATCTTTCATATGTGAGAAGATCCGAAAAGTTTGGTTTAAAAATCTTTGAAATTGACTTTGTAATTCAGATTTAATGATATTTGACCTTTTAGCCCCTCCCCAGGGCCCCAGGGGGCGGGGACCCAAAAAATGGTGCCGTTGAATATGCCATTCATGTAAGTAACTCACACACCAAATCTGGTTGATTTTCGGGAAAAAATTTTTTTTGACCCCACAACCCCCCACGGTACCCCCAAGTCCCACCCCTGGGGCATGACCCAGGCGGCCAAATGAAAATCCCGTCTGATATGTTTTATATCTTTCATTTGTGAGAAGACACACAAAGTTTGGTTCAAAAATCTTTGAAATTGACTTAGTAATTGAAATTTAATGATATTGAATGATATTTGACCTTTTGGCCCCTCCCCAGGGCCCCAGGGGGCGGGGCCAAAAAAAAATGTGCCGTTGCACACCCCATTCATGTGAGCAACACACACACCAAATTTGGTTGGATTTCGTCCAATGGTTTAGGAGGAGATAGCGTGACGGACGGACGGACAGACGGACGGACAGACGGACGGACGGACGGACGGAGGCGATTGCAATATCCCCTACGCTTTTTTAAAAAAGCGTGGGGATAATAAACTAAGCAAACAGTAAAAATCCTGATGAGACGGCTCATAAGGAGCTGTCTCATCTGGATTTACACTGTTTGCAAATGTGTGTCTGAATTTACCTGATGTCCGAATTTACCCGACTTTACCCTAATTGGTAACACTGAGAATTATCTACGTTTATCCCAGTTAACCTTAGTCAACCAAACACTGTTTGCTCTATTCAACCTAATATTAACACTCTGTGCTGGGTAATTTTTCATGCGTTTGTTGTCGTCTGCTGACCTTTTTCAAAATTGACTGTTTCAAAAAAATACTTTCAGGAAAACAATCAGAGTGTCAAACGGTTTGGATCAAGATCAGGACTGACGTTGTGTCGGTCCTGATCTGGGTCCAGTCTGTTTTCAAAGCTTATCTGCAGACGACAAATGTGACTGGGAGCAAGAAAAGAGTTAAATCATACATGCTCCTTTGCGCACATTGAGTACAATATGGGTTATGGGCTGTTTACAATATATGCACTTGTAGTCAATTCTCAGTGGTGCTATTGCATTATCCAGACCTGTTTACAAATACGTTTTTTTGCTTATTTTCTACACTTTTGTGCTTCAAAATACTCTATACGGATCAATATTGCAAAACTATGCACAGGGCGAATTCCCGATTTTCAGTCAATTTTTTGTCCATTTTGGATTGTTTCAAGATATATTTGTTCTCTACTTAAGGGAGGTAAATTCTTCACTGATCCATGACTGTATCAATCAGCTGGTCAATTAGTGACAATTACCGAGAACAAACGAGCAGATCAGTCATAATGTGCAGGGGACAAAAATTCCACTCATCCGTTTGTAATTACGAGTGCAATCTAGAAAGGACGAGTAATTCTTCCCAAAGCACTCGCCCTGTAGGAAGAGTGCTTTGTAAAGAATTACTTGAGGAAGTCATATGACATATTACTCCCTTATGTTCTTTATTGCATATGCTTTTAAAGGACAAGTGCATGTGTTTACAGGATGAGTAAAAATTGTAAGTCACTTGTCCTGCAGGACAAGTGCAATGTTTAAATATTTTTGTCCCCTGCTGTGAGAGCAAATTAGTGCCAATGAACCCCAAAACTGCTCAGGAATGACAGATATAAGGCTTTGTCATCTATTTATTACATGAATAACACTTATGTTGTAATTGTAATGGGTTTTCGCGACCTTTTTTACAGTCAGAAGTATATTATCATAGTTAATAAGACTGTTTTGGGGGTCAGAATGTTAAACATGTGTATATTTGTCATGCAAGATTGATTTTGTTTTGTTTTTAATGTTGGATGGTCTGTTTGAGTAAATATTAGGATCTGTAAACTTTAAAGTTGGTAAAGACAGATTACGAATAGTTAAATAAACATTTCACCAGCTGCTGTACATTGTAAGTGGGGCAATAAGTCCTAAGCTCTCTCCCTCTAGACCTTTTAATGGTTGGCACTTGCAAAAAATTAAGTAAGATCTGGGTGTTTCTATCCTGGTCAGATGGATTTCTCAGTCCTTTCTCTGCCCTTCTGACTCTACATGGGCCAACCCTGAAGTAAACCTGCCAACATGTATGGTATGCATATATCATTGGGCCTATTTCCACTAAACCATAGGAGTGATCATTTGGTACAGTATAATTATAGAAACAGTGATTGACCAGTTAACACCAACCATACCAAATAAAGTGACAATTATTTTTGTCAAGAACAACTTCTAAATTGTGTATATTTATGTATACTATATTGTTTTTTTCAGGATGCCCCCAATTCCTGGGTAAGTATTAAGTATTATTTAGCTCCAGCTAACCATTTTGAAACAAAATTATATCCACACCTTTTTTGAAAAAAAAGTCTGATATACAGTCAACCCTCTTTATAACAACACTGTTTGTTCCAAGCTATCTGTGACGTTAAAGTGAATTTGCTGTTATAAAGAAATTCTGACCATTACCAGATTTCAACATAATAATCATTTAGTAAAAGAAAATATAGTACAAATGAATTAAAATGCTTTTATTCCAAATGTATACATCAGTTCAATTTCATATTGCATCAAAATGCACAAAGCTTCCCACTTATCAAGTGAGGCAGAAACCTGTTCATGCAAAATGACCTTTTTCTGATCACAAAATTGTCTGACATATGGTAACAATTCTGTTATAATGAATTTATTTTCAATAGAAATTGTATATCTGTACCCAGAAGTTACTGTCGGGGTCGTTAAGTGAATATTCTGTTATAAAGAGGGAATTTTAATGGAAACAGATCCGTTCCCATCAATTTTATGTCAGATATTGAATATTCTGTTATAACGAGTGACGTTATAAAGAGTTTTGACTGTACTGTAATAGGCCTTGTCCCTCTCTTCATCATGTAATGTGAACTCTTTCATTTTTTGATCAAGGTTGTTCATATTTGGCACAATGATTGCTTATCAAAATAATGTCACACAAATGTTCCTCACAATGCCCTCTACCAAAAGTACCCAATCCTATATTTAGCTTTTAGTTAAGATGTTGGGCAAATAAAGAAGCTGGCTGAAGATTACAATTATGTTTTTGCTTGATATATAGTACCAGTACTGTTCAGAAAATCTGTCAATGCTGTAAAAAACCTAAATGAGATTGTCAAAAACTGAACACAACATACCCTTTTTAGTTCATAAATGGACAGTCCATGCATAAAACAAACGGTATGCAAAGTATTGAACATATTTCAACTTGGGAAGTATTAAGTTAAGTAGCATATGTCCTAAAGATTTATTCTGATTGTAATTTTCTCTATTTTAGTTCTATCAAAAAAAGAGAACGGTCAAGGTCACGACATCGCCGATCAAGATCAAGGTCTCGTCCTAGGAGGAGGAGTAGATCAAGGTCAAGGTTAGTAGTAAACAGCTTTACAGTACAACAGGTTCAAATGGGCCTCGATGCGAGACAACCTGTCTTCGGTTGAGAACAACAATGGCACAGACCAACTTGTGCATCCGTGCAGTCTGATCAGCAACTTTGCTATTCACTTATTGGAAAGTATCATCTAAACTTGCTTCAAGTGAAATTTCAATTTTCTAGCTTGTCTCTGTAGCTGAGCAGGCTTGTTTGAGCATGACCTTGTTGGAAACCCCGAAGACAAGTTTTGTCGCATCGAGGCCCAAATATTGAAGGACCTGTTTTAAGCTAGCAAATTAACTTTTCACATGGAAAAGAGAATACCACATTCAACCTAATAAGCAAACTGTGTGCATTTACTCACAGATTTAGATAAACAAAATTTTTCAGCGTAAAATTGTAAATATTTTCTTACCCAGCAATTTTAACAATTTTTTGTGTGCTCAAAAGAACCTTCTCATTGAGACGGTTCTTTTGAGTACCCACAACATATGTTTTGGTTGAGAAATAACAAAATTAAAACTTATTCAAAATTATCTATGTTTGTTTGTTTTGTTGCTTTACATCCCAAGTCAACAGCTATGGTAATGGCGGGATGGTCAGTTCACCTAACTACACTTTTTCCTGGGCAGGCTTGCACAAGCGATTAACCAGTAATTTGTGCACATACTTTCGCTTTTAACTGACAAAAACCCTTCTTGAATGAATCAGCGAAAGGGAGGAGAATGATCGCAGCAATTATTTTATGATCAATCTCCACGAAAGTATGGGACCAGGCCGGGTTCGAACTTGCGACCCCTGGATCTGCAGTCAGACCCGCATCTGTAGCCAGACACGTTACCGACTGCGCTACGCGGCCCAATAATTATCTACCCTCTTTTGAAAACAGTATATATCCATATCATGATCATCACTTTCTTTTATTCACATAGTGAATTCTTATCAGTAATGAAATAAAACCACCCACATTGCTGGAAAACAGAATAATTGAAACTCATTTGTAATAAACTGTTGGGAATATTTCATCAGCCAATAAAGGATTACAGCAGTTGCTTGCAATGACAGGCCTATTTACACAATTAAAACGTTGGGAATTTATCAGGGCTTGTGAAAGTTGTTTGTTGCTTTTTACCAAAGAGCTACATGCATTAGGGGGCTAGTTTGGCTCCCATATAAGTCCAAAAAATAAAAGTTTCTCTTATCCACTTTCTTATGATTGGTTTGTTAGAATAATAAAAAAAATTGAGACTTGACAGAAAACAATTAACATAGAGCACAAGCAAATACCAAAAAAATATTTTACCAAATGATAAGAATACCCACTACGCACAACATACTAAAAGGTATTTTTGGTATTTAGCTGCTCTTCTATCTAATTCATCATAAAATTTCTTCTGAAGCCTCAAATTTGGTCCAATGTGTACCTTATGTGCGTTTATATGTATTATATGTGCTTCATGAAGAAGCTTTTCAATACACGTTTTATAAATTTTTTTAGATCCATTTGTTGTATATAATTTTTTAGATCGATTTTTATTATTTTAAGGCTCTTTTAATGATAGCTCCATTTTATTAAAGACATATGGGACTTGACGCGAGAAAATCTGTCTTCAGGGCTTTGCTTTGTGATTCCCTCACTGGAAAGTATCTTATCTAAACTTGCTAAAAGCGAAATTTCAATATTCTAGCTAGTCTCTGTAGCTGAGGAGACTGGTTTGAGTCTCGCTATGTTGGAAACCCCGAAGACAGGTTTTGTCACAACGAGGCCCATATATTCTCTGAATTTGCTTGTAGGTTTTTGTAAAATAAAATAAAATATTTGTTTGCTGTTCGGTTATATGTGAGCTAGTGCAATGCTATAGCTAGCATATAATAAAATTAATGCAATCAAATTTTATTTGCAATATCTACAAAAGTTGACTGAAAAACCCCCCAAAATAGATTGTTAGATTTCTTATTCCTCTTTGAGAGTACATGTATTCATCGGCAACATCTCAGTAAAATGAGCATAGCAACATATGAGTCAGCACATGAGATTGCGTAATTATTGCATGGACACCTAGCCAGTGGTCAGACAAGCCAGCACATCTGCATAGTCTCACCAAGACGTTTGGGAGCGCAGTGGCTCAGTGGTAGAGTGCATGGTTTGAGCCTCACCGGCGTCACTGTGTTGTGGTCCTTGAGCAAGACACATTTATCCTAGCTTAGTACTGGTTCAACCCAGGAAGACCGGTCCCTGTTTAACTGAAAGATTGTTGATGGGACGTAAAGAATCAAACAAACAAAACCAAGACATTTGCTGCTACTGTACAGATGGTATATGGAAGTAGATGCCAGCTCAGACTGTAAATAAGACTTCTATCTCCATAAGCTAGCTGCATTTGCATGTTAACCCATATAAGCCTAGCGTCCTTTTTATGTGACATAGGCAAACAGTGCAGATCCAGATCAGACACCACATAAAGTCTGATCAGGATCTTCACTGTTTACAGAATCTTCAACTGAAATTTGGAAAAAAAATGAAAAATACCACCCAACACCCCTAAAATTGGAAATGGTCTAATTGATAGGAGTGGGAAATTCCATTCGGCTTAAAGGGTTAAAAGAATTTATTTTACACAAATGTGATGAATACAAAAAATCCAGTGAACTGGCTCTTGTTTTCCTGTCAGGTTGAAAAATAGTTTTTGTGAGACGTTTTTCGCTATCGACATTTATGTTTTACAGGATTCTTCATCCCCCGATTGTGGGGTAAGTATAAAGTGTACAAGATTGAAAGGATGGACATAGTATAAAACTTTTCATATCAACTCTGTTTTTAATTTTGCAAAAATGCATTTAATTTTCTTTGCAGGCTAAATTAGAGTATTTATAACTCTAGATAAAAGAAGGATAGCCAGACCACAGGATTAAGTCCAGCTTTACAATATGCCATATAGGCTATATAGTTGAACAAATTTGGACTTCATGCATTCGACATAACTAGGGCCCCGTCAACAAATGTTGGCCATCTTGGTTATCATATGTCGGACCAAACCCATTTTGAACTTGGGCGAGAGTTTGATGGAAGTAATTCATATGTGAAATTTGGAAAAAATCGGGTGAAAAATGACTAAGTTAGAGTGCCCACAAAAGAGTATGGACAGACAGACGGACAAGCCGAAAAAAATCAGTTTGCACTTCCGGTTGAACATGGTAATACTATTTTTTGTGGCATACTGTGAAGCTGGACTTGTCCAAGTGATATGGACTGAGATTTTTCTCATCTTTCGACAAAAACATGCTGTTGGTACCCATTAGAATTACAGTGAAACCTGTGTAAAACGGCCACTCAAAAATAGACAAAACAAAGATCTTAATGACAAATGGTAGCATAGTATGAACAACTTATACATCTCACATAGATCACTTTACGCCCCAACATACAGCTTTTGAGCAATCGGCTTTTGACCCAAATATTATGTATTTCTGGTTATTATTTATAATTTTTCAATTTGACCTTGAAAAATTCATAAGCAAAAATTGAAAATTTATAATATTTTACCAGAAATTTGTACATTTTGGGCAAAACTACTTCTAAATATTGTATTCGAATAATTGTAGGCCATGTTCATGAAAATGGTTTTCTCTAAAGTTCATCCAGTGTGTCACAGCATTGTTAATGGTATCAAACCAGGAAGTAACTCTAAAAAGACTGATAGGCATGCTGCGGATTGCTCAAAAGCTGTATGTTGGGGCGTAAATTGATCTATGTGAGATGTATAAGTTGTTCATACAACAATGTGGCCAAAAGTATCCGTCTCCTTGACAAAAAAGCAATTCTTGTTGTCAGTTACAAGCGAAAGTATGTGCACGAAGTACTGGTTAACTGCTTGTTCAAGCTTGCCCAGGAAAAAGTGTGGTTAGGTGAACTGACCGTCCCGCAATGACCATAGCTGTTGACTTGGGACGTAAAGCAACAAAACAAACAAACACATTCTTGTTTATACAGGAAAATTTTCATGCAAGTAAGAGCTTTTGAAAGACATATCCCCTTAATGAAGGTCAAAAATATTGTATTTAGACCTCATTTTGGAATAGAGAGGAGATTTCATGGTCGTATAAAAATTTATCTGCCCAGATTGAAGTGTTATGTGTACCTACAATCTTTTTTTGGGCATAAATATAACTTACCCTCAAAGCTTAAGGTTTTAATCTAGTTAATTATAGTTTGGATTTTGACTGATTTGTCAGTGTGTGGGTCTTCATTAAGATAAAATAGAAATTCTTGTTTTTTCCTGCCCCATGGGTGCGATGGCTGCAAACAGGTAGTACATATTAAAATATAAAGAGTGAACAAGAATGGTCAAGAGAACATTTTGCACCTAGCACATATGATCCATGACATGACTAAACCAACAGAATAAGTGTGCACAGAGTGAAGACGTCATTCAGCCTGGGCTTGTGCCCAGGCTGATCAGAGTCTTCACTATGTGCTCATTGTGTAACGAAGGACCAAAGCTTTCTTCAAGGGGAGAGAGATAACTGGTCAGAATGAGCTGATGGCATGGCTCATAAGAAGGTAATGCTGAGGTAGATAGTCATGACATTAGTACTTTACCCTAAGCCATAGATATTTGTCCAACATGTTTAAATTGCATAGATACAGTGCAGTCCCTTTATAACACACCAGTCCTTGTTACAAAGGGATTTGGATATAACATGGTTGTTTTACATGACCCCCACATTTTTTTACCATGGAATTTTACAAAGGAATTCTAGGAAAATGACCATTCATGGTCATTTTCCTATAATTCCTTTGTAAAATTCATGGTCAATTTCCTATAATTTCTTCGTAAAATTGTCCCTTTATAACACAATTCACTTATAACAAGGTCCATTCATATGGACCCCCAAACATAGCTTTATAAAGGGACTGCACTTCAATATTTTTCAGTTGAAAGTTGACTACATGTTTGTGATAAAATTATTGTTTTAAATATGTTTTCCCAATATTAAGGAATAATATACCGTCATTAGTGAGCTCAATGGTTTAAATTATAAGAGCTTAATTTTTTTGTGAACTGCCATTTATCAGATACATGGACTCTGTTAGTAAAATGTTTGATATTTTTTCTTGCAGAAGGCGTTCAAGGACACCAAGCTCTTACAAGAGACGATCTAGAAGGTCAAGGTCACGAACATCTAGGTCAAGGTAAGATGATATTGAGTTCAACTAATAACCATGTCACAGTTTAATTTATTTGTTGAAAATGTGAAAATACTTAAGAATGTGTGTGCTTTCGTTTGAAATGTGAAGTAATCAGATACTTTACAAACAGTGTAGACCCGGATGAAAAGCCATGGAAAGTAATAGGGTAATAAAAAAGTCTTTGGGGACAAAAAACTGTGATTTGAAATTTGTAAGATGTGAATTCTCAAAATATATAATGGACCATGGCAACCATTTAGCATCAAACTTGATGGAAAACTTCAACAGTTGAGAAAGCGTTTTGATATAGTCAAAGTATTGATCATTCTGAAAGGCATGGGATTCAGGGGTGATCAGGTCTGATAACACAGTCCAATTTTTTATGCCCTTGGTATCGATTATTGGAAGTCATATTGTTTTTGTGTGTGTTTGCAACAAGTTTTTGGTGGATGGTACCTTTTGGAGAGTCATGGTATTTTACAAACACATCTTGTTATATATGTATATTTTAGGAAAAGTAGTAGAGAGAGAAGAAGAAAGTCAAGGTCAAGGTCACGTGAAAAGAAAAGGTCAAGGTCATGTGAAAAGAAAATGTCAAGGTCACCTTCAATTGAAAAGAAAAAATCAAGGTCGAGATCATTGTCCATACCTAAGCTGAGACGAGCCGACTCGGAGGTGTCTAGGTAGGTCAAAGTTGATACATTGTAGCTTGAAAAGTTTTAGTTGCAAGATTGGAGCCAGCTCTTTTGAAAATGGAACTTATCACATATGTGACCAACAAGGCTCAGGCACCCAGCCAGCATTCAACATCAGGCCATCATCGGCCCGCCAGCCAAAGGCCATCAAAATGGCCTTTGGCTGGCGGACTGATGGTGGCCCGCTTTTAGATGTTTGCTGGGTGTGCAGTCTTACTAGAGCCTTCACCGTTGGCTTGCACAAAGTATGGGAGGAGATCAAGGTTTGGTCCAAAGTTTAGAAATATTTTTCTACTGGATAGCTGCATGTGCAAGTTTAAAGAATGACTTCTCATAGATGATAAGTGGCAAGTGCCATTTTCATATCTGGCTTGACCCATTTCAGTTATAAACTGAGAAGAGGGGCCTTTCAAGCATATAGGAAATAACAAGGCCCATATATACTGCAGCACATGGGCAGAAGAGAAAAAATGAAGAAATCATCTGCTTTTCATATTTTTTATGTCTCATTTAAGATCTTAATCAGTCCACTCCATAAATGTAAATGTCTGATCAAATCTGCATTGTTAGCCATGTTTAAGTCCATCTTATTATACTATATAATATACAGTAAAACCTGTGTAAAACGGCCACTCAAAAGAAAGATCTTAATGACAAAGGTAGCTGAATGAAGGTCAAAAGTATTGCTGAATGCTCCCCTTGGAGGCTGGAGCATTCTGCATTACTTTTGACCTGCATTAAGCGATAATTGGTCTTGAAAACCAATTTTCTGTCTTTTGAGAGTGGTGGTTTTACACAGGTTTTACTGTACATAGTATAATCAGATGGACTTATACATGGCTAACATATTATGCAGCCAACAAAGATGCTGATCAGCCAATGCAGCTGCACAGTTTAATCAGCACATTTATTTGTTCACTGTCTAGAAAATATCAGAGGTATTATTGCTAAATCTGAATTTTTAAGACTCCTGATTGTTTTGATAGATGAGCAGGCTGGCTTGATTCTTGTCTAATTACAGACCGCAACATTTCTTACATGGCTGAAGGCCCCTTTTCTCAAAGTGTGTCTTATTTATTATTTTGTTTAAGAATATACAAGATTTGTATTAATCTGTAATTCATAGATCTGTACTAAACTGTTTAGGTTTACCCAACAGACCTTACTTATCAATCTGATTTTGTGTGTGTGCGTGTGTTTGTGTGTGAATTTTCAAACAAATAGAATTAACATTCTGCCCAAACTTTTAGAGTTAGTCAGACCCTGATTGTTTACTGCTAAGCATTAGTAAGCAATATAGTTCAGCATCTGTGCAGTCTGATCAGACTTTGATTAGCGCTGTCTGGGTAGCCAAGAGCGGACGTTTCTTCAGGTGGAAAACTAAGACTGCGCCGACTGATTTGAAACTTCGTTGTAGGTACATGCCAAGTTGTACCTGATGCTGGTTACCGCCTTGTAATATATGAGCACCGGTTCATGATATATGGGCCTCAGGACAAAACCTGTCTTCGGGCTTTCCGACAAAAAGGGATTCAAACCAGGCTGCTCTGCTACAGAGACTAGCTAGAATAGTGAAATTTGGCTTGGTGTAAGTTTTGATATACTACTTTCCAATAAGCGAATAACAAAGGCGCTGATCAGACTGTGCGGATGCGCAGGCTGATCTGCGCCTTTGTTGTTCGCAAACCCCTGAAGACCGGTTTTATCGCGTCGAGGCCCATATGATCCAGTATACAGTAAAACCTTTGTAAAACGGCCACTCAAAAATAGACAAAACAAAGATTTTTATGACCAATGATAGCTTAATGAAGGTCGAAAGTATTGCAGAGGGCTCCCCTTGGAGCATATTACAATACTTTTGACCTGCATTAAGCGATAATTGGTCTTGAAAATCAATTTCCCTTTTTTTAGATTGGTCGTTTTACACAGGTTTTACTGTATGACAAAACGAACGAAATGAGATGTGTTCCAAGCCAAAGAGTTATAACAGTCTGGGCATCAGCCAAATCTGATCGAAGTTTTATCTGCATGAAGAAACTATTAGTCGTTTACTCCCCGTTGCACTGAAAGTAAATGCTGTTATGTGATGTCGGGGGAATGCTCAATACACTGGCTCATTATATAAAAATGATAATACAAAGAATGTTGGTTAAATTGTTTGGTAATGTCGTGAGTGCTAAAATTAAGATTTGCCTTCAGAGAGACAGTTCATTGAGTTCCCACAACATAATGTGTAAGTTGAGAAATGGACAAGAAGATTCAGAAAAATACCCTGGAGATCATAATAGACAACAAAGATACTAATTAAATGAGTTCAAAATGCATAGATAAATAAAGATTTTGAGCCTAAATTGTCTCTAAGTTGTATAATATGTTTTGGGAACTCAAAATAACTTGATTCTTTGAGAACGTTCTTTTGAGTACCCATAACATAGTTTTAGTGGAGAAATAAGAAAATTAATTCATGATTACTTCCTAAATACTGGAGAACTAGTTATACTAACACCAAAATTGTTTGTGTGACTCCCTAACTAATATAGTCTAGCTAGGAATGTACCTAGATATATCATTACCTTATTTCTACTTAAAGCATAATGCTGACAATACTCATTGGAAGCATCTCATTGACAATAGTTATAATGAGAGCCGCAACAGTTTCAAACGGAAGCATGATCACTAAAAGATAGTCCCCACCAATCAACAATTTATTTCAGTAAATTAACACCATTTGATTGGTTAGAGAAAAGCTTTATATGTTAAATTTGTGAGTTTTTGACCTTTTATACCTTACACTGTTGCCTATAATATATTGTTGAGAAAAAATAGAAATTGGATAACAGAGTTGAAATTATTAGAGATAGATTGTATAACCCATATAGCATAGGCCTACTTGGAGAAATATTAAGAAATAGCAATTAGTACACCTTTCTTATCTAGTTCTATATAATTTGGCACACGACGCTAGAAAACCTGTCTTTGGGGTTTCTAGCAAAATGACATTTAAACCAGCCTGCTTAGCTACAGAGACAAGCTAGAAAATTGAAATTTCGCTTGTAGCAAGTCAAGATATAATACTTTCCTATAAATGAATAACAAATGCGCTGATCAGGCTGCGTGGATGCGCAGGCTGGTCTGCACCTGTGTTATTCACAACCCCACAAAGACAGGTTTTCTCACGGCAATGCCCATTTATAGAGAATCATATTACATGGGTGTAAGTTTTCAGGATTATTCCTGAATTCAGGATTTTGACGCTGACTTTCGAAGAAAAGTTAGCCTCAAAATAGCCACAAACTCCTGAATTAGGCAGATTAGAATTTCTTTTCTGATGAATTTTCATTTTATCTAAAGACAAATTACCATTCAAAACTTGAATTTTTTACTATTTTGTAGGCATATTGCAAGTTTTTTTTAAGAATTGAATTTCTAAAATTCATAAATTTTGAACTTTCACCCATTATTTTGTTTATTTAGCCATGATTTACCAGACGACCCTGTCATA
This sequence comes from Loripinus fragilis, assembly GCA_964019695.1. Taxonomy (NCBI): domain Eukaryota; kingdom Metazoa; phylum Mollusca; class Bivalvia; order Lucinida; family Lucinidae; genus Loripinus; species Loripinus fragilis. The sequence continues at coordinate 107,945,667 of OZ026518.1, forward strand.
GAGAAAAGGTAAAACTTTACAAAATAGCAATAAATTTACTGAAGCTTTGATATCAATCATCCATCCATACTTTTTTATGATATGTTTATTATTGATCACTTTGCTGGTTCTAGTTTTCTACAGATATTTTTTAAATTCATTGTGAATCCATTTGTCACTTGTCAACTGTTAGGGAATGAAATAGAAATTGGGGATTAGCACATATTAGTAATGTATCTCTCACATTTAGTGACAAACAGTGTAGATTCTGACCAGACTTGTGCAGTCTATCTTGCTATTTAAGATTTTGAGTAAAAATACTTGGAATAACTGGGACCAGAATTAATTATATGTCTGCATAATTTTTGAAACATGAAGCATAGCTATATCAAATATGTGTATTTCATTCAATCTTTAGAGCGCCAATCTCGACATTTCGTGGGACACATTTTGTGATATATTTAGATATAAGAGAATATAAGACTTTGAAATTCTATGTGGATCATCTGCAGCTGATTCACTTGATTACAATTATCTTTATGATAGTTATCAGGGCTGTAATTCACAAAATGCTTGTCAGAATAGCTTAAGGCTTCTAAAACATTGCAGCAGACAACAGAAGCAGATGATATATGTTGTGATTGGTGTTTTAATGGTTAAAACATATGCCCATAAGTACCCTCTTATGGGCTGGCTCTTATGTCTTTAAATAACAAAATAAAAACAATTGCAAATAAGTTACATGATGGCAACCAAAGCGCTGTAAACAGCTTCTTTTGCAAAGCACTCCACATAAAACTAGAGACTTTTTACTCAAAATGTATCCTTTTATAATGCAATGGGTTTCAAAAAAAGAATATGGGTTTTGGGGAATAGTTAACACGTATGAAAAATTTACAGAATGTCAAAAAAAAGAAAAAAAAGTAGCTAACTTTAACATAAGCATTGTGGAATGGGTGTTTATTAAAGTAGGAAAGGTGGCAAAAATCAGGAATGGATACAATCAAGCACCTTACCTGACCCAGGATACCAAATGGGAAAGTGAAAAAAACACAATTAAACATCACAAACGAGAGCCAAGAGGTCAGCCATTTCCCAGCAGATGACCACAAGGCAGCAACATATATACATTGGTATTAATGAACATGAGCATCATTATAAAGGGAGTGTCCTGTATATGAAAGAAAGTGCCATTTGACCCGTAAAACAGCTATAACTACTACTGCATACTGTAATATCTTTATTGATTTTGGGGAAGGGGGGATTGACGGCTTGTCATTTCATGTGCATTATCTAACCTGTAGCCCATTCACATGAAGTATCTTTATTTGGTTTCTTAAAGAAGCAACAGGGTTTGAAAATGTCCTCTCCTGCATATGCCACTTTAAGGGTTAAGTTAATGTCAGTATGGCTGCCCAAAGGGAATACTGATTTTCGTGTACATGTACCTTAAGGGTTAAGTTAACCGTTTACTCAATAATAACGCCTTTTGATGCCTATGAAACATACTATATTTGAAAATATTATGGAAAATGGAGCATTTGCTCTTTGTGAGCAAATGCTCCATTTTCCATAATATTTTCAAAAGTATTCAAAACCTAAATTTTTCTTGAATTTGTTCAATGTTGTCTAAAAATAGAAAATGAAGTAATGATCTAAAATAGCCTATGGAGTAAAGGGTTAAAGTCAGTATGGCTGCCCAAAGAAAATTTTGATTTTCATGTATCATCATTACACTAATAAATTAAAGACTTCTGTATATTTCACATGTAAAATTGTTTACAGTAAAACCTGTGTAAAACAGCCACTCAAAAATAGACAAAACAAAGATCTTAATGACAAATGATAGCTGAATGAAGATCAAAAGTATTGCAGAATGCTCCCCTTGGAGCATTCTGCAATACTTTTGACCTGAGTTAAGCGATAATTGGGCTTAAAAACCAATTTGTGGTCTTTTTGAGAGTGGCTGTTTTACACAGGTTTTACTGTACTTAGCTTTTACCTGCTACTGTCTTCTGCTGTAAACCTTTTAAAAAGTGCTTGGACCCAGATCAGTCCCATCAAAATGGGTGTCCTGATATGGATCCAAACTGTTTGACACTCTGATGATATGCCTGAAATACTTTTTGAAAAATTTTGAATTTTAAAGAAACAAAATCAGCAGACTACAAAAATATAAAAAAAATCCTAGCATACAAAGAGTTAATTATTTGTGTCCTGCCACAATTTTTTGTCTTAAAAATGTCTGCTTTTTACATCTGCTGGATATATTCAAGTGCACTTCAGACTAGATTTTTTCATGAAAGCAAACAATATGAACCCTTATCAGACTGCTCCGATCTGGGTCCATATTGTTTACAATATTGGCTATGTAAAACATAAGCAGATGAGAGGACAAAAGTCATGACTGGTGAGCTAAGGAAAAGTCTTTTGGGGACAGCCATAATGGTAGATTGTTAGTTTTCTCAGCTTTGGCCATAATTTATTTATTTGCTCAATTTGCATTCACTTTTTTTTAATGGGGTGGTGGGTGAAATTATATGTTTTATCATTTATTTTACGGCTGTTTCCCAGGGGCGTAAGATAGAAAATGTCTCCTCACCACATTCATTTTATCCAGACGAGAAATTATTGTATAGTGTGATTCAACCCAAACCATTCCTTTACAATCATGGGTGAAAGTTTTCAGGATTATTCCTGAATTCAGGATTTTGAGGCTGACTTTCCAAAGAAAGTCAGCCTCAAAATGCTGAATTAGGCAGATGATATTAGCTTTCCTGATATATTTTCAGTTCTGTAAAGACAATTGACCATTTAAACTTGAAAATTATTAGTATTTGTAGGCAAATTGCAAGTTTTAAGATTTGAATTTCTGAAGTTCAGGATTTTGTAAATTTTGAACTTTCACCCATGTATAATTGGCTGAATTTGCCAAAATCTTGGGTTATCACAAACACCATTGTGAAAAAATTGAAATAAAAAATAGTTTTCCTTTTATTTGGATTGGTTATCAGGTATTCAATTGGTTACAGTGATGTGCATCTATAGGGGTAACCAGAATAAGGGTAGTTACACGAACAGTGGGTCAATAATGGCCCATGATGCATGCACTTTATCATATGGAAACAAAAAAACAAAAGTTGCTGAGTGGTAAACCATTGGGCATTCGATAAACAACAGAATTTAGGCATTAGACTAGTGTCAGCATTTTTAAAAAGGGGAAATTTTTTGGGGCAGCAGGAAAGAGGAGATTAAATGTGCCTTGTCGCGAGAAAACCTGTCTTCGGTGGTTTGCGAACAACAAAGGCGCAGACTAGCCTGGGCATCCACACAGTCTGATCAGCGCCTTTGTTATTCGCTTATCGAGAAGTATCTTATCTAGACTTGCTACAAGCAAAATTTCTATTGTCCAGCTAGTCTATGAAGCTGAAGAGACTGGTTTGAAACTCGCATTGTCAGAAACCCTGAAGACAGGTTTTCTCGCAACGAGGCCCAAATCTAGCAGTTAATTTATTATGGCGTTACCATGATGTGATTCAAATCACAGGGGCCAGTCTTGTATTTACAGCATGTCAGACATAGTTGCTGGGTTCCATGACACTTTGTCTATAACCACTTTGCCTAAACACTTTTTGTCAGATGACTCTTGCATAAATTTTTTTGGGTCTAAAACCATATTGCAGAATGACCATTTCGTCTAACGTCATCAAAATATGTCTAAACATTTGGTCAAAAAAAGTATAAGAAAAAAATCTTAAATTTTGTAAGAAAAATTTGTGTTTACATCTCTCCATAGAAAGGGAAGCAACTAGTATTTTTGCAAAGGTGTGCTTGATTAGGCTGTAACAAAATAGAACAGAATAAAAAGAAAAAAGTTTAGCAATATACTTTGGGGATTCACAGTTTAGAACAAATGGGATTTTTAATTTTATAATATCAAAAATATATGTAAAAAAACATTTACGAGTACGATGAAATAAACCGGTTGTCTTTTCACATAATGTAAAGTCTGATTTTGAGTCCCCTTGCTAAAACAGCTTATTAGGTAGTAACGCAAATATTTTTCTGCTAAAATTTTCATTTTTCCATTAAATGTTCAGATCTAAAAGCCAAAAAGTGAAACCCGGTTTAAAACTGAATGTTTTGTTCACCATTTTTGTACAGTTTTTAGTTAAAAATTGTATTTTTCAAATGACCTCCCTTTCAATTGGACAGCGTTTGAAATTAAAATGCTCAGCAGATCAAATCTTCGCTGTGAAATTGTAATTTATTTCTTTTGACCTCTTGTGGGTAGCCATTAGATCATTTTCAACCAACGGACATGTCTGTGCACTTGCTAATAAAAAAGATCTAATGCTAAAAAGATCGCCTAGGGTAAAACCCATTATAACTAATTGCTTAATTTTTTCCCTCAGTATATTAATGCAACTTAAGGAATACATGAAATTAAATATCTTAAGAAAGCTTACCTTTAATGGAATTCAACTCATTAGCGAACTCAACTCATTCTATGGTGTTCAAGCTAGTTTACAGACATACTATCGACAATTATTCGAGCATGTTCATATCAAAAATTCAGATTTAACTGATTTAACTATAAATCCTACACTGCAGTGTGGATCATCGCAAGGATCATTTTTGCATGAAAATTTTCGACCAAATGGCATCTTGAATAACTATTAGGTTTTTAGACGAATTGTTGAGTCAACCAATAAAACCTTTAGACCAAATAATCAATCAACCAAATTGCTCATAGGAAAATGGTTGTTGGATATAATAGTTTTTGATGAACTGTCGGACAGCCCAGTTGCTGATATTGTTTATGTATTAACAGCCAATGCTGCATATTGTAAAGCTGGACTGGTCCCTGATCAAATATTTGCACATATGTCGTATTTGTTCCAATATCATAGTCACAGATAAGGTGGTTATCAAGAATCTTATGAGGAGTGCGGTGGTTGAGTGTTTGACTCGAGGGGTTGCGGGTTCGAGCCGCACCGTAGGCACTGCGCTGTGTCCTTGAGCAAGACACTTTATACTCTGCCTTGCACTGGTTCAACCCAGGAAAACCTTTCTCGACATAACTGTAAGCACTTCAAAAAAACTTTGTTCTATTTCCTGTATGCTGAATTTTAAAATCACTACGTGTCCAGTTAGAAAAGCCCTTTTTGCGGATAATTCGAGGGCTGAACCTTTTATCTATTTCATGGAAAAAATATCATTTTCGTTGAAACTTTGATCTAGGCATTTTTATGAGCAATCCTTCATTAAGACTGTCCGAGGTCCTTTTGGTCTAAGCACAAATGGTTTTGAAAAATTGTGACATTTTTTTTTTTCTGTTCAAATGTTATTATCTTATCTAGGCCTATGGATAATACTGGAACAAATATAGTCAACTGAAGCTTTTCTTCTTCTATACGATTTACACCAGGCCGCGTAGCGCAGTCGGTAACATGTCTGGCTACAGATGCGTATCTGACTGCAGATCCAGGGGTCACGAGTTCGATCCCGGTCTGGTCCCATACTTTCGTGGAGATTGATCATGAAATAATTTCTACGATCATTCTCCTCCCTTCCGCTGATTTATTCAAGAAGGGTTGTTGTCAGTTACAAGCAAAAGTATGTGCACGAATTACTGGTTAACCGCTTGTTCAAGCCTGCCCAGGAAAAAGTGTGGTTAGGTGAACTGACCGTCCCGCATTGACCATAGCTGTTGACTTGGGACGTAAAGCAACAAAACAAAAAAAACAAACAAACTATACGATTTACCTTATATAATTAGATATCCTTTACTCTTTTCATTCTGATGGATTATCCCATACATGTTGATACACTAAGTATGGTATTGTCCATTTTGTATTTTAACCTATAAAGCATCACCTATAATTTGCAGCAGACGACAATTTCAAATTTTGCCGCTTTTTCAAAAATAACAAATAAGGCATGATACTTCATGAGAATTGTCTGCTGGCAGACGATTCTCATAAAATATCATACCTTATTTTTTCCTAAAATGAGGAAAGACGTCGCAAAATTTGTCAGTTATGATTGGCGCTTTAAGGGTTAAGAGGTTGCTGGTCAGTTTATATAAAATAATGTTTTTCTGTCTCTGAAGATTATTTTTCTCTCAGCAAACAGTGCAGACCCTGATGAAATGCTGCCTTATCATCTGGGTCTTCACTGTTTGCCAAAGTAACAGTTTACCGGTATCCAGGATGAAAAGGGTAACTTAACTGCTGTAAAATTTAGAAAACAGTTCTTTCTTTGTGGTACTGGGTAACCTTTACATCAGTGTGTATATTAACCTTTATGTAGTGGCACACTGTATGACTGATCAAATACTCATTATGTACCTACATTAGTCAGTATTTCCCCCAGAGTCGAGGGGTTAGGGGGGGGGGGGGGTACAGTGGGATTAGTACTCCAAAAAAATCTCAACCAATGGGAGTTAGAGCTTTTAGACACAGGGGCTTGAAATTAGAATCGGTAGCTTGAAATTCTAAAATATATAAAATAATTTTTAGCCAGTCCAAGGATATTTTGGACGATAAATTCAGAAAATGGGTGGAAAATTAGACACCAATTTCAAAATTTTCTACCTGCTTTATGTAGGCTGGTCAGGGATCGATTTGTTTGCACATGCTTTTCCTTTCTTAGTCATTCGGTTCTGGTACCCGGAGCATAACGAAAATTTAATTTTTTTATTCTCAACCAAAACATATATGGTGGGTACTCAAAAGAACCGTCTCAATGAGACGGTTCTTTTGAGCACCCAAAACATATGTTAAAATTGATGGGTAAGAAAATATTTACAATTTTACTCTAAAAATTTTTGTTTATCTAAACCTATGTTGTAGTTCTCACAGTTCAGGTTTAAAGCTAAATTTGCGAGCGCAGTGGCTCAGTGGTAGAGTGCTTGACTCGAGATCGAGGGGTTGCCGGTTCCAGCCTCACCTGCCACACTGTATTGTATCCTTGAGCAAGGCACATTAATCCTTGATTAGTACTGGTTCAACCCAGGAAAAACCAGCCGGACATGACTGAAAAACTGTTGACTGGGACATAAAAAATCAAATCAAACAAATAAATTAACCCATATAAGCCTGGCATCCTATTTGTGGGACATTGGCAAAAAGTACAGACTCAGATCAGCATCAGGGTCTCCACTGTTTGCTTACAGAAGGCTATATTAAGATTTTGAATAAAAATAAAAAATACTGCCCAACAACCCTTAAAACAGAAATGGACTGGTCCAATTAATAAGAATGGGAAATTCCATTCGGCATAAATTGGTTAAAGCTAAATTCCATAGTGCCAGTCATGATGAATCACAAGTTTACTACTGCAAAGAATGACAATGTTTGTGATAAGGCTTGATGTTTCATGTAGATCATCAACAGAAATATCAAGCATAGGTTTAGATAAACAAAATTTTTGAGTGTAAAATTGTAAATATTTTCTAATCCATCAGTTTGAACATATATTTTGGGTGCTCAAAAGAACATATGTTTTGGGTGCTCTAAAGAACTGTCTCATTGAGACGGTTCTTTTGCTCACCCACAAAATATGTTTTGGTTGAGAAATCAGAAAAAAAAAAATTTGTTACACACTCTTAACTAAAGGCCTGTCAAGTCTTATTTTGGTCTTGAAGTAGGAACAAAATTTGAAAATATTATCTGATGCAAATTTCTGGCAAGGCCACACCAAATAAATTTTTAGATTCTCATCCAAATTTTGAAGTTTTTTTATTTATTTATTTTTATATTATTCTGACTGCTTTAAAGAACAGAAAGGTACTGAAAGAAACTTTTAATACCTTTAAATTGAATTGTCAAATTGAGTAAATAAAAACCAGATTTTTTTGCAAATGCTGACAAGAAAAATTATACTAAAAATTTTCTTTTACATGTATAAGCAAATTAAGAAATAGGAGTTTTTCTGAAAAACCTTCCACCCCAATTTTTTAATTTGCTTATATTTCAGAGGGTGGGTGGGGATGAGAATCTAAATAATTATTTGGTATGGCCTAATGTTTCATTGATTAAAATATATGTATCTTGTAATTTAATGAGAGACTGTCCTGTGATGTTGCTTTTCTAACTTATTTACCAGTGATTATTTTTCCTGCATAGTTTTCTTTCCTTACATAATGGTGTTGGGTGAACTTAGCATATTCTACACATACCAATATGTTTAGCAGCGCACAATAAGGTGACTTCTCAATAGTCAAATCATTTTTTTTCTTACAGGTGCATGTATGCAGTGTTTCCCTTTCATTTCTGGCTTTTAAATATACTGACCCTCACTTCCAACGCAAAACATTTCAGGAATGTAACTCTAATCAATATACGAGGTCTTGCTGAAATCATTGTACCGGTCAGGGGTTAATGCAGACATTTACCCAATCAGGTTATGATTAAAAGGGAATGATTGACTGATGAAGTTCTACATTCATTTTCATAAATAAGTGTTTAAACTTTTGATAAAATTGCGTTACAATGGATGAAACAATATATGTAATATTAAAGGTTCTGTTTGATTTTGCGTTTTAAGTGTGGTTCAGTATACACAGAGAAAGTTCTAGGTATTTAAACTTTCCTTGCTGAGTTATCAACAAAAGACATTGCAAATAATATGGAAACAGATCAGGCTCGACTTTGATTTTTGTTGGCCCTGAACTGGATCCAAACTACATGTATATGGCACTTTGGCACGTTGATGCCAATCTCAAAATCTACTGTCACATGATCAAACTGTGAAATAACTTACAGCATGACTTTTTAGGTTCTTTTGAATGAATTATGAATCAGTTTTAAACCTATAGATCTATATTAACCCTTTGCAGACTGGAAACCTAGTAATGGGCACAGTGAAGACCCAGATGGAATGCCGCAGAATGCGGCATTTCATCAGGGTCTGCATTGTTTGCTAAGATAAAATAGATCTTCAGAGACAGAAATAAAATAGTTTTTTGGAAATCATATTCTGTAACCCCTCTATATATACAATGGCCCATTCTGATTTAACTGTATAAAACTTTATGGAAGAGTCCAATGGTCTACAAAGGGGTAAGGGATTTTAAAGGAATACATACTTGCAAGTTCTGCTTTCCCCTAAATATAAGTACTACTTAAAGCCTGACTTTATTCTGAATATAGATGTTTAATTGTTACTAACAATAGCTCATTTTCTTTTTGGAAAGGTCTTTACCACAGAAGTATATTAGGCTGAAAGTAAAATTTTGTTAGTCCTTTACCTAACCCACTTTTTACCCCACAACTCAAAAAATTATATTGCATTTTCTTGAGGAAAATTTATTTTAATGTTGCAGCCAAAAAGGTTGTTATAAGCTTACCAGGATCATGTCCGCTTTCTACAGAAAGCAAAATATGATATAGTAATTTCCCTACTTACCTACTCAAGACCAAAATGATAGGTAGGTAAAGGACAAATAAACAATTTTTTAAGTTAGGCCTTATGCTGTTTTATAACAAAAATTGTTAAATTTAAAAAATAATCTAGCATGGGATAGTGTATGGTCTTGTGTGTTTCTGGAGAGAAAGTACAGAAGATTAATGAAACTATAGATACATATTTGTTAAGGAAAGTCTAATATACATGTTCAATATTTTGCTTATCTAGTTCTCCTGCTCCGGAACCCAAGTCCAAATCTCCAAAGAAGAGGTAGGATTGAAATATTCACATGAAACTTATAAGAGACTAATACCCCTATTCCACACAGGCCCCGAATCCCACAAATTGCCACTATTTGACAAATATTCGGATTCGTGGCTGAAACGTACTTGGTTCGTGAAGATCGTTACTGAATCGTACAGTCCGTAGTCAGTTCTTGCAATTCCTAGGTCTATCGGGTATTCAGCTCAAAAGTTTTGAACTGTTCAAAACTTTGGCCACGAATTCCCAGATTCGAAAAATTGTGCTTGATTCATAACAAATTCCTAATGCATTCTTGGACATGGTAATTGAATCGTAATCGATTCGGAGGCTTTCTTAGGCACTTAGCTACTCTTAGCTCATTCGTGGGGAATCGGGAGATTAAGACAAGCAATAAAACCAAGGAAGAGATAGTAGAAGGGTTTTCCCTTAGAGTAACTACCCCGTCATGCGCATGTGAGCCAGTCCTAGAAGTGAAAACAGATTTGGCAGATTCAGGAGCCCAATCAGTATCAGTCTAACTCCTGGCTGGTGATTTTAATTTACCAATGGCAAACCACCATATTTTTCAAATTCAAAGAGTCTGGGCCTGCGCCTCTCGACTTTAACGTAGTTGTTTTCTTCTAGCTATATACACAGTATGTAAACTGAAATAAACATCCTGTACCGCTCCTCCGCTAGCTCACGCCTTATAAACATGAATAACAGCACTTGTGCGTAACCAGTAGTCGGAAAAAGCGTGTATTTATTTTTTATGTACACGTTTCGATTTATATTGTTAGCGATACAGACAATACACATTCGAACAAGGTAAGAAAATCCATTTTATCTATTTTATTCCATGATTTTAACGGTTTCCTCCTTTGCATTTTGCTTTGTTAAAAAACGGCTTGCTCACAATCAGAGCCGTTCTGTGTCAAAAACGAGCTTAAATGCCAGATTGCACGGTTTTAGTGGAATTGGCAATCACATGTATACATGATTACATGGTTGTAACTGTAACAGTTACATAGATCTATGGAAAAATGAATTTTAATAGGTGGGCCCTCACAATTACAGCTGTACCAACAACTCTCACATCACGATTTCCGACATCTGGTTACGCACGAGTGCTGTAATTCATAATGTATAAGGCGTGAGCTAGGAGGAACGGGTACAGGATGTTTATTTCAGTTTACATACTGTGATATAAGTAGCTGTTCATTTCTACAACTGCTATACGAGGAATATTCATTTTGGAACTGATGCCCCCGAAGCATGGATGGGCCTTTTTTTATAATTATCATGAGTGAAAATCTCACAAATCGTCACGAATCTTGGCGGATTTCTGCTAATTCGTGCCAAGTTTGTGCTGCATTCAGCGTATTCTTAACTAATTCGTGATTGATTCTTTAATTTGTTGCAGTATTTCCAAATAGGTTATTGCACATCGTAGTGATTTCCGCACAGTATGGTGGCGACTCAGGCCAAATCCAGCAGAATCCCGCAAATATTCGTAACTGTTTCTTACCTGTTTCGTAACTGAATCGTAGAACATCAAGAATGGGTTGAAAATTTACAATTCTCCACGAATCCTAACATTTATCAATTCTTGATGATTTGGGCAATTTGTGGTCTGTGTGGAATAGGGGCATAACAGGCCCCCAGATAGGAGTGCGTAACTGAAAATTATTTTTCTTTATACTCGACCAAAACATATGTTGTGGGTACTCAAAAGAACCGTCTCGAGGAGACAGTTCTTTTGAGCACCCAAAACACATGTTTAAACTGATGGATAAGAAAATAAACGCAATTTTACGCTAAATATTTTTGCTTAACTGCATGGCCCTATGGACTCATTAAGCCAGGATTTTGAAAGAAAATTTCAGGCGATTTCTTGTCACTCAACCAAATCATATTTTGTGTTGACTCAAAAGAATCATCTCACTGAGATGGTTCTTTCGAGTACCCACAACATGGTATTTGTATGGAAATTTTTTGAATGGTTGATATTTCTGAAACTATTCAAATCTTATTGTTTTACATTACAGTTTTTAGATTATGTCTAAACAAATGAAAAACAACAACAACAAAACAACCAGTGAGTAAAATGCCTAGGAATTACATAAAATGCCCAGGAATTACAATCTTATTTCTATAAAAAAGCGGGTTTGGTGGCTCAGTGGTAGAGTATAGCAGGGGTGGAAATTTCTTAAAATTTCTACTTGTCCTACATCACCATATATTGGTCATTCAATAATTTACATTGGAAGCAGTCAAAATTTATTATCGTCCTAAAGCATAAGGCGCTCCCCATGGCAAGCCAACCAGCGGATTTTTCCAGCCCTGGTTAAAACTTGAGATGGAAGTTCTCCGGTTAGAGACTCACTGCAGGCACTGTGTTGTGTCCTTTAACGAGACACTTGTCATTGAGGCTTATGAGCAGGACACTTTATCCTCTGTTTAATTCTGGTTTAGCCCAGGAAGATAGGAAATCTTCTTAACATGACTGAAAAATCGTTGACTGGAACATAAAGCATCCACACAAACATATAAAAAATGTTTTAATGTGTTGTCATGTATGACCTACTAGTGCAAATTATCGAGACTGCATATGACCTTTGTAGCAGTTAACGAAAATAATTGCTGAAATATAAGGGATGACCAGAAAACTGCAGTTTTCAGGTTTTATAATCTTAACCCCTAAAGTGCCACCTGTAATTTGCAGCAGACAGCAATTTCAAATTTTGCCGCTTTTTCCAAAAATAACAAATAAGGCATGATATTACATGAGAATCGTCTGCTGGCAGACGATTCTCATGTAAATCATTCCTTATTTCTTTCGAAAATTAGGAAAGATGTTGCCAAATTAAGACTTAAAGCACCAATATTAAAACTGAAATTAAGGCGGGGACAATTTAAAGTCATGTCTAAACGCAAACTGAAGAAAAAATACATTAAAATTTATTTTTTGACTGACCCTGGCATGTTTGGGATGTAATGTTTACACACAATTACAACTACTGTATAGAAGTAGGCTACCTTATTTTGGTGTGTTGTTTTGTGATGTAATTGCATGAGTTATTAAAGTCACTTTTAATTGATTTAGCAAGTCTTTTTGACCTTACACGTTTCAAGTTCTATAAGTCAAGAATAGAACCACCCTCATACTATTGGGAGACAACACATTTTCTTGCAAAGGTGGTGATGATACCACAAACGAGTTTGTGTATACTTGCAAATCCGTAAACAAATAATGATAATAGCCTAGGTTATTAAAAAAGAAATTTCATGTTTAAATTGATACATGTGTAGCAGATTTTCCTGAATGGTTTATTCTACAGTTTATTACCAAGTAGGTCAATATTTTATCAAATGTGTCGAAGGTGGATTCACTCCAGTTTACCTGACTGGGAAGTCATTTGCACTGAATCAAAAACACTATAGTCTAAACAGGGTTTTAGTACACAATTAAAATATATGGGCACTTATAATTAGTTTAGAAAATGATGTTGGTGTTATATGTGCATGACTCTGTCTACTGTCGTGCCAACCAAAAGTGACAGTGCCGTAATATTTTGTTTACAACTGTTTAGTAAAACATTATCTTGTACACTCCACTTGAGCTAATGCAAATCGATAGATCACTTGTGTATTAATCCTATCGTGCGGATTAATAAACAAGTGATATATCAATTCTGTGTCTCTTATAACTTTGTAAACAAAACATATCGTCACTGTCACTCTTGGCTGGCAGGACAGTAGTTATCTTGTTCAATGTTAATTTATTTTCTCTTTTTAGTTCATCTGGTCGTAGTAGAAGTCGCAGTCCTGTTAAAAGATCTCGTAGTCCTGTTAAAAGGTCATCTAGAAGGTCAAGGTCAAGGAGTAGAAGTAGAGGGTAAGGTTTTTTTTAACACTTGCTTTTTACCAACGCATAACATTTGGTCAAATATACATGTAGTATTATCAACCTTATCATGTGACAAATAGTTTTGAAACTTTCATTAGGGCCCCGCCAATCGTTGGTGGAGGTCTATTGTTTTTGCCATGTCCGTCTGTCTGCTGTTGTGGTCACTCTTAGTCATTTTTTATCGGATTTCTTCCAAATTTCATACATGGATTGCTTCCATCAAACTCTGTTTCAAGAGCGAATATGGGTTTGTCTGATGAACGATAACCAAGATGGCTGACAAAATGGCATCCGCCTATCAGTTTGCATCCATTGAAGTACTTTGTCTATATAGTATACTGGGCCAAACCTTCACTTTAAATAAATCTTAATTTTAGCTCCTTTTAAAGCTAACCCTCATTGCGGGTGGAGAAAAACTGACTAGACAAATCTTTCCCCAGGGGAAAAAACTGACTGTTACACCACCACTACTTTTTTGTCCTGAAAATATTGTCTCCTTATACATCTGCTGCATATATTTATGTTTTTCAGACTAGATTCTTTCATGGAATTAAACAATATGAACCCTGATCAGACTGCTCCCTCAGCAGTCTGATCTGGGTTCATATTGTTTGCAATATAGGCTATCTAAAAGTATAAACAGACAAGAGGAGGAGGGTACAAATGTCTTGACTGGCAGGCTAAGTGTAAATACTGTAACAACATTTTGTTTGAAATGCACAAGTTGATTTTATTAGATAAAATATAGATCTATTAGTCATTGTTTTATCTTGCAGGAGAAGGAGCAATAAGAAAACTAGAAGAAGTAGAAGTACATCACGGCGACGTAGATCTAGGTCTAGAAGGCGGTCTAGGTCCAGAAGTGGATCAAAATACAGGTAAAGTATACAATCAATAAGTATGAAGTAATCAGTCCATAGCATTTTTCATTTTACAAGGCATTTAAGAAATTAATTCAATTTTTGGAATGTTCATGGTAACTTTGCAAGAGCCCCGAAGTATTCATGATTCCTTAAAAAAATTCCGAAAAATTGCTTCGGGCTTCACGTTACCTTTGCAAGAGACCCGGAGTATTCATGATTCCATGAACATTCCAAAAATTGAATTTATTACTTATAGTTACATTTTATTATAAATATCTAATATATAGAAATTATTAAAAATTTAGGAAACAGAGCAGTTTTGTATTTAATATGTAACCATATCAATGGTTTGGTTGGAGTGAAAAACGGAAAAGCAGGTGTGAACACAGACAGCCAAAGGAGCAAACAAGAGGCTTGTTTTTGCACGTGCAACTCAGGTGTGGTTCGCTGTCAATCACAACACCAGTGTCACTTCTGGCAAATGAATTCAGTGTTCGAAGTATATTGCACGGGCAAGTGAGCTTGGCAGCTGTCAATCAAATTAATGTCATTCATGAGGCTATGAACCGTTGCAAAAATCTAAAGATTCATTAAAGGCTTGCTTTGAAAATGTAAATATTGTCACATCACCGGGAGTAAAAGTTTTCAGGATTATGCAAGAATTCAGGTGTTTGGGGCTGACTTCCACAGGAAATCCTAGATTATGCAAATATTTTAGTTCTGTGTTTCAGGATTTCATTTCCTAAGGACAATTAGCAGCCCCTTTAACCTGAAATTGACCAGAGTATATTTAGCATATTGATCACTGTTTGATTTGAATATCTTTATCCGATTCATGGCTTTCTATCTGAAACATTCATCCATGCAACCATATTCTTAATGACTGAAGTATAGTTGAAAGTGTCATTAAAACATTTGTTGTGTATTTGAATGTTTAATGTTTAAGTAAATGAGCCGTGATCATGTGATTTCCAACAATGTGGCATTTTGACATGAATAGGCTCAGACTAGCCTGTGCAGCCTTCTGTTAAACGTAGAAACTCCAAATGATTCTCAGTCATTAGCTTGATATTCATAGAATATTCAAGCGACTAGCAAAGGCTCTGATCAATACTCTGAGCCTTTGCTGGTCGCACATACCACATTGTTGGAAATCACATGTTGCGGCTCAAATAGCTATGGTCCTGTAGAGACAATCAGTTAACTCTGCCTACCCTAATCACATATGCTGCACCAAATTAAGGCACAATAATTTTATACTAATTTTCCAGTACTAATGTCTCCATTATCTCATCCTAGCATTTCTGAAGAAGAATTTTAACACTTCCATCAGTATTTTCATTAACTTTAAGTCCTTGAAAACTGTTAGAGAGGTTTTTAGAAGTCCTTGAACATTACTCATACTTGCCTGTATGAACCCTGTTATAACAAGGTGTGTTATAAAGGGACTGCACTGTATATATATTTTTCAGATCGCGGAAGGATAAGAAGAGAGACAGAGACAGGAGTCATGACAGAGACAAAGAAAAGAGTAAAAAGAAACACAAAGAAAAGGAGAAAGAGAAGGAGAAAGAAGAGAAGAAAGAGCGGAAGGTGACGAGAAACTACGACGAGGAAGAGATGAACCTGTACGGTGATCTTGACAGGCAATACAAGGCTGAGGAGAAGGCTGTACCCATACAGACCATTACTGGTGTAACCGTTGGTGAGGGTGCCATCAAAGTTGAGGACAGTAATTTACAGCAGGTTGATATGGATATGAGTGATTGAATAACAAGATCTCGAGACAAGATGATTGATGGTGTGTAACAGATATGGTGATCGGATAAAAGAATTGTATATGAAAACAATCCTTATTACTCGACCAAAACATATATTGAGATGGATCTTTTGAACTTTGTTCATCTAGTATTATGACTACGAAGAACTACTTTGAGCCGTGTCATGTGATTTCCAACAATGTGGCATTTTGACACGTGTAGACTCAGACGAGCCTCTGCAGCCCCCTTTTAAACTTAGAAACACCAAATGGTGTTCAGTCAGTAGCTTAACAGTCATAGAATATGCAAGCTACTAGTAAAGGCTCTGATCAGACTGCACGTATGCGCAGGCTGATCTGAGGCTAAGCTGGTCGCTTATACCACATTGTTGGAAATCCCATGCCATGGCTCAATTATGATGTGGTCAGATAAAAGAATTGTAGTTGAAAAAATTCTTATTACTCGACCAAAACATATATCGAGATGGAATTTTTGAACTTTGTTCATCTGGTATTATTACTACGGAGAAATACTTTATTTTTGACTAAGATCAAATCAATTCTTCTAAATTAATTTGCAATTAGTAAAACTTTTCACACATGAAGCTTGAAATCTTGAAAGACTTTGATGAACAAGAAAAGTTAACCAGTTGTTTGGCACTGGTCGTCAATAGGGTTGGAGGGTATACCCTGTTGTAGAACAGTTCATTAGCAATAGGGCTTGCCTGTCGGAAAATGATACTTAAGCATATAGGCATTCAGCTAAGGTCGAGCTGAGCCTGCACATCTGTGCAGTCTCACCAGAGCCTTTGCTGTTGCATACATACAGTTTGGAAATATATGAGTATGAATGTTCTTGCCAAAAGTTAATCAGTTGGCCTTCTTGGATAGCAAATGCATGGACGTCTGAAGAATAATGTTATGCGTATGTGCTAATTACCATACTTAATGAGCCAGATTATAAAAACCCTTTGTGTACTAATAGATTCTTTTGGTTTGATACACTTCCGATGGTTCATTTATACATATATAAGGATATAATTTCAAAACTATGAAGTATTTCTATCCCTGATGATTATAAATATATCTCAGCAAACAGTGTAGACCCTGATGAAATGCCACAGGATGTGGCAGTTCATCTGGGTCTGCACTGTTTGCATAAGTACTTGTTATGGGGTTTCCATTATACCAAGGGTTACTAATCATGCTCAATTTGACCTGATATCGATTGGGAAAAACACATCGAAGGAAAACAAGTTACAGAAAACAAAAAATAAATATCAAAAATGATGATAAAATTGAACGTTGTCCAAGATAGTGTTGTATTGAATCAGTGAGTTTTGTGAGTTAATTCTGTTGTAAATCCTATTGTACCTGGAATAAATAAAACTCCAAATTTCCAGTGTAACAGAGTTAATTTACGATGTAACGGGGTTAATTCCCAGTGGAACAGGGTCTGATATCATATAGATATCTAAGCTGTAAATAGCTGCGCATAGCAGCGCAAAACCAGTTATTTAACACTACTATCCCCATTTAAATGCACTGAATTAGTACACAATTTTTGAAACTAGCTGACCTACATTTATTGGATTTTTCCAATAATTGGAATCAATTCTTTGAGAGGGTTTGTGTGTTTAAAATGCTATAACTTTTTTATTTCTCATTGGAATTTAATGAAATCAACACCATTCTCTTGATATTAAAATGAAGTTTTAGATGAAAAACATCAAAATGAATTTTGTAAAATAAATAAATTCACCTGATTTCATTATATCATAATACTGAACTAGGGGCAGTAATAGACAGAAATAAAGATACCAGGTGTATCTTAATATGTATTGCAATACGGGTTTCCCATATCGCAATATGCTTCTTTGCATATCGATGCACCCCTAATTCCTAGTGACCCAAAATATAGCATTTTAAAGGGACTGCAAAGTACCCTGGGAGACATTCTAGATTTTGATCTTGATCTTCATCTACTTTATATTGTGTGTATGCCAACAGACAAGGTTATGAGTCTTGGCTGCCCACCTTGTAATGGGAAGTAAAATCTCTTGGGCTGACTCGTACAATGTGGGAACTCATTGGAAACATCTGTAGGAGATGCTTCCAATGAGTTAATAGGAGATGCTTCCAATGAGTGCCATTGAGTTTAAAAACATAATTTATTGATTGTAAAAATGTCTTATCTATGGCTAACATTAACTCTGCCTACTAGTGTTATCTGCTGATTACCTTTGCAAAAAGTTTTGACCCAGATCAGGCTCGACATAACATTGGGTGACGCTGATGGTATTCCTGAAAGAATTTTTCGAAAAAGATGATTTTGAAAACAACAGCAGACAACAACAAAAACCACATGCAAAATTGCCAAGTAGGTAAAGAGTTAATAATTCTCAGAAAATCCAGGTAAAGCTAAACACTACCCATGATGCATTGCTTTTGAAATGAAGTTTGTAAGTACTTTTGGCAGAATATTGTGTATTTTACAAACAAAATAATAAAGAATTTGAAAAGGATTGCATGTGTTGGTCTCTTATTATCATTATTATTCATTACCATTTTATGGAGAGCATTTCTAAAGATGGATAGTGACTACAAGTGCAGACCCAGATCAGGGTCTGTGCTGTGCAACACCTTCAGAAATGTTTTGCTTAATATTTCTAGCAACCTCTTAGACTAATCCAACACCATTTAAAGCACTGAAAATGGCATACAGTCCAGTCCCTTTACATCACACTTCATTATAGCTCAGATATGGATATAACATGTTGTGACTCCCAAATTTTTTATCGTGGAATTTTAGAGAAATTATAGGAAAACAACCATGAAATGGTCATTTTCCTAGAATTCCTTTGTAAAATTGTCCCCTTATAACACAATTCTCTTTTAACACAGCCCATTCCCCTGGTCCCCAAATATACGTTTATAAAGAAGTTGCACTGTATTTGGCATAAATACAGTGCAGTTCAATCTTTTAAAAATAATTTAGATCAAAGCCAGTGGATCAGGATCCCACATATGATTAAATGTGACTGGCTGAGACATTTTGATCCCGATGGTGGTTCACCCTTGCTCTGCTGAATCAAATAATATACTTGATCCATTTCTGTTTTTAGCAAGTCCAGTCCCATGACTCAATGAATTCATAAGAAACATTGAAAATAATGTTCATCCTAATTATGTTTTCTGCTGATTTGGCTTAGTTTTCAAAAATGGATATTTCTGAGCTCAGCAGGAGAAGGACATACAATTAAATAGGGCCAAGATGGAAAAGTTAAAATACAAATGTACAAGTGAATATGACCAGGAAATACCACAATCAAAGATAATAGACAAACCCATGGCACCAAGAAGAAAAGAAACTAGACCACAAAGACACACATAAAAGCAAGAATATTATAAGCAAAGCAATCCACTCTTCTTCAGCGAGATGATTACTGAACTAGAAAAAAAAACAAAGCATGCATAGAATGAGAGCAACAACAAAGAACTAACAAGAGAAAGGACAGTAGCCGCAGCTGGAGGTGCTTAAGGTCACTACCAACACCAATAACCATAACTCTTGCATGACTAAACACATTTTGCCTAATAACTTCAAAATGTGTTTCCATATTTACCTGAAACTTACCGAGATAAATGGAATTGGCATGCCAGACACAAATATTATGCATTAAACTATCTACATATTTCAGCAAGAGTCACTGCCCCTGTTTATTATTTTACCATTGTTTTGTATGGGAAAACTGCAGCAAAGTGAATACCGTTAAAAGCTCAACAACTTGTAAAAACATATTTTCTAAATTGGATGAAAGCTGTTCTTAACCATTACTATGTCATACTATAGATTAAAGGTTGCTTCTGCCACATTTTTATTTTTTAAACATGAGTTATTGCCCCTTAATGTTAATATTTACATAGAAAATGGGTTGAATATCAAATTTTGCAGTAAAGCATTTTTAGTTTGAAATGCATACTGTTAGGGGCAAAATGATCAGGGTACATTGGGATATCTCGCATGTTCGTGTTGGTCTATTTCTGCCGCTTGCAGACAATTTCTAACCGGTGTGTACATTTGTTTATCATACCGGTACCTGTCAAACCTCTTCTTAGATAACCTCACCGCCGAGGCAATAAGTGCAAATGGGCGGACCATGTGATAAAATAACATATTCTTTAAACTTACATGTGCAGCTATCCAGTGAAGCCACAAGTGTTCAGGCTTATTGAAGCCTTAGTAAGAATGAATAATTTAGGAGTGAAAATTGCAGCTCATGAACAAAAGAACACACTAGTTCAAGTTTTCTGCAGTGACGAGTCTCATGCATCCATTAACTCTTTGCATGCCCTTTTGTCATCTGCTGACTTATTTCAAAATTAACTTTTCAAAAATGCAAAGGTTAACAGCAGACAACAAAAGTTGCAGCAAGCAAAGAGTTTAGCATCTAAAGTCCCTTTGTAAAAGCTTTCAGCTAATGATGTTTTGAACAGTTTGCATGAGACTGTAATCTTATAGAAATAACAACATACATTGTAGCTAGCACCTGCTTGTTTAATACCAAAATCACATAATATGGCACAGTAATAACAAAATTGGCAATTAAAAACTAACAATCATGTATAAACAACAATATAGATCATGTACAGTAAAACCTGTCTTAAGCGGACACTCAAAAATAGACAAAACAAAGATCTTAATGACAAATGGTTGCTTAATGAAGGTCAAAAGTATTGCAGAATGCTCCCCTTGGAGCATTCTGCAATACTTTTGACCTACATTAAGCGATAATTGGTCTTGAAAACCACCTTTTGGTCTCTGAGAGTGGTCGCTTTAGACAGGTTTTACTGACTAACAATACCATATTCAACAGATCAAGCACACATGTTGCTATAAGGGCACACCAAGACCTTTTTGAATTGAGAACGCTATATAAACTGATTTCAAGCCTAATGTAGCGAGCTGCTGTTTAGTTCTAGTTCAACCCAGGAAGACAGGAAATTGTCCAGACATGACTGAAAAATTGTTGACTGGATAGTAAAGCATCAAAATGATCAAACCAGTTGTGCAAACTCATTATGGATACAGTATTAAGAACCTATCACCTGTACTATTTTCAAAAAGTATACTGACTTCGACAACAAATGCCTCATCTAAAAGTAAGGTTAACATAGATATCTCATAGACACCAACATCTTGCATCAGTCAAACGCTAGGCTACGCCTGGTCAGGTAAAGTAACCCTTACATTTTAACGGAATATGCTAATGTCAATTCTTGTGAAAAGGCTGGTATTACTCTTGTAAATACGAGGGTTGTCCCAGTAAATCGTGGACTTTTGTTATAAAATGAGACTGTGTGTCAGGAATTCTATGAAATTTTAATGATATGTTTATATACATATAAGACACATTCTCTACAAATATGGATGAAATCACAGTTTAGATAACAAAGTTATGAACTTTTACTTGAGGGTGTCTCGGCGTATGCGGAGCAAGTCGCAAATTATTTTGCTGCATTTTCAAAGAGGGGTGGTCAAATACTTTAACTCTACTCTTATTATATAAGCTTAAATGGTAACAAATATTGCCATCTATTTGTTGAGTAGGTGTGCCTGGTTCAAATAATGACTATATAGTTAGTTTAGATATGTTAAGCACACAAAAAAGCGAGATATTTTAGATTTAATACGAGATAACATATTTACCATTAAAATAACTAACAGAAAAATAGCATGTGTTCTGTTAAATTGACGAACAGAAGCTTGTCTTTGTGATGTTACTAAAATAATTTTACACGGTATCCATTTTACGATACTAGTGACTGTTCTACCAATCATTTAACATTAAAAGAACGTGGTTTTATGTTTTTAATGAGCCAAAAAATATCATAAGTTTAATATTTGCGCCGTACCAATCTCATAATGTTAACTTTTTCTGAAAAATAGAAATGTAGTAGGTGTGTAAAATATTTTATAAAATAAATGCGAATGACCACAAACTTTTCAAATTTTCAACACTTTACCTTACATAGTTACTAGTTGATGTGACAATGCCTTGTTTGAAATGCAAAAGCGAAATTTGATTAAATGCACACTACCTTTTGAATTAGATGAGTTTCATTGAACATATTTTGATGTGCGCCGCTCACGCGGACATACCATCAAGTAAAGGTTCATAAATTTGTTATCTAAACTGCGATTCCACCCATATTTATACAAGATATTTCCCATATGTATATAAAAGCATCCTTTAAATATCATAGAGTTACTTGTACACAGTCTTGTGTTATAACAAAAGTCCACGATTTACTGGGTCAACCCTCGTACATGTTCTTATTAGGTGAGGATAAGAAGAACTAGACAAAGTGCTCAGAGGGGTCTCATATACCCTGACTACAGTGAGCCACTTTAGTTACGCATCACTTTTTCAGGGCCCACACTTTTTACCAAAAATGCTAGAATCAAACGTTCTCTATGATAATTGACTTATTGACATTTTATCTGTTTGATGACATTTTATCTGTTTGATGACATCGAAAAAATATCGGAATCACTCATGCGAATCATTCTGCTAACTCAAAGGTAATTTAGATAAAAATGCATGTATGCAACCTGAACGTCTTTATTTTCTATTTGCGTTTTGCACTCGGTATTATCTATGCATAGTGATCATTGTGACAGAAAAACACGCAAAACAATTATTTTATTCAAGTAAAACCCCCTTTTTCGGTCGTTGAATTTAGTAACACCGTTACTGTTTGAAGAAATGCTCGTTTTGATGTCACATTAAGGTCAGTTACAATAACCAAACAGGTTTTCCTTCGCAAATTGTTTTTTATGAGTCAGTTGTTGACATAGAAGTATCAAAACATTAAACATCTTATCATTGACACGTCTTAAAGCCTTGGTAGTAGTGAAATCATCACTAATGTCAACACCATGACCCCAATAAATCCATTAATTTTGTTTGGAAAATAAACGGCAAATACATTGTTGTTTAAAATGAAATTATAAAAGAAGTGTTTTGATAACTAAATTACTCAGAATCATAAGAAATTTTAACTAACTTTAAAAAAGTACTAAAACCAACTTTTTTCAAACCTTTGCCGGCTGGGAACCAAAATTGTAAAACGTTTTAAAAAATGATGAAGTTAACAAACACATTCTAGTCTTAGATATTGCCAAGAATAAATCAGCTTTTATCTCTGGCATAGCAGAAATTAGACCCTGAAAAAAGTGCAATGTGATCTGAGTGTCATTCAAATAATGCAATGTGAAATGGTGTTTTGAAGGTAGTGTCCTTCAAGATCCATTTTCTCATTCCTTTCTGATCTGATCACAATGCAATTTTAATTGCTAATGCAAATATAGATGCGCTTTACGCTGGTAGTCTCAGAATAAAAATATCATATTTCTTTTCCTAGCAATTTTATAAGTGGTGCGTAACTAAAGTGCCTCACTGTAGTGCCAACACCTTTTTAAAAACCGGCCAAGTATGTATCTTGGGGGCCCTGGAGATGGATGGCACTGGTAAATGGTATATCAATACAACATAGAAATATTCAGTCATACCGTATGTGAATTTAGCCCATGACAGTGATCTCAAATACTTTAACATTTATATGAAAATTCTATGTCTGTGACCTTGACCTCAGTCACAGCCTATAAATTTTAATAGAACTTAAAACACAAAAATTTACCTTTGGCACAACGGAGACAAACAAATGTATGTACTAACTAGGAAAGGCAAAATCCATATACCTCTAGATACTTCGTATGTCGGTGTTTAAAGATAACAAAATAATACTGCTACATGTAAGCATAGCTCCAGATAAGGATTGGAGGCAATTGGGTATTTACCCACCTCTTTTTGGCTTAATTGGGTATTTCAAAATTTAAAATGGGTATTTCAAGTTTTTGTATTGGGTATCCATCTGAAAGCAAATAAGCAATGAAAGCGGGCCTTGTTTCTCTTGATTTTTTTGTTTACTTTCGGTTTCACTTTCAGAAAGCACACTGGCAATATAAGTATATCTGAGATCGCTATTTCATACTTATTTCGAAAAACCAACGTATCTATCAAGTCATCTTTGATTCTTCAAACCACCAATGCAGTATTAGGGTTAGTTACGATATGATATCATTCAATTGCTCTGGGGCTTTTTCGCCCACATTACGCCATTGTTACTGTAAAGCCAGACGAATGTCGTTATTGTGTAAATATTGGGTATAGCTAAACAGCGCCAAGAATGTTCCTGGACTGGTTAACAAATTAATAAATTAGATTCGGCGCCACGTCGTCTATAAATTTGTACCCAACAACAGCTTGAGATGCGAAAAACGACAATCGGAAACTGAATACTATAGCGTCATACACTACGAAAAAGTTGGGAATTGAGTATCAAGGATTTTTAATGCGTTTTTGTACGCACAGAAATGAATTTAATTGCGTTTTCACGTTCACGAAATTGCGTAAATACGCAATACGCAGCCTTATCTGGAGCTATGTGTAAGATTATAAATTATCACCATTTAAACAAACTCATTCAATAAGATCTAAAACATTGCTAAAATGCATTTCCGGTTGACTTAAAAGTACCAAACCGAGTTGAAGTAAACGTGGTTTCCGTGACATCCATATTTTTGATAAAATTTTCTTGTGTCCGATCAAAAAACTATATACTGTGCATACTTTTAAATGGGCCTCGGTGTGAGATACCCAAACTTGTTGCATGCTAACAACAAAAGGCATAAACCAGTCTGCCCTGTCTTCGAGGTTACTGATCAGGTAAGACTCCAACCAGTCTACCCAATTACAGAGACTAGCTAGGTAATGGAAATGTTGCATGGAGCAAATTTGTCTACGGTAAATGTTTTAAAATTTCGAACACTTTTTTTCTTTCTGTTTTCAAATACATTGTTGGTTTTCAGGACTGGAATTTACAAAATTCTTGTCAGAAAAGCAAACAGGGAAGACCCTGATCAGACTGCTTCTTCAGAAGCAGTCTGATCTGGGTCTGCCCTGTTGGTCTAGACCTTTTTAGTAGACCGCTAATGTTTGAAAGTTTAGAACATTTACAGTACCATGCTATCCAGACAGCAAATAACAAAGGCACTGATCAGACTGTGCTTATGCACAGGCTGGACTGTGCCTTAGTTGTTTGCATCCGGCAGTCAGAGTTTCTCACATCAAGACCCATATAATTCAAACCAGTCTCTATAGCTGAGCAGGGTGGTTTGAGCCCTACCTTCTCACAAACCCAAGAGACAAGTTTTATTGTAATGTGGCTCAAATGAGACAAGCCAAGCATTTTCCAACTTTGTAGGTTCTTTTGCAGACGAGTTGTTTTCTAGATAGTTTAGATGGGGGAAAACTTACTGCCAAATGAACACAGTATATGGCCCTGCCAAGGAAATAATGGAATTAATACTATATAAACTGGTCAAAATAAGTTAAGCCCCATGTCATTTTTTTCCATAGCCATATTGCTAAATTTCTAAAGTTTAATTGTTTATTTTAAAAAAAATAGAAGGTAACTAAAAATTTCCACCCAAGTTAGACAACAATATCTTAGGTGTAATTACGCAAAGTTGCAATTGAAAATATCAATATTCTTTCAGCATGTGCTAAATTTTCCAAAATTATCAAAATTTTTGCCAATTTTACTATAGCAATGATAGGGAACAAACAGGACATTTACTGGAATGTCTAAAGCTCTATGGAAAATTGATCAATACAAGTGAAATCTAGCACATGTTGAGAAGAAACATTGCTGCTACTTTGCTGAAAATTTTATCGGAAAATCTTGTTTCAGTAAAATGTTATTATAACATTACATTAAGTCTATGGTAAAATTTCCGGTGGGGCTTAATTTATTTTGACCAGTTTCATAAAATCACTCTTCACATCCTCTGTATACAAATGAGTTCTTTCATCTGATTTGATGCAACGAATCTGGGATGGTTCAATATACATACCAAGACCTGATAGAATTTACAAATTAGGATGTACCACCCAAAATTCTTGAAGATTATTTTTTATCTTAGCAAACAGTACAGGCCCTGATGAAATGCCGCATTGTGCGGCATTCTATCTGGGTCTTTGCTGTTTGCCAAAGTAACTATGCAGCATTTCATCTGGGTCTTTGCTGTTTGCCAAAGTAACTATGCGGCATTTCATTTAGGTCTTTGCTGTTTGCCAAAGTAACTGATTAGGGGTTCGCAGTATACAAAAGGTTAAACATTCATACACAGCTATATACTTAAGCTTGAAGTCTGATTGTTGTTCTGAAGCCTTCATCTACTTCAATCCTTTATGCATATGAGCAGCGAAGGCT
Organism: Loripinus fragilis; assembly: GCA_964019695.1. Lineage (NCBI taxonomy): Eukaryota > Metazoa > Mollusca > Bivalvia > Lucinida > Lucinidae > Loripinus > Loripinus fragilis. The sequence goes on from OZ026518.1 coordinate 107,972,176, forward strand.
CTGTTGAAACTGTGATGGTGTGCAGGCTTGTCTGAGCCTTGGATGCTCAATGTGATTAAAATTTCAAGAGCTAATTCAAATTCTGACTGTCCTTAAAGGCTGGTTAGTAGTTTCAATACTAGAACTATAGCAGGATTCAATAGCTACAAAATGTGTAAAAGCAATGACTAAAAGCAATGACAAAAATATACAAACGATAAATCTATAAATAGGGACAACAAACTTTGCAAAAACTGCAATGTTTATTTATATAATAGGATATATTAAATGAGCAAAAAGATACACTTAACTCTTTGTATGCTAGTGATGATTTTTGTCACTGATGATATTACAGGGTTCCCACAGAAATTCAAAAACACAATACCATAATTTATCCATGATTTTCCACGATCAACAATGTAATTTCCATGACTATTTAATGCATGGCCTCCAACCTCCCTTTTATCGCCATCTTCACCATGCTGAGCATAAATGCTGAATCCAGCATCAGTAATGTATTTAAATAAGCATGCTTGTAGACTATGCATGCATTTTGAAATAATTAAAACTTGGTGGTTTCGTCAAATTATTTCACAAAATTCCATGATTTTTCCATGATTATTCAGGGTTTTCTTCAAATTCCATAATTTTTCCATGCATCAAACTTTTTTTGTGATTTTCCAGGTTTTCCATGATTTCCAGTGCTTGTGGGAACCCTGTGAAAACCTTTTCAAATAGTTTTGACCCAGATCAGGACAAACAAAAAGTTCCTGATCAAGACCCAAACCATTTGACACTCTGATAGTGTTCATGAAAGTATTTTTTGAAAACATGAATTTTGAAAAAAATCCGCAGACAGCAAAAAAAGCATACAAAATTACCCAGCATGCAAAGATTTAAACAGTGTAGATACATAGACTGTTGCCATAACAACATCTTCTAGCAAAAACATTTGAGCCACCCCATGAAGGAGAGATAATGATGATAATAATGACCAAGACTTTGGCACTTACAGCATTGGTGAACAGCAAGGGCTCAGCCTTTGCTGGTCACGTCACATACACAAAGTATGTACTATAGATAAAGGTTCAGACCAAATACTGTAAATTCGGGAATTTTCATGAGGGTTTTATTTTTGCGAAACTTCGCATATGCGAATTTTCGTGAAAATTAAATCCTTGCGAATTGGTGAAATCACTCTGTCGTTTATTGTTATGGGTAAATCATGTCCTAGTCGTGAAATTTAAGTGTCAGAAATATGTCTTTCAATGCTATTTGTGCAAATAAAAACCTCGCAAAAAATTCTGATTTTACAGTATTAGGCCTCTAGCCCCACTAGATAGCTACATGTTAACATAGAGTATTTGTATGTGATAAGTACCAAAATCTTGTGAGCTGGCTCATGTAGTTTTTTATATTGACTTTCATCCACTCCTTAACTACGGTAAATGTTCTAAAATTTTGAACCCTTTTCTCGTTCTGTTCTATAAAAAACTTGTTATCAGGGCTTTAATTCACAAAAAAATGTCAGAATAGCTAACAGGGAAGACCCTGATCAGAAGCAGTCTGATCTGGATCAGCTCTGTTTGTCTTTGCCTTTTCGTCAGGTAACTAGTGTTCGAAATTTTAGAACATTTACGTAGTGTCTGGGAACAGCCAATGCTCTCCTGAGACTGTGTATCTTGTCTAGTTTTTTGTATGAACTTTCATCCACTCCTAAACTATGGTAAATGTTTTAAAATTTTGAACCCTTTTCTCGTTCTATTCTATAAAACATTTTTTATCAGGGCTTGAATTCACAAAATACTTGTCAGAATAGCAAACAGGGAAGACCCTGATCAGACTGCTTCAGAAGCAGTATGATCTGGGCCTGCCCTGTTTTGTCTTGGCCTTTTTATCAGGTAACCAGTTTTCGAAATTTTAGAACATTTACCATAGTGTCTGGGAACAGCCAGTGCTCTCCCGAGACTGTGCATCCCGTCTATACCTTCACTCTTTGCTTATGTGACCAGACCCAAAACCTCAGAATCTGACTGATTTTTTATTCTTCCAAGGAGAAATAGACTGCTACAAAGGAAAATGGCAATACAGAGAATGAAAGACCGCAGTTGGCATCTCCAGGTTAAAGCTTCTCTCACCAATTCTTCATGGGTTCAATAGAAAGTCTCTTGGCCAATTCAATCTGAAAAATATACAAATATCATATTCAATGATGATTCATTAAACCTGGAATCCAAAAATTCAAATCTCAGAACAATTTGTATGCAAACTGTTGAACACATGCCTGGAGATAAGAGTGCGAGATCCAAAATTATCTTTCTTATTTCTCAACCAAAACGTGTGTTGTGGGTATTCAAAAGAACCTTCTCAATGAGACGATACTTTTGAGCACCCAAAACACATGTTTAAGTGAATGGGTAAGAAAATAATTACAATTTTATGCCAAAAATCATTAACTGGACCTATATAACGCAATATGGACCAGTGTATGATTTCAGTGTTTATTATAACGTCAGCAAGCAGAGAAGGCTCTGGGGAATCTGCACATATGTGCAGACTCCCCAGAGCATCCCCTGTTCATATACAAAAAGTATGGATGTAGAATAGGGCTCAGACCAAAATTTAAAATTTGAGCCCTTCTGGATATGTCGGAATGTTTTTCAAATCCTGAAACAAATAAACTTGCCTAATTCAGGAAAGCAATATGGTAGATGGTTTAATATTTTGAATACTTGTCTGCCAAAAAAAGCCTAAACAGCGCAGACCAAGATCAGACTGCTTCTGAAGAATCAGTCTGATCAGGGTCTTCTGACTCTTCTCTGTTTGATCTTCTGAAAAGCATTTTGTCGGTTTAAACCTTGACAACCAACATTTTATTTGAGAACAGAAAGAGAAAAGTGTTATTTTTTTTAGAACAGTTACCATATCAATACATTTTAGTGGGAAAACATATATCTGAATATTCCTCATATCTAGTGACATGTTAGAAATAACCTAGCAAAAAATTCAGTAGACATTTTCCTAAATGACAAACAAGACATGACATTGCATGCTTTTGGCTTGTTGTTAAATGTCCCAGTCAATAGCTATGGTCTTGTCTAAACGTTCAGTTAACCTAACCGAGCTTTATCATGGGCAAGCTTGACTAAGCAGTTAACCAGTACTTTGCACATACTTTTGCTTGTAATTGACACCAACCCGAAGAGAATGACTGTAGAAATTATTTCATGATCAATCTCCACGAAAGTATGGAACCGGGCTTGAATCGAACTCATGACCCCTGGATCTGCAATCGGACTCGCTACAGATTGTGCTATGGGGCCCGGTGCATGCACATCAACTGCTGTTAATGTCAAGCCTTAATTTTCCTGAGTATCAAGAAAACTATCAAAGATTGCCATCAATTACAGTTGTGAATGCCATTGTAAGGGTTAAATTATTGTTTGATGTGGCTTATGTAAAAGAACACTTAATTACCCCAAACTTAATCTGGTTGGGATGGTATGGTATCCCTCCTCGGCTATCACACATTGCCATATGTTGTCTCTCTGGGTCTCCGGGTACCAGCACTTCTGTTTCAGTTTCAATCTGAAATAAGAGAAATATTTTTTTCAAACAGCAAATTAATTGATACAAAAATTCTGAGAACTATGGTCTACCGTTTGAAGCATGGACATAGATCCAGATAAACACATATTTTGGTGTAAAATTGTGAATATTTTCTTATGCATCAATTAAAACATTTGATTTGGGTACTCAAAAGAACCATCTCATTGAGACGATTCTTATGAGTACCCAAAACATGTTTTAGCTGAGAAATAAGAAAATAAATTTTTATTGGTAAACATATCACCTAAACTATGAAACGAAGGCACACACCAAGTTTTGTAAATACTGTCTCTAGAGACAGGAAGCTATTAGCCAATAAGAGTAAAAAACATCAAATTGACAAGCAAAGAGTTTGTGCATCATCAACATGACCTTAAGGCTTTATCTTCTTGATCGAAGTTTTGTCACAAAGGGGCAATAAATGTTCCTTATCGATAAGGTTAAATTAGGCCAAGATACATTTTGTTCAAACCGGTCAGTTTAATTTTTATTTTAAATGAGCAACTTCAGAGAATCTTTGTTCTCTGCCCCTTATTCTTTTTAAATATTTTGAGACGGTTCTTTAGAGTGCCCACAATATATGTTTTGGTTGAGAAGTAAGAAAATTATTTTTTGATTTTGCACTCTTATTCAGGGACCTTATCTCAGTATTATACAAGGATTACTAGCTTCACATGAAAAAAGTTTCCACAATGAAAGCTCATACTAACCGGTTGTAAGCCTCTACATATGGTCATTAATTCATCCATCCTGTCCGAAAACCCAGGGGCAAATGCTTCAGGATCAACTGCTATAAAACACTGGCCCTAGAAATACAGTTAAACCTGTGTAAAACGGCCACTCTCAAAAAGACGGACAATTGGTTTTCAAGATTATCACTTAATGCAGGTCAAAAGTATTGCATGCAGTACTTTTGACCTTCATTAAAGCTGCATAGTCTGTAATTTTTGATCTTTTAATTTTAGAACTAATGTTTCTATTTTTCAAGAACACAGTAAAAAAACTAAAATTCAGGTATACATTTTACCAATTTCGTAAATCTTAACAAATTATCAGTATCAAAACAACAGCATTTATGTTAAAATTAACTGTCTATAATTATTGGAGGGACGCAAATAATTACCAACAAGAGAAAAACACACCTGTTTTATAAGATAAATCACTTTTCCGTGCAGTTTTCAGCTATAGTGAACAGATTTATTGTGAAAACATAACTTAATTCTACTTTTACAAAGATTTAAAAACAAAATAAAAAATTTCGAAAAATGTTCATAGTTGCAGACTTAGTCTCTTTAAGCTACCATTTGTCATTAAGATCTTGGTTTTGTCTATTTTTGAGTGGCCGTTTTACACAGGTTTTACTGTGGTAGAAATATAAATATGCACCAAAATAATATCAGTCAGCTCATAAGATTTTGGTACTTATCCCGAAATGTGACCAGCCTGCACAAACTAGCCATGACTTCCCTATTCACACACACTAAGTTCGGTAGTAGATGACCATTACTACCAAAAACTAGTTAGTATACCCTGTTTTCACTGGATCAGTACTAATGCGTGTTTAAAGTATGAAGTATCATATTCTCATAGAACTTATATCCTGAAATGTGACCAGCCTGCACAAACTAGGCATGACTTCCCTATTCACACACACTAAGTTTGGTAGTAGATGACCATTACTACCTAAAACTAGATAGTATACTTGTTTTCACTTGATCACTACTGATGCATGTTTAAAGTATGAAGTATCATATTCTCACACTCACAGGCTGGCCCATGAATATATACTGAGGGAAAAAAGTTTAGCAATAAACTTTGGGGATTCACAGTTTAGAAGAGATAGGACTTTTAATTTCATAATAGCAAAACTATATGTTGAAAAACATTCATGAGTACGATGAAATTAAACGGTTGACATTTCACATATATTAAATGTAAAGTCTGATTTTAAGTCCCCTTGCTAAAACAGCTTATCTGGCAACATCGCAAATATTTTTCTGCTAAAAGATTCCTTTTTCCATCAACTGTTTAGATCTAAAGCCAATATGTGAAAACCTGTTTAAAACTGAATGTTCTGTTCACCATTCTTGTACAGTTTTTAGTTGAAAATCGTATTTTTCAAATTACCTCCTTTCAATTGAATAGTGTTTAGAATTAAAATGCTCAGCAGATCAAATCCTCGCTATGAAATCGGGATTTGTTTCTTTTGACCTCTTGCGGGTAGCCATTTGATCATTTTCAAACAACTGACATGTTTGTGGACTTGCTAATGAAAAGATCTGATGCTAAAAAGATCGCCTATGGGAAAACCCATTATAACTAATTGCTAAACTTTTTTCCCTCCGTATATATATCAACAAAATATTGAATGAACTACAAAAGTGTTATCAACTGATCACATAAGAAACTAGCATTGTTTTCAGAGAAAATAGACGTTCCCACCATAATCAACCAAAGCTGACCTATTTAGCTCTGTTGTGACCTTGAAAATTAGGGCAAGGTTACCAAAACTTAATAAAGTCTTCATCATGCCTAAATGTTATATCTATTTGAGCTGCACCATGAGATTTCCAACAGTGTGGTATGTGTGACCAGCAAAGGCTCAGAACAGCCTGCGCATATACGCAGTCTGATCAGAGCCTTTGCTAGTCGCTTTAATATTCTATGAATGTTAAGCTACCGACTGAACACAATTTAGGATTTCTAAGCTTAAAAAGAGGTTGCACAGGCTCGTCTGAGTCTACACATTGTCAAAGTGCCACATTGTTGTAAATCACATGTTGCTGCTAATTTAAATTTGGTTCCAACCTGCCCTGACACTAGTTCATGAGATATCTTGCACACAAGAAAAAGTCATGACAAAGTGGCCAGGATCTGCTCCAAAAACAATATGTCCCCCCCCCTTTGGTGGTGAACATATGTCATTTATGGAGGTTCAGTTCAAATTAAGTGATGGCTAAAAAGTGTTAAATTAACTTTGAATTGAACATGTGGCCTTTCATAATTGCATCTAATATTTGGCACCGAAAATCTGTTCATGTAGATATGTTTGCTAATAACACTGAACATTGGATGCTGATGACCCATGCTCCATTGTATATATCGAGAAGGGGGGGGGGGTGGTCACAGGTTATAATTTCCTAAGAGATTTGTATTTCTTTCTCTGAAAATCCTTTTTGTCTTAGCAAAAAGCACAGACCTTATGAAATGCTGCATTTGCCAAAGAGCACATTTATGAGTCACTAGTATACAAAGGGGAGGGGGTAAACTAAATAAGACAGGCTGCATGGGCCACCTAGCTCTTGAGATTTTGGTACATATGGCATATCTTCAAAAATGCATCATCGGTTGCCTAATGGGGCTAAAGACTTAATTTTGGTCTGAGCCTTCTAATACAGTCAAACCGGCTGTTGCGGCCACCTCTATTAAGCGGGACCCTCCCTTAAGCGGCCATTTTAGAGCCCCCCCCCCTGAACGATTTTGAATTCAAATGCACCTTTATTAAGCATGCACCTGTCCAATGCGACCAGCGGTTGGCGAAATTCGCCCCCAAACACTGAAATTGTGTCTTTAAACGGCCAATTTCTGCACCTTGATGCGGCCAGTTTCGACTCAATTTCATTGATTACCTTGTTTGCACCGGTCATATGCTTGGTGCAATTAAACTCCCCAGCAGTGGTGTCTACCGGAATAAATTCTTCAACGGCCGCTACCCTATGTCGAGGTTATTGGGCCCGACTATTTGGAAGTTTGTGGTGCAGTCGAACCAAAACGGGGCCGAAATCAACTAAGTTCAAGTGTTTACTCTGATAAAACACTACAACATGGTTCAGGAAACCAGCACATATGGATTAAAAACAGCGTTGACAGTAATCGAAAACCTGAATACACTAAACGAACACCACTTGTTGATTTTTTTGTAAGCGGGTAACCATTATTGCAAGCGGGTAACCAGTCGTAGAGCCAGTCAGCTGATAAAATTGTCGACATCAAAGCATGTTGCCGCCAAAGTTCATTCATCCATACTGTGACAGATGTTAAACGGTAAATGTGTGAAAATCTATATGCAAAGTAATACTCTTTGCTGGAGGCATATACTTACTACACAAGGATGCAAACTTTACTTAAAGTCAACAAGCAATAGCTTTTGAGAAAAAAAAATTTAGTAACAAATTTGAACCATTTTCCGATTCTTTTTCACCTGAATAAATTTACAATTCTAACAACATTCTCTTCATGTTGAGTAGTACGATGGCCATTAAACATGCATTTGCTTATCAAAAATCAAGTTTTAGCTTCTAGAAAAAATATGATTAGCAGTGCTATCTCTACTCTTTTGACATCCATGGGAATCTTTAGACAGAACAGACATGATTTTGTTTATTTCATATTTTGTTATGTTTTTTTTTTCATTTATATATTTTATGAAGAAATGCAATAACTGCAGCAGTGTTGTCCTAAATCTTTACACTTTTCAACTCATTATTATATGGGTATCGTCAACTCGAAGCCAATATTCCTTCGAGTCCTCAATCATATGGCCACCTAAGCTGAACCTCTATTAAGCAGCCATCTGTCTTAAGCAAGCAATTTTGGATTATCCCTTGACCACTTACTTAAGACAGGTTTGACTGTGAGTGAGCAGTGAAGGCTCAGAGTTGATACTGCAAACATGTGCAGGCTTGACTGAGTCTACACTGCTAGCCCATGCAATAAGTATCCAAAGCTTGTCACAAATGTGTGCTGGCTCATATTTGTGACTTTAGTTACACAAGACTAATCAAAATATTTGAGCCAGTGTAATTAGATTTTAGCCCTTAAAGGGCCAAGAAAAAATGCATCTGAAAATTTGGTCTGCTGAAGTCGTCTGCAGCAAATAATTGCCTAACATTACTGACGAATTAAGTATATAAGCAAACAGCCTGGACCCAGAACAGACTGCTCCTGTCTGATCTGGGTCCACACTGTTTGCCATAGAGGCTTGTTAAACATTTCAGCAGACGAGAAAAGCAGACGACTTTTGTTGCGATTGGCGCATTAAGGGTTAGTACTTATAGCATTTGTGCTAAAACCTCTAATAACTCTTTGCCCCTATCTGGGAAATTTTTCATGCTTTTTTTTTAAATCAACTTTTTCCAAAATTTATTTCACAAATAACATTTGAGTGTCAAACAGAATGGATCAAACTGTTTGCAAAGGTTATCAGCAGACGACTCTAGGAGATAAAGAGATGAACACCCCTGCTCACATATCCAGAAAAGCAAGGTCTAAATTTTGGCCTGAGCTTTCTTCTACATCCATACTTTATGTATGCAAGCAGCGAAGGCCTTGGTGAGTCTGTACATTTGGGCAGACTCACCTGAGCCGTCATTGCTTAACAATGTGATAAGTATCAAAGTCTACTGTGCTGGTCCATTTGAGTAACTAACTCTTTATCTCCTCGTGACGTCTGCTGATATGTTTTGCAAACAGTTTGGACCCAGATCAGGCCCGACACCATGATAGTATTCCCGAAAGAATTTTTCGAAAAAGTTGATTTTGAAAAAAATCAGCAGACGACAAAAAAGTGGAAAAAGTTTCCCAGGGGGCAAAGGGTTAACCAACAAATGAGCCACTACCAGGTTAGCTACTCCATCAGTTTTCTTCCACTGTCTTATATTTGGTCCAAATGCTGAATTTCCCAGTATCCCACAGAATATTTCAACTAACATAGCCAGACCATAGCCTTTATAACCAGCTAAATGAAAGAAAGTGAAAAATACATGTATATTAATCCTAACCATACTGGGTATTATGAACTACACAACTCTCCAATTTTATCCAATTAAAGAATTAAAGGGAAACGTACACAAAATATTAATGTAACTTAAGCTGACAGTTTTTTACAAACCATGATGCTTAGTAAAAATTTCAGTTTGGAAGATTCAGGCTTTGAAATGTTTCAAAATTACTGTGATGGACGCCGCCATTTTGATTTGGCAGTCATGTGACAGATTTCTAAAAATAGCTATACACAGGAGTATTAGTGAAGCATAACTCTGGTGTATTTCAAATAATAGTAACACCAATAAAAAACCTGACTAGTATTTTAGTAGATATATACACTGATATAAATGATATTTGAATTATTCAGTTGTGAGGTTATGACGTCATTACTCGCAGCTGTTCACCTGACTTGTACCACGGTAGCCATTGTTTAAACTTTCAACAGCCATATATCTTCTAAACAGTTGGTCAAATCTGCATGATTATTTTTACAAAACACCCCAGTTTGTTACCATCTTTCATATAAAATTTACAGTTAGCTTTGTAAGTGTTTCCCTTTAACTTGCAGGATTCCATATAAGTGTTTTCAAGCAGACTGGAAAATGGTGTGGGTCATTATTGAGAACTGCTTGGAATTAACACATTAATCTTCAGCATAGGATATGTCTAGGTTCAGCATGTTGAAGGTTTAAAATCAACTAAAACTCACATTTTTTACTATCAATTAAAAACATTACATTCTCTATAATTATAGATCGTAATGTTAAAATGATTAAAAACCCTGATGTTGTAAGATGGCCAAGAATTGCTCTCCCAATATCTCTCAGTCCTTGGAGCCATTTTATTCTGTGGAGTGGAACAGCATGAGCAATTTGGTAGATGACAACAACTGTGTGTAATTGGACCAGCTGATCTTGATAAGAAGTTTTTGAAAGATATTTTTCTTTTTTAACTTCTTTGGCCATCTTTAATTTTCATCCAAACAACATGAGCCAGTTCATGAGATTTTGGTACTTATCATATATGCCAGCAGCAAAAGCTGGTTTTAATCAGGTTGGAACTTGCCAAACTATCACCCAAATCCCCATGTATTTCAATTTGAGCTGCGTCATGTGATTTCCAACAATGTGGCATTTTGACATGTGCAGACTCAGACGAGCCTGTGCAGCCTCCTTTTAAGCTTAGAAACTTTAAATGGTGTTCAGTCAGTAGCTTAACAATCATTGAATACTCAAGCAAAGGCTCTGATCAGACTGCCCGTATGCGCAGGCTGATCTGAGGCTTTGCTGGTGGCACATACCACATTGTTGGAAATCTCATGCACTGGCTCATTTTACTTTGTCATTTCCCCTCCCAGTAATTTTAGTTTGTGAAATAAGCAGGTAATTTGAGTCATCAAGATTTGAAGTATGGGTAGTTCAGTATATTTACCTGTTAATTCTGATCCTCCAAGAGGCATGAGACCACCACCATTCAAGACTGGTTCAGGATCATTTGAAACCTAGATATGAAAATGGAACATGTTGAATCCATATAGACACCAAAATTTGCAGCAGACAACACTTAAATTTTGTCACAGCTTCATCAAAAATTAAGACTTGCCTTTTCATGTGAATCATCTATGATTCACATGAAAGAGCAAGTCTTATTTTCTCTGAAAATCTATAAAGTTATCATAAAATCTGCCATCTGCTGAGGTCATGATTTGTGCCGATCGGAAAACTTCGGCGTAATTCGATAATCAAGCCTCGGATGTATGTAAGGCAGAGTACTTTGTATATGAAAAAGCTGCATTTTATCAGCCTGAAAAATAAGGAAAAATAGTACTGTAGCATGTGGGTTCAGTCCTATTAAAATCCAACATTTTGATTACCAAAACGTTTTTATCAACAGAAGAAATGAAGTTTATTTTTTTTTTTTTTTAAAAATCCAACATTTTGATTACCAAAACGTTTTATCAACAGAATAAAATATCGCTAAAGCCGTTCAGATTGGCAGTATAGCCTTAGTGTGGTAATCTGTTGATTGATCACTGATGCTTTTATAGTGCCTAACTATCTTCAAACAAACAGGGAAGAGAGTTTTAGTGTGCAACTCTGCACATATGATCAAGTTGGTCTTCATTATTTTAATAAGAACATTATAGATAATTCTGACTCAGAATATCATGAGAAAAAATATCTTATTCAACCAAAACGGATGAGAAATTATGGATTTTCCACGAAATCTTTAGCAATCCGTAGCAAAATTACATTTTGGTCCCAGGCTACAGGTTTAAGATTCACGAGCAGCATAGTGTTGATTGCTTGAGCAAGGTTCTTTATCCTCAATGCTAAGTACTAGTTACCTCCCAGAAAACCATCCTACAATGACCATGGCTGACTATTTTTAATTTCATTAAAAATTCAAACCAAAACAGTCTTAACAAACTGAGACAATGGTATGTGTGTACCTATGTTTGTTTATCAAAACGAAAGAAAACAATGAAGGGGAAAGAATTTTGAAAAGTGAATCACTTAGTGCACTAATAATTATAATGATTATACAGTAAAACCTGTCTTAAGCGGCCACTCAAAAATAGACAAAACAAAAATCTTAATGACAAATGGAAGCTTAATGAAGGTCGAAAGTATTGCAGAGCATTCTGCAATACTTTTGACCTGCATTAAGCGATTATTGGTCTTGAAAAACAATTTTTGGTATTTTTGAGAGTGGCCGTTTTAGACAGGTTTTACTGTAGTAGTTATTTTTGTAAAGACCTGTCATATACATGTACATAAAATGGAAACCAATCACTTACCTTTCCATCCCCATCTACTCCCCATCCAGTGGGTATATCTTGGTTTTTTCTGTGCTGTATTTCAATCTATGAAAACCACAATTTGTTGGATCAATTTCAGCATATTGCAATCAAAATGGCCGAAGGTCTTATACTCCAGCAAGATGTGTTTGTAAAACACAAATGTCCCCGATGCATATGCAATACACAGTAGTTACATGAAAGTATGTCAAAAGTCAAGGTCATATATTTAGGGGATAACTGTATTCAAAATTTTCATTTGGGGAGGTATATCGTCGGATATACGGTTGGAAATTTAGTTTTACAGCGACGCGCGAGCGGAGCCGTAAAACGTGATTCCCAAACGTATATCCGACGATATACCTCCCCAAAAGAAAATTTTGAATATGGTTATCCCCATTCTAATGCATTCCTGCAGTTTCATCTCAAATGCCGCATAATGCTGCACGTCATCCATCGAAATGTGACGTAATTAATGACGTCATACTAATACCTACAGTATATTGCAGGATATTTGACGTTATCCAATCAGAAGTGGCGTTACAACAGCAAGTGCATTAGAATTTATTATATCTGTAAAGGTGTTCCCACAAGGCATACAGAATGATGTTTCTTGCACACCAGATCAGGATTTCTGCTGTTTTTACCCATATGGGAACCCGTGGCAAAGATAAAAATTGAACAGCCGCACACTGAAAGACAAGTGAAGCCATTGGTATAGTCATTATGTTATGTCACGTCTCAGTGTATTCAGGAACTTCTGGAATATAAAAATGCTGTATGAGCAATGGTGAGCAAGAAAAATAATTCATTAATTGTGTGAGGGTGGGATAGAAAAATCAGTCCCTTGGGATCACCATTTGTCATCACTTGGCAAGCCTCGTGATACCAATGGGTGATCCTCATGACAGATTTTTCTATCCCACCCTCACACTCATGATTGATTCTTATAATAATAATAATAATAATAATAATCATCATCATCAAGGCTCTAGGTCCAATTTTGCAAAAGTAAATATTCAACTTTTTCATAAAATAACAATAAGCAAAATAATTAAATCATATGAAATGTTAATTTCTTCAAAAAAAGAGTAATTTGTTGCTTAATATATCACTGTCTGCCAGTTGGTCCTTAAGCGGATAAATCACTTACGCTTAGTGCTCATGATTTATCCACTGTTAATGACTGACCTCCAGCCAGTGATGTATTAACCCTTTCCTCCATGAATATTCATGCTAGGTTCCACCCACTCTGTATAATTATATAAATAATTTTTCATGTTGTTACATAGAACAAAGAAATTACTTGTCAGGTCTACTAGTGTAGGATCAGATATATCCTATTTACATAAGCAAACAGAGTAAACCCAGATCAGACAGCTCTTAGAAGAACTGCCTGATCTGGGTCTGCTCTGTTTGCAAAAGCGATAAAAGGAGTCTCTATGAGGTAAAGGGTTAACTGAAGGCAACAAATCACGGCCAGCATGAAACTATTTCTTAACCCTTAAAGCGCCAATCACGACTGCAGCAGATGACAAATTTTTCAACATCTTTCGAAAAAAAATAAGGTATGATATTTCATGAGAATCGTCTGCCAGCAGATGATTCTTATGAAATATCATGCCTTATTTGTTATTTTTGAAAAAGCAGCAAAATTTGAAATGTCGTCTGCTGCAAATTATAGGTGGCGGTTTCATAACATTTCTTACCTTTCCAAGTGCACAAGTAGAGGTTGCCATATCTATCACAAAACTATCTCCATCTTTTGCTGGGGCTGCTAAACATAGAGGATTAGTTCCTAAAATAGGCTGAAACCAAAAGAGTTAAGAGACCATGGTCTTTTTTATAAGTAGGGTATCCAAATTACTATTTTGCGTGTCCCATTCAAAAAAGAATATGTTGTGTATACTTTTTTCTTGATAAATGCATGAAGTTTATAAACCAAACCATAAAACTTTATCCAGTGTCAGCCCTCACGCCAAGTATGAGCTGGTTTGATCCAGAGTTCAAGAATTATGCCTTTTTTAACAAAACAATACTGAAAAGATATCTGCAGACTGGAGGCAAAATCAGACTTGTGGAGGTAAAGGGCAAAACAGATACATTGTAGTTAAAATGTGGAAAATATACACATCTACAGACAAATACCTAAAACACAGTACAGATAAAATAGACTGGCCATAAAGTGTAGGAGATTTGCTCACAAGGACCTCCCAGTGAATTGTTGATGAACAGATGAACATACAACAGACAGAAACAGCTACACCTCATTCAAGCGTGTTATTAGAAGTGTGACAAAAACTTTCAATACTGCCTACAGAAAATGCTAATGTCGAGGCTCATGAGGATGCCATGGTGACAGCTATAGCTCTCATTGTTCTTGGTACATGCACAGGTTTAGATAAACAAAACTGTTGAACATAAAATTGTAAATATTTTCTTACTCATCAGTTTTAACATGTTTTGGGTGCTCAGAAGAACCGTCTCATTGAGAAATGAGACGGTTCTTTTGAGTACCCACAACCTATGCTTTGGTTGAGAAATAAGAAAATTATTTTATTTGTTATACACTTTTATCTACAGGTCTGTACATGTGAGCAAATAAAGCATATCAATTTATTCAGAATGGAAAAGTTAATCCAATTTGAACAATATAAATAGCTTTCAATAATGCTTTTCTATATGTGAACAGCTTTGTGAGAAGACAATTATATTATAGATATAATCCCCAAACATAATCTACTACAGTGCAGTCCCTTTATAACACATGTCATTATAATACAGATTTAGATGTAACATGGTCGTGTTGTGGATCCAAAATATTTTTACCATGAAATTTTACAAAGGAATTATTGGAAATGGCCATGAAATGGTCATTTTTTCCTATGTATAATTCCTTTGTAAAATTGTCCTTCAATAACACAGGTCACTTATGACTTGCTTCATTCCTCTAGACCCTAAACATAGCGTTATAAAGGGACTTCATTGTTCATATAATATTGAACTTTTTACATAAAATTTGCCCTAGGACAAGTACATGAACATAGATTAGAAATTTCTAATTTTGCTTGTCCAAAATGAAATGGGAAAAGAAGCCAGTTTCATCAAACTCATTTCATAGCACAAACTTTGCAATCCATAGTAAAGTCATAGGAGAAACAAACTATCCACAATGAAAATAAGGGTCTTGTTGTGAGGAAGATGGTCTTCGGGTTTCCAACCAGGTCATACCCACACCAGCCTGCTCAGCTATAGAGACTAGCTAGAGAATTGAAATTTCGCTTGTAGCAAGTTTAGATATGATATTTTATAATATGTGAATAACAAAGCTAGGCCCATCTCAGACAGATGTGCAGGCTGGTCTGCACCTTTGTTGTTCGCATTTATCTTGCATCAAGGCTCAAATGGGATATGACCTAAAATAATATCCCATTATAAAAAGATTGGCTTTAACATTAATGTGTTGCAACAGACTGCATGCTTGAGGTCAACCCAATAACGGTTGGCAACTTTGCTTTCCTCTTTAATTGCACGCCAGTGGGTCGGACTTCAGACTCTATGACAGTTCCGACTTAAAGACTTATCTATTGATGAGATGGTAGGGGCCTGATGCTTTGGCTGTTGTCAGGCCCACCGGGGTTTACCTGTTGGATTTCTTTTGCTCCAGTATTCAGTTTTATTTACTGTTGAGTCCTTATCTTTGCTTAATCTCCTTTTTATATCTGATTTATAGGTTCTAGGAGATGATGCTTTGATAAGTTAGGGGTCTTTCATGCAAACCAAACATCTATGTGTCTTGATCCACATCTGAACTAAGGGTGAGGTTGGCGCCATGAAACCGGTTTCAGCCCTCATGTAAAATATTTTTACTGACCGTTCCAAGGCGGATCATTTATGTTATTTCTGTCTTGTGTTTGTTATACTTTCGTGCGCGTCTGTTTATTGATGCCTTGTGGTCACCTGCTGGGAAAGGGCTGACCTCTTGGCTCTCGTTTGTGATGTCTAATTGTGAGTTTGTTACTTTCCCATTGGTATCCTGGGTCAGGTGTGGTACTTGATTGTATAGATTCCTGATCTTTGCCCTCTTTCTTACTTTGATGAAAATGGCCCTAGGTCAGACATGTCAAGCACAGTATTTCATCACCCCTGAGCATGCCTTTCATAAAACAATCTTATACCTTCCTAGCTCTTGTTGGTACAACTAATGGTGAAGTATTGGTGAATGACATGCCCTGTGGATAGAAATAGTAGATGTGAGACAAAAAGCAGATAAAAGCTAATATGTCTGTCCCGGAACAAAATAAATCAGTGGCGGATCCAGAGGAGGTTCAGGGGGTTTGCTTGAACCCCCTCTGTCCCCCGTTTTTAAATATCCTATGACAATGAAATAATTTGGTCTCAGTGAGACCAAATTATTTCATTTTTATGGGATATTTTTTAGAAAAATGAGATAAAATCAGCAAAGCGAACCCCCACATATTTATACATGTGAACCCCCATTCCTGAAATTATGAATCCGCTCCTGGAAATCCAAACAGTGTTAAAAAGAAAAGGACCTTTATTAGTTTAATATTAATGTGTTGGCATTATTCTAACCCTTATCATGCTGGATATTTTAATGTACTACACTCCTCCCCAATTTTGATCTAATTAGTAACAGCTGTCCAGTTATTAGCAACACTTTACTGACAGAGTGGGAAAAAGTATGAATCGGGATCAGCTGGCTTCTGAAGCCAGCTGATCTTGATCAACACTATAAGCTTGGTAAGTGTTATCAAGACAGCATAGAAATGGCTTAAGGATTTCTGAACAATTTTTGGACCTTCACAGTCACTATACTATAAATATTACAGTGTTTATTTGATAAGCTGTGACGCAAAAATTAATAAGTATTTTCGTAGCAGTGTAGGACCTGATCAGATTTCTCACACGCTAATGTATGATTGCACTTTGTTTTGGGTGGGAGCCTGGGAAGTTGTCAGATAAGAAAGCTTAGTACAGTAACCATAATTCAGAAAACTGAACATTTTACTAAAACTAGACATACAGTGAATATCAATGAAACAAATTACCAGTAAACCTTTGTCACAAGCTTGTAATGCATACCATCCTGCTATTCCATAGTGGTTGGAAGCTGAAAGAGACAAACTAACATAAGAAAATAATACATGTAAAACTACTGTAAAACACTAAATAATCACGCCATTAAAATTAGGAGATTTTAAAAGACTGACATATTGGCGTAGTTTAATTTTGGCGATTCCTCAAATTAATGCGTTTTAAAATTATTTTCTATTCCCATAGGGGCTACTATTAAAGGAAAGAATATGCTCCCCTATGAGAGCATATTCTTTCCTTTAATAGTAGCACCTTTTAACATGTGGATTCCTCAATGTTGATTCATACTCTGCTGTTCAAAAGTTAGTATATCTGTACAAATACCAAAATACTAAGGATGTGTGTCCATTTATTGCTCATTTTGAATTCAAAACTGTATTTCAAGGGTTCATATTTTGGTGTTTTTCTTGATACCGCCAAAAGTGCCAAATATTTTTTTATCATTAACCCAACAGATAACATCTTAAAAATGCCAATGATGGAACGACATGGTTTGCAATGTACAAAAATTTCTAAGAGACTTATTCTAGTCAGATGTTCATTTATCAATTATGAATACTTTTGTCTGATAAGAAAGTGTTTTTTTGTTCTTTACTTTAAATCCATTTGATATATTTTAAACACAATTGATAATGGTAATAAAATAGCATCTGTACTTGAGTCACTGTTTAGTTTACACTTTCCAGTGAGCCATTTCACAGGTGCAGCATTCAGTGCAATACACTTTCTGCTCCTCCCAGAACCAGGTGTGAATGTCCCTGATTAAAGTAGATTGAACCAGGAGTAATGTTCTCATACCAGCAGAGACTTAAACAAGTCTCTCTTTTGCCTGTTTTATAAAACTGATATTGTTGCAGAAACACCAGTGGATGAGAACGACTCTTAAAAGTTGTAGTTTATTTGTCGAAAGCATATATGTTGGGTCAAATTTTCTATTATTTTTTCTACACCACACTTGATTGTCAGGTTGGTTTGAAAGCTGCGTGTGAATTGCTCTGAACATTATTAATTGATTTGTGCCAAAGTTTTGTATCACAAGTTATCTCACCAAAAGGAAAGATATGAATGATGAATAAAAAGAGTAATTTAACATCCTATATTTTGTACATCTTATTTCATTTAAATCCACCCATAATTATAGCAGGCCTCCAGATAAGAGTGTGTACTGGTAAATTATTTTTCTTATTTCTCAACCAAGACATATGTTGTAGGTACTCTAAAGAACTGTCTCGTTACATGTTTAAATTGATGGGTATGGAAATAAATGCAATTTTAGGTGCACAAACTATCCTTATCTGGACCTATGTTATAGGTGGATTTAAATGAAAGAAGATGTACAAAATATAATCCTCCATTAAAATTTGTGTTTTTTACTTGATTCATTTTGGAACAACGATCATAGAACATTAAACCACACTTGATTCAGGAGCGTTCCCAGTGTGATATTCCAGAACACTCAGAACCACTGTATCAAGCATACCCTATATTTACCTGTTGCAACCACCCATCCAACCCCAGCTTCTTTTGCCTTGTCAATGGCTTTCTGCATGCTGAAGTTTCCAACGACAGGGCCGAGAAGATTTTGCCCATCTACATAACATGTGGCTGCAGTCTCTTTGATGACTCTTGGTTCACTGTCACTCTTTGTTATGCCAGATGAAATATCATTCACGTACATATCTAAAACAACAAAATTAGGCAATATAAATATATGGGTCTCTTGGTGAGAAAACTTGTGGCAAGAAAACCTGTCTCCAGATTTGTGACTATGTAAGGCTTAAACCAGCCTGCTTGGCTACAAAGACTAGCTAGAATCTTGAAATTCTGCATTTTTAGCATGATAATTACAACATCTGAGAGGCTTAAAGCAAGACAATTCTTTATTTGTCAGTGTTTTCATTTTTATGAGCAGTTGAAATATTGTGCTCAGTTAAATATTAGACCCATACTTACTAATTAAATGTGCATGCACACACGAAGAGTGATCTTATGCATATGCAATAAGTACCAAAATCTCATCATTTCTCATGCTCTGATCCATGTGTGACTCAAGTCACCTATACAACTTTAATAAGATTAAAGGGGCCTATAGGGTAGGAAACCCCCTTTCTCAGACTGCATATAGACAACATAAGATAATTAGAATGAGCTCGTACATGAGAGTTGGTACTTATCTCAAAGACAAGTAGTGAAGGTGTGCATAAGCCCAGCCTCACCAGAGCATACACAATTAAAGAATGGAAGCTGGACAAGGCTCAGACCAAAATGTAGACCTCTAGCTGCACTAGACAGCTGCACATGCAGCATTTCATCAGGATCTACACTGTTTGTTATGACAATAGAGAAAAGGAAAGAAATACATATATTATTTGAAAAGTATAACCTGTGACCCCTTAAAATATACAATGGAGTGGACCATCCCAAGTTTATGATATCAAACCAGAAAGAAGAATCCATTAATGCACAAAGGGTTAAAGAATGACTATGCATATGGGATTAGTACGAAAATCATATGAACTGGCTTAACCCTTTCCTTCATGAATATTCATGCTAAGCTCCAACCACTATAAATAATTATATAAATAAACTTTCATGTCTGTACATAGAACAAAGAAATTACTTGTCAGGTTCACTGGTGTTGGATTATATCTAGTCATATTTCCATAAGCAAACAGAGTAGACCCTGATCAGGCAGCTCTTACAAGAGCTGCCTGATTTGGGCCTGCTCTATTTGCAAAAGCATTAAAATACGTTTCTATGAAGTAAAATTGTTTGTTTAGACCAGACCTGTGTAAATGAAAATCAAACTTTGACTATACCGGTAGTTAATCCTTAAAGTAGAGCTGTCACGATATGCCAAAAGCGTATTGAGATATATTGCAATATATGAAGAGCATACTGCGATTTAATCACAACATTTAGTCATTATTCTTAGCACTATTAAACGGCAAAGGTCATTACAAATCAGTTATGCTTTGAAAATATGGCAACTGGCAAATTTTGAAAATCAGCCAAAACACAAATTTGTATAAACAAAGTTTTTATGGACCCTTGGTATACATTTGTTTCTGCAAATATTTTGGATATATACATAAAATGGGTTACCAGAGTTCCATTTACACTGCTGTTCAGGACTTTAGTTAAGAGTGCATACCAAAAATTAATTTTTTTATTTCTAAACCAAAACATATGTTGTGGGTACTCAAAAGAACCGTCTCAATGAGATGGTTCTTTTGAGCACCCAAAACATATGTTAAAACTGATGGTTAAGAAAATATTTACAATTTTACGCACAAAAATTTTGTTTATCTAAACCTATGCCGGTTCTTTTTGTTCAATTTAGACCCCCATGCTAGGTACACAAAATGAGGAAAAGGGGAGATGAACAAAGGTAGTAAATAGCTGGCAGCCAACAAAATTTTAAACCTAAATTTGCACCTTTTGTACTACAACTATATTTCTTTTCCAATTAAATTTATTTCCATGAGTTTTGACTTTTGATGACTTTCTTCTGACTTTTGAATGGAAAATTATAGTGACCACAATATATTGCAATATGTTTTCATTCCAATATATTGTAACTTTTCAGACTAATATTATAATATACCAATAAACCGGTTATTGTGACAGCCCTACCTTAAAAGGCCACAAAGAATATGCAATAGATGACATTTTCAAATTTTATTGCTGTTTTACCAGGCCTTTAAGAGTGCTTAACAAAAAATTAATTTTCTTATTTCTCAACCAAAACATAATGTTGTGGGTGCTCAAAAGAAATATCTCAATGAGATGATTCTTTTAAGCACCCAAAACATATGTCAAAAATGATGGGTAAGAAAATATTTATAATTTTACGCTGAAAAATCTGTTTATCTAAGCCTGTGTTTACTTTGGTTGATTTGTGGCTTTACTTCCCAACTTCCCAGTCAACAATTATTTCAGTCAAGTTAAAATGTTAACTAAGCAGAGAGTATATGTGAAGTGTCTTGCTCGAGGACAAAACACAGTGCTTCTGTTGAGTTCAAACAAGGGACCTCTCAATCGCAACACAAACACTCTACCACTGAGACACTGCACTACTTATTGTTGCTGCCTGGAGAAACCATAATAAGGCTCTTGAAATAGCAATCAGATGATTCCCATGCAATATAAAGCATTATCAGTGGAAATCAAGAACATGATTAGAAAATGTATCTTCTGCTACAATTATGACTGCCAAATTAATGCTTATCCCACCAATATTTTTTCTTCCGGAAAATGTTGTCTGTTCTTATATCCTCAAGTGCACTTCTGACTAGATTTTATCATGGAAACAAACACTTTAAACCCTGATCACACTGCTCCCTTGGGAAAACTCTGACCTGGGTCCATATTGTTTGCAATATAGGCTACCTACCAACATAAGCAGATGAGAGAGCAGATGACAAAAGTCGTGATTGGCAGGAAATGGGTCACTACGCTTAAAAACTATGAAATTTGTTCATATGTATCTCATCTTTTGGAAATCACTTCTTTCTGGATTCTGAGGAGGTATATAACCCAGTGTTATGAGCCTGTCCTGCTGAATCCAAGTTTCCTCAATTTTGTAGATTTTGATCAGCTGGCTTCTTCATAATACCCTACCACCAAACCTAGAGTGTGTATGGAATCTGATCTATTAAACACAAACTTAGAATTATAAATCTTGGTAACATTCAGCTACATCTATAGATCGATCGCAGCTACATCTATCTATCGATCGATCGATCGATCGATCGATCGATCGCGATCGATCCATCCATCCGTCCATCTATCTATCTATCTATCTATCTATCTATCTATCTATCTATCTTCTGTCTATCTTTTGATACTCAGGCGATCATGTATGATCATTATCTGAGGTGAGTGTTTTTTATAATTTTGAATAAACAAAACAAAAAAAAACCTTCTGGCTGAGTCATTTAAATGGGTACCCTGATCTTTTCTGTGGTCTCAGCTGCGACCACAGATGGAGCCAGACTATTCCAATGGGGAATAGTCCTTGGGGAAAAAGAATACTTCAGGGCATCACTATAAGTCTGGGGCCTGCAATACTGTGAGTTGTGTGTGATGACCTGGTAGATCTTGTACTCTGAGACGGGGTCAAGTACTTGTCTTTATCAATAGACATAATCCCACAATGAATCTTGTGGAAGAAAAGCAGAGAAGACTGATCCCTCCGGGCCTCCAGAGTTGGCCATTGCAGCTCACCGAGCAACTCGCCAACACTACTAGAGCTGCGCCACCTCTTGCAGGTCCAGCGGGCTGCCGTCATCGTTACAGTAATCTGTCATACTTGACATGTCTTTAGTGGTAACAGTGGTGTGTAAGAGAGAAATTTAAAGAGAAAAATAATAGTTAAAGACAGAAGCATTAGATAAGACTGTAAGAGGCATAATAATGCACTAGTAAAAGAAAGAAGTATAGAAAAAGTTGTTCCCAGCCACTTTTTGCCCGTCAGAGTGAGACCAATCCGCCTTCCCTGGGGTTACCTGGTTGCAAGACCTGACGACTCAGCTCACCACTCCTCATCTGGGTGTTCATTCATGGCTGGGGTATGAATCCCCATTAAAAGGGTAGGTTAGACAGCTCCCTTGATGGTCATATATGTTCAGGTAGCTAAACAGTCTGCTCCTGTGGAAGCCATCCTCAGTAACCCAAGCATGACCTATTCCCTTACTCTGCATGCGATCATCCCAGGCATATGGAAGAGTAACAGAATGTGTCACACCTGGGTTACCAAGGATGGGGGAGCTAGAATTGCAACATGGAGTGTAAAAAGTACACCTGCTGATAAAACTCGAAAGAGGGTCTGGCAGTATATAGATTCATTGTGGAGCAGCATCTATTGAAAAAGACAAGTATATGACCCCTGCTCACAGTTTGAAAACTACTAGGTCATCACACAGTGCTCAATACAGCAGACACCAGACATACTGTGATGCCCTAAAGAATTCCTTTTCCCCCCTAACTATTCCACATTAGAATGGTCTGTCTCCTTCTGTGGCAAATACCCAGTCTACAGAAGAGTTTAGGGCATTCCTTATTTAAACAAAAATTCAGCTTAAAGTTTTTGTGTTGTTTTGTTTTTTTGTGTTGTTTTTGTTTTTCATTTTATCAAAATTTCCAAATTCGCACTCCCTGGTGTAATGCTCCAGTATGAGCGAAACCAGTAAAGAAAGATATGTAGTACTGATGGTACCCAGAATGAGCGCAGCTACCCAGTCGCCCCTGCTCCAATGCCTGGATCACCCACCCAGCTACTAACTGAGCTCTGCGTTGCTTAACATCGCAATATTGGCCTGACACACTACACGTCGCTGTAAAAGCTAGCTCATACAGCGAGGCTGTATGTGTGTCTTTTATACCTGTGGTACCAATTACCACTAAAGATAAAAAGAGAAAGAAAAAAGAAAGAAAATCGCTGTTCAGACTTCACAGCTTTGCAGACTAATTTCTTTCTTTCTCTATATACTGCCAGACCCTCTTTCGAGTATTATGGGCAGGTGTACTTTGTACACTCTGGGTTGCAGGATGAAAGCCTACAAGTAACCATATCGAAATTACCATAGGGATCTTTAACCTGCACAAGGGGTGACTCTCCCTGCACAGGGGACATCCAGTTAACGTCCAGATCTGAAGGAGGATGCACTTATCTAGTGTCATCCCTGCAAATGACACTAGGGAAAGCGTGTTGGACACCGAAATTTTTCCTCTCCGTGAGCAGGGATCAAACCTGGGACCTCTAGCACCAGAGGCAAGTGCCAAACCACTGAGCTACCACGCTAATTTGCACTTCCAATGTCATATGACCTTAGCTGTTGGTGGGACGTTAACAAAGACTCACTCACTCACAAACCACCATCTGTACACTACACTGACCAAGTCTGTTGAGTCCATGACTGTAGTGACCCCTGTAATCAGCAGCTGTTAGATTGTCTGCTAAACTTATTGCGTGCGCCTTCTTTGTCCCCACGTTTGTCATGGAATCAATGATAAATCGTTTGACTTCATGGTTTGGTATTACTTGCCAGGCATCTTTCTCTGATTTTAAACTGAGGTTACGGCATGTCAATGGCAATATATGTTTTAATTTAGGTTTCAAAAGGATACAATTTCTCAAACTTATTGTTGACATTTTGGTCGCAGTTATCTCCCTTAAAACATTTCGGTTCTACTAACTACCGAAATAAAAAAAAAAATAGAACTTTACCGAAATCAAAAAAAAAAAAAAAAAAAAAAAAATAAAAAAATAAAAAATAATAAAAAAAAAAAAATATAAAAAAAAATAAAATAATAATAATAATAATAATAATAATAATAATAATAATAATAATAATAATAATAATCAGTATATAGCCCAGCAAACGTGCAGATATGGGTCCCTTATGGGTGCCACATGGTCCCATATGGGCCATGTTGCAACCATATGGGGAGTGCAACTGGGCTCCGCATGGGTTCCATATGGGACTATCCCATGTATGGGGTTGCCCAGATGGGTCCCAATGGCTCCCAAAAAGAAATGATATAAATAATTTATTTAAACTTATTTCCTTGTTGATAATGCATGACTAGCTTGATCTATACTTCTACATTGGCAGATACAGAGGTGGTTCGCTTGAACCCCCCCCCCCCCCCTTTAAGATAAAATTATTTCATTTTCATGGGGAATTTTCAGAAAAATCAGGATGTAAATTTGAACCTCATATAAAGAAATCCTGGATCCACCCCTGCTTCTACTATTTATCTTATTTCATCATAGTGTATTTACATGGGCCAGCCAATATGGAACCCATGTGGAGCTTGGTTGCACTCTTCATATGGGTCCCATATTGATTCCCATATAGTGAAAATGTTTTTATTTTTTATGACTTATAGTCCAGTCAATCTACATTTCGACCTCAAACTAATTCCTTCAGAAGCCGTTTTGGCGTGAACATGTAGATAATTTATGACTAATTAACCAACAAAAAGTCCTCAGAAAAATGTTCAGGCATTTTCGAATAATTAGAGTTTAAAACATTTCATTTTTGCGCTTTTTCGCCCTGGCAATTCAAGTACACCGTACAAAGTTAAGTGACGTAACACACCATCGCTATAGGAAACGATACAAAAACGATGTCTGCTTCGATATTTTTCTCCAGTTTGAAATTAATTTGAAAAGAGCCAGAAAAAATGATACGATTAGCGATTTGAAGCAGTGACCTGTTTGAAGCAACAGACCACTCAATTATGTTGGTAGGTATTCCTTATAAGAGTTGGCGCCCTCAAAATATAAATTATCCTCGACGATATAATATTTAAAAGTGACGCAAACATATTTCCGCATGAACCAAATTTCGGAATGCCGTTTGTTTTTTTTTTAAGAATTTTCCATTTTCTGCATTTAAAAATTATTTTAACCACACCAGTAGTACATACTATTAAAAAGTAGACGTATGAATTTATTCCCTAAAATTTATAATGCGAAAAAATGTGCCGTCCAAGAAAATAACGTATGGAAGCACATATGTGTCATAGGAAAGGAAATCCGATATTTACTGGTCGCCGTTCAGTCCATCTAAGATTGATGTTTCCGTTGCAAATTTGTCGGGTACGTTGCATTAAATCTTAAATCGCATACTATGATAGTTTTTGATAGTTTTTAACCTAATTGCTGGCAACCAATACGTTCAATTGTATTTACCATAACTTGTA
This sequence comes from Loripinus fragilis, assembly GCA_964019695.1. Taxonomy (NCBI): domain Eukaryota; kingdom Metazoa; phylum Mollusca; class Bivalvia; order Lucinida; family Lucinidae; genus Loripinus; species Loripinus fragilis. The sequence continues at coordinate 107,998,163 of OZ026518.1, forward strand.
ATACTTCAACTTTGCTTACAGGGAATAACTTTTTATAGTCTCAGGTACGTTCCAAATCAATTTTATTAGCTGTAGTACTTTGAAATAGCGCTAAAAACAGCCACTACAACATAACTTTGTATTTCCGCAAGTGACCAGTCAGTTTATACTGGGTTCGAGTACATGTGTAGACTTGAATTGGTAATTACTTAGATGCAACGGAAGGAGGTTGGCAGGCTTACCAATTAAAACTTAACCAATATGCAGCATTAGAAATATTGACTTATCTTCATGTAGTGAAGAGCAACCGCTGCAACTGTGCCTGAAAAGTGTTCATGTCACAAACAAGGTCTAGTATATTCTTGCAGCTGCAGCAACATTGAAATACCGAATGATGAACTTGAAGAACCTCCTTGGAAAGTCGATTACAAAATAATATGAGCAATGTGACCATTGGAAATAGAGCAAACACACAAGCTATAAAACAACAAGATTGAGTCTGTTTATGATATATAACGCCCCAACCCAATCCTGGGAATGGCTGAAGTGGTATTCTGCTTTCAGCAGTAGAAAAGAACAAAGATATGATAAATTTTAATAACACCAACTTGACTTTGCATGGCGTAGATTCGTTACAATCTGATGGGACGCTTGTGACCTTCTGACTAGAGATATTAGCTAAATGATATTACTTCCACTGTTCCAGTGTTTGTTGATATAAACATAGGCAAAAAAGTGACTAAATTTTAGAATGTACCTCAAAATGTCTTTATTTCATCAAAAGAGAAGGAAGATTATTTGCGCCAACAACATGTGTAATATATGGTTTGCCTCTCATATTTACATAATTAGGTCAGGTGTGTGTCAATTTACATTTTATATCATATCAGCATTGTTACATTCATTGTATGCGTCATTTTATCCCAACAAAAGAGAAACATGTTTTACACATGGTCAATTTGACAAGAATATATGGCATAACATGCATTAACTTGAACCAATCACATCTCTCTGCTGAGTTACTAAGTTTGAAAGTAAGTTTTGCTTTATTTACAAAGGGTTGCCCCGTTGGCCTTCTCAAACATCATCAGGCCCCTGTTAAGTAGTTTGCAAAAACATATAAAACATTAACATGGAAATTTCAAATTTGATTAATTTTATAAATGAGCCAACCCTTGTCTGGTTGCATGATAAAGCACCATATCTTATTATTGCTTAAAATAGAGGGAAACCAGGGCCATGATAACAGCTTTCGTGTGTGAAATTTTAATTAATGGGGGATGGAGGGGGTGTAAAGTTGTATTAAAGCCCATTACAGACAAGCTCTTGGAAGTAGAAACATAACATTTGCTTTAAATAAAATGCACTTTATATTTTAAAGTATCATCATTGATGAAAATACAGAATACATCAACGGAAATGGGTACTTGTGAATGATTTAAGCCAGCGTTACACTATTTTGTGATTCTGTCCAGATATATTAGTTTGTGTTACGAACGTTACATCTATGATGTTGGATCATGGGATCCCAGCAATGTTTGATTTTTTTTTACAAACCAAATCTTAAATAAAAAATTCATTAAATCTACATGATTAAAATATACTGCCATCCAAATTCATTTGTCACAAATTGTGCATGGGGATGAAGCTTTAAAAATGTGTTGCGTAAAAATTATTTCCTGATCATACTCACTATTTTTTATTAAAGATAAAACCACATACATTGTTTATACTAAAGGACAAGTAATTCTGTTAGTCAAGACATTTGCTAAACTATCCCAAAAAATCACAAGAGTATATTTTTTTTTACTTAGCAATATAAGTCACTAAAGTCAGCATTACAGTATTCAGGGGCAGTGTTAGTTGCTGCATAAAACAGCAAAGTCAGGTTCTAAGAATTTCCGTTGTAAGTAAGATGGCAATTTTTTTAGACCTTAGGCATCCTTATAATATTGGCATTGTCTAACTGCTTAAAGCTAGCATATACCAAAAACGATCAAATGACTAATGCTAAGTTGAATAGTGTAATTATACGAGGGGCATTTGGAAAGTTCTTAGCATGGTCTTTTATCTCAGTAACCGATTTACAAAACCTATCATGTTTGGTATCATTTTAAAGAGCCATCTTTCCTCTATGTTATGGCAAAAATTTCATGAGGATCTTATAATGCAGACACGAAAAAATTTATTATGAATACATGTACTGTTTGTTTACTGGAAAACGCAAAATTTCAGTGGAAAATATAACATTTTACCCTTTAAAAAGTGTGCAGAACATTAACAATAGTTCATGAAATTAGATAATTTTGCACCATTTGGTAGGCCACAATCTGGTACAGTTATTATACAATTGATGATCGAGTTGGATGTTTCTAATAACTAAATACCGGAACAGCAATACCAAAGCCGTCTAGAAAGCAAAGCAATGCGCTAATTTTTTCGACTAAAAATCGCATATCACAATGCACATATTTTGAAAATATTTTACTGACAGTAGTTTAAAAATGCCATGCGTTGGTATTTTTGTCAAGCACACTTTATGTTCTTTGTACTGAAACCCAAATAAATTTTGTAAACCAGAACAAAGGGAAGATAACTCTTATAATCTTCCCATGGGGTAGAGTAAGTTTAGCGATGAGTTGACGTTCTGGTTCATTTCAATTGAAAACGGTGGCAAACAAAAAATTAAAAATACCTTGAGAGTAGAAATCAATCAATTTTGTGATTGTTTACGCGATACCATGAGAATTTCTTATGCCATCGACAAAATGTGAGGGGTTAAGTTACCCCACCCACTTCTTGAAAAGTAGGGGTAGTGTTTTTAGGAATAGCTTTCTTGAATACAGAACAACACAAGCCACACTTTTAGCGCAACGAAATGATCTTTATGCATTGTTCGCTACAAATAAAGCAAAAAACATACTCAATAGGCATCTTTCGTGCTCCTGTAGTGACATAATTTATAGTAAAAGTATAAAGAAAAATCGAAAAAAGTCCCATTTTTGAAAGTTTATCATTTCTCTATTAGTCAACATTTTCCGTATGTAAAGGTGGTAGTCGTGCAAGCAGTGATCGCATAATATATTTCAATAAAAAATTAGTTGGCACCAAGTCGTTAATTTGTCAAATCATGATCGCTAATAAGGTCCCCAATTTTCCTTCGCTTTTTTCCAAGTATTTTGCTTAAAATTCCGCCAGTATATAAACCCCTACTCATTTTGAGCATGTGTTGCACGTGCACGAGAGTCCTTTTTTGACAAAAATTAAACCATCAAATAGCCGTTGAATTCTAGTTTCCAAAAATGTATTATTTGATAGCATTTTATCAACGCATTGTGGAGTTATGATGCCATGCTAAGAACTTTCCAAATGACCCTCGTATATACAATAAAAAACAGGCAGATGGCATCTCTTTTTACTATACCAACAATCGCTATTTAAGGTAGGATAAGATAGCAAATGTCCTTAGGATGGGTTGGGGTGGTAATGTTAATTATGCAAGGGAATTATTGCTTTTTAGAAATCAATAACAAGACAATTTGTTACATACGTTACAGAGATGTATTAATCATTAATAATATGTAAGAATACTTTGTATGACTTCTGTTTTAAATTTTGATACGATCTTGCCAAAACAGCGATGGCAAAACAATCACTGGCCATTTCAGGGTAAAGAAATTGTAAAGCCACATATTGGGAGACGTAATATTGACTATAGGAAATGAATTATAACAGTCATTACAATATAACCTCACCAGATAAAACATCTTTAATTCAATACAGAAATGACTACTTCTTAAAGTAATACTTTGTTTTAGAGCTCCCTAGGAGCAAAGTCATATTTGATCAGGAATTTCATGTCCTGATTCTTGAATTACGCCATGTAATGTAAGTTACATTTATTATATTGAGTCCTCTACCTCACAACAAAGGGTAAAAGTGTTGTGATTTTGTAGAACTTTAATCATAATTACAGAAAACACAGCATAAAATGCAAAACAACTAGTTGGTTGTAATGGTTTGCCATATAAATGGTATAGTCTATTAGGGTAAGGGGTGCTTATCAGGTCATTACAGATACATTGATAATGGCAGAACCCGAAACGTTATTTAAAAATAAGACAAAACAAATTGTTTATCTTGTCACTTCATTCGACAAATATTTCAAATACTACAAAATTTATTTGCAAACACAAATGACTTACATGGCACCAACATTGAAATATTTAGAGGGAATGTTAAATATGCAACGTACACCACGCAACTGGAAGCCAAACTTATTTTCTAAAAGCCTGCATTTGTAGCTAAAATGTTAAATACATAGAGTACATGCATACTTTTAATAAAGATAATGTCTAATATAACTATTTTGAGTTATACTCCAAACTGTCGGGAGTGATTTTTGACACTTTCAATTGGGTAACGTATGTAACAGACTATGAACTGCTAACAGTGCAATTATCAATCATTCTGCGCACAATGAATGCCATTTAAGATATAGATATGTCTGCGGTATCACTAGGGTGAGTGGGTGTGAGGAATCGGCTATCTAGCCCACAGTTTAATTTGTTTTCTCTAGTTTTACATGATTTCCAACCCCGTCCACCCACTAAAACAACAAGTAAACAAAATATAAAAAAAAAAACACATTTTATAACGAATTATCAGAATACATTTTCAGGTAACATATTTAAGCATTGTATTTGCATCTACAGACTGTTGAGCTATTTAAAGAAAAGGTGAAACAAGTTTGATAAATACATATTTAAGCTAAGAAATCTCTTCTTCACAATGTTCAAACGTTCGGGACTGTGCCCCTTCCCCCATCCTGCCCCCTCCTTCAACCCTAAAATGGTACTACTTATAATGGTTTCTTGACCTCACATCTTGCTTTCTTCTTTATAATAAAAATGATAATACATTTGAGAATATATTCTACACATGCTTATGATTAATACCGAAAATTCATTTTTTGACATTTTTTCTTTATTTTTTTCAGGTTTTGCCCCCAAAAAATGCATTTTGCGATGAAAATATTTGCCTTTTTCTTCTTCAGGTACCTTTTTAACAATGTGTCAAATAAAGATTTTAAGCAATTAAGTTCAAAATGTTAATGTAAAAGAATATTGCTGGAGAATTGAAACAAACACAAAAATATCATTTTTCACATATTTGCTTGAAAGGCCCCTTTTTTAACCCCTGAAAAAATGTGTTTTGCCTGCGAATTTTTTTGAGGACTTTTTTTCTGTCAATCTATGGACCTTATAGATCATGAAAATCTAAAAACCTTTTCTGAAGGAATTTGTTTGAGGTTTGGTCAAATTTTCAAGTAAATTGACTGGACTATTAATATTGTTCTATTCAACAGTGACCTCTCTGATCGACATTGCAATGAATAAATTTATCTAAAAATAGATGTCTACTTTCTGTTTCGCTGACATTTTTCTGAGAGGAAAAGTGCAGAAGTATCCAGCTGTTTCAGTCTGTATCACTAGATTTTGCTTTTATTTTCAGTTGTACCACAGAATAAGTTTATATGGACAGACTGGTTATTAACCAGTGAGATTTTTCATATTTTAGCAGGTACTCTAAAATGCAAATTTCTGACTAATACCTGGTATGATGAAATCTAGAGAGGGAAATTGATTGATTGATGATTGATATGATTTTTTCCGTAAAATCAACACATACATACATATACAGACACTACGTGACTACCAGCAAACCTCAAGTGTGGCAAAATGGTCGAAAACCTACACTGGCGTCCACTGGACCAAAGACACATTGACAGTCGCCTTGTAATAATGTACAATGTCACATATGCCATTGTTGCAATTCAAGCATCTGAGTATCTCATTAAAGTAAGTAAGAGTGCAAAGATCAGGAATCGATACAATCAAGTACCACACCTGACCAGGATACCAATTTGCAATACCTAATCGCAGGGAGTCTAAATTCATCCACCTTCTGGCATACCAGCAGATCCCCATCCCTACAAACTACTATAAATATAGCCTTTTCCCCAGAACTACCGTATCATACACTGGAACGCTCTCCCAACCTGCATTATCCTGCTTCCTACCTTGGCACAGTTTAGTCATGATGTGTGCCAGATTGTGCATGTGTCCCCCTAAATCACCATATTCTGTTTTATCTTTTAACTAAACTAGCTCTTTTTTCGCATTGTACAAACTCGTCCCACCAACTTTATTTATCTTTTACTTATCTTTTATTTCAGCTAACCCCCTTACCACTTGGTATACGGAATACCCTTCTTAAGTCCTCAACAGCGGTTTAGAAGTATAAGAAGAAAGAAAGGCATAGAAATAAACATATAGCACATTTTTATCACATTAGCACTTCAAAAATATAGAATATTTATTAAAAATTTGAGTAAAGCACGACTGATTCCTTAAAAGCTTTTAAAAATCTGGTGCAAATATGAATCAAATATCACATTGTAATTATCACAGTAAGATTCATCACATATTCATAACATGGTGCATTAGTAATATTAAGAGATCATGACTAGACATGAAATTTTAGAGGTGATGAAAACTACATCCATATCTCACACGCCTTGACGTTTGTGAACACGCTTGGACGTTGGCGAATGAACCAAAAGAGTGAGAGGTGGATGCAAACTAAATCAATGAAAAATGATGTTATGTTATAATGTTTGAGTGTTCAAACAACCCAGGATAGCCTACGAAAGCCCTAATGCGTATTTCCAATTCGGCCCTGTTGGTTAGATCAAAGATTGTGAGTAAAGAGAGGGAAAAAAATCAAATTAATTCTAAGGTACAAATTGACATATTAAATGCCTAATAGAGTTGTCCGGGTTCGCGGCATACGAATAAGTATACGTATAAGGAAAGGTATAACAACACCGTATTGAAACATGTACGCGATAGGTATAGATGTGTTGCAGAAGAATTTTGACCTGTCCATAGCTAATACTGTATAGCGACTCAAGCTTTGATATACATACAAAAGTGATGCACACTCGACTAATGCAGCGTGTATTTAATGTGTCTGTGTATGCGCTTTACGTTCCAGTTAACGTTTTTTTTCAGTCATGTGGGGACGATTTTCTGTCTTCCTATATCTGAACAGTACTTAAAAGCGAATAAAGTAAAACATAAAACAGCGACTCCGGTGAGTCTCGAGCTAGCAGCTCTTCGACCCCCTGACTTATACTGAAAAAACTGAGCCATTTTGCCCTGCGTGCAGCGCGTCTTCAAGATATATGATATATCCCATACAGATAAAATGCTAATTAAACGCCTTTTCAGGCAGATAAAGGTATGCTAAACAAGCAAATTCGATGGCGAATTGATATTCCCCGCCGAATTTATGAAATTTAGGCAATAACTCCTTTTCTAATGAATATGCATGTGCATTGGAATGAGTATTAGTGTGTATGGCCCGAAATTCAATGATATTTAAGCAATTAGAGGGCAATAACTTCTTTGCACCCAATGACATCCTTATAAATCTTCACATGCATCATCATCACACCATTGCCATATATAAATCTCACGAAAATCCTTCTATTGCTTGGTTATCAATGGCTGAGGACTGGAAAACCCGTTGACATTTTGAAAGCCATTGGCAATAACTCATATATTGCCCAGGAAATCATGACAAGTAAGTAAGGGTGCAAAGATCAGGAATCGATACAATCAAGTACCACACCCGACCCAGGATACCAATGGGAAAGTGACAGACTCACAGTAGACACCACAAACGAGAGCCAAGAGGTCAGCCCTTTCCCAGCAGGTGACCACAAAGCACATATAAACAGACGCGCACAAAGACATAGCAAACACAAGACAGAACAAAAACATAAAAGATCCACAAAAGAAGTACCTTGGAACGGTCAGTAAAATATTTTACTGGAGGGTTAAACCGGTTTAACGGCGCCAACCTCACCCTTAATTCAGATGTGGATCAAGACACATAGATATTTGGTTTGCATGAAAGACCCCTAACTTATCAATGCATCATCTCCTAAAACATATAAATCAAGATATAACAAGGAGACAAAGCAAGGATAAGGACTCAACAGTTAATTAAACTGAATACTGGAGCAAAAGAAATCCAACAGGTAAACCCCGGTGGGCCCGACAAACAGCCAAAGCATCAGGCCCCTACCATCTCATCAATAAATAAGTCTTTAAATCGAAACCATCATAGAGTCTGAAGCCCGACCCACCGGCGTGCAATTAAAGAGGAAAGCAAAGTTGCCAACCGTGATTGGGTTGACTACCAAGCATGCAGTCTGTTGCAACACATTAATGTTATAGCCAATCTTTTTATAATGGGAAATTATTTTAATGAACTGCGCTGAAAAATTATTAGAGCCAACAATCTTCTTCAATTTATACACCAAGTCACCATAGAAATCAGGTTCCGAAAGTCCTTGGCGCAAGAGAGATTTAAGTCCAACTTGGAATTTAGAAGTCAAATCATAGTATCGTCTATAAAATTTTGAAAATAGTTTGCGAAGCTTGTGATACCGATAGCCTTGTTTAAGAAGTTTCTGAGTTAACAATTTATTGCGAGTGTTGAAGTCAGCAACATAGCTAGATGCTCTAGCAAAACGAATGATACCGATAGCCTTGTTTAAGAAGTTTCTGAGTTAATAATTTATTGCGAGTGTTGAAGTCAGCAACATAGCTAGATGCTCTAGCAAAACGAATGAGTTGAGAGATATAGACTCCATAGGATGCAGAACGAGGAACATCACCATCTAGAAATGGGAAATTGACAATTCATAATCAAAGTCGTCACGTTTATCATAAATTTTGGTAGAAACAATATCATTAGAAATTGACAAATGCAAGTCTAAAAATGCGGCTTTGGTATCAGAGGCATTGGCTTTATTCAGTTGGAGCTCTGAAGGGTATATTTCACTAACCATATTGTCAAAATAAACATTATTGATATTTAAAATATCGTCCAAATATCTGGAAGTAGTGTTAAACGCATCAATAACATCAGCCTGCTTATCATCAGAAAATAGACATCATAAAGTCCCTCTCATAACAAAACAGGAATAAATCTGCAACCAGGGGAGCACAATTAGTGCCCATAGGAATTCCAACTACTTGTCTATAGAGCTTAGTGCCAAATCGAATGAAACTGTTGTCCAACAAAAAGGTCAGCGCATCACATACATTTTGACACGATCATGCATGATATTTTTTAGGTTTTTCTGAAGTAAAAAATGCACTTCTGTCATTACATGCAAGGTAAGGAGAGCCTTCTCTCTGGAAGGTTCTTTCAATAAGATCAATAAGTCTCTGATCAGTTCCTCGTGAGTCGTCCAAAAATCCGCGATCGTTTTACATTAAGTTGGCGATCAGTCGGCGACTACATGTAGTTCAGTATAATGTCGAGCGACGAATCATCGACCAATCGGCGACTCGTCAGTGACTGATCGGAGACTGGTCAGCAACTAATTGGTGACTGGTTGGTTCTAACACCTTTTTAAAATTAAAATGATTGGGAAGAATAACACAATTTCTTTTTAAGTGGCCATCATGAAAACACAAGAGATACAGTTTTTTTGCTTACAACAAAACAGAGTGATGCAATTGTGGTTGGGACCTTTAGCTATGGCCTTACACTTTCAGCATCTGATATTTCCGATAGGACAGCTGATATTCATCATCAGAATCTCGAGTCTGAATTTCAGTAATATTTTTTTTGTCAAAAAGACAGCATAGCTTTTGTTTTAGCTAGCACTGCAACCTGTCAGCAACCGGTCGCCGTTTAGCCATAGACCAGGTGCTGGAGATTAAAGATCAAAATTATTAGCGACTGATTGGCGATGGATCGGCGACGGTTCGGTGTCTTGACTGATAAGCGGCTTCTAGAAAACCTTCTCAACAAGTCAGCGATCAAAGTCAATTGCGGTTCGTCTTTTGTACATACTCAAAATACTTGTGGTGACTCATTATGATTGGTGACCTAGCTGCGACCTTTTTAAAACTTTGCCACATCCTTTGTAACTTCTCTGCGATTGTTATTTTTTAGGTTGCAGCGTGTTTGCAAGCTCTGTTGGACTGGGGTTTATATATTAAGGATGGCCCGTGAAAAGGCTACACAAGTCTGCACTTTTGACGAAAGTATTTTGCTATATCAAGTTAAGTTTAAACATTTGATATTTTCCAATGTCTGGTTTTACAAATGCATTTTTGCGATGTGATAGGACCTAAATGTTTCAAGTTAGACTGAACAAATGTATTATTTTCAAAAAGAAACAAAATTACCAAACCAACTCTGTGTTCCCTAAATTTCACCTTACAAACTAAAGGGCTTGTGTGCAGTTAGATGCTCAAATTTTGATATTTCTTTTTTACGCAAGTGCCTGTACCATGCACAGCTCTATCATAAGGCTCGATCTAATTCCAGAGAAAGTTATTATTGTTTTAATGATACTTTTGTTTGTTTGATTGATTTGATTCTTTACGTCCCATCAACAATCTTTCAGTTAAACAGGGACGGATCTACCTGGGTTGAACCAGTACTAAGCTATGATGAATGTGTCTTGCTCAAGGACCACAAAGCAGTGACGCCGATGAGGCTCGAACCCGCGGCCCCTCGGTCTCGAGTCAAGCACTCTACCACTGAGCCACTGCGCACCCATTTTTTTAATGATACTGACTTAATGTTTTGCCCTATATATAAGCTATCCAAATTTCATGTTATTTATGCTAATGATTCTTAGGCTTATCAAAACCGGCAAAGGGCCAATAAAATCTCGAAGGGCCCATTAATACTCGGGTGTATGCATGTATTTGAATGGGATATTCGCCGTTGTCCCATTTATGTGCAAACCATCATTTGGACCTGCTTTGTCACTGCCCTACTAAGACCAAGCATACATGAACGCTGACCTCAACTAGTTCTACTATCGTATGCGATAAGAGTCGTCCATACATGTACAAGCTAGCATTCTAGATTGTATTTAGCAAACACGCTACCTACAATTTTAGACGCCAGGAAGACCACAATTGCATGGAAATACAAATTTAAATAAAATTACAAGTACTCTCTCTCTCTCTCTCTCTCTCTCTCTCTCTCTCTGAACATGGATGATTTGCTCTCCTGTATTCCGTGTAAAAAGTTTTGATATCGACAATATTATATGTATTATATGATTTTATGAAATATACTGCACTACTCAACGTCCTCATTAGCTCCGTACTACTTCCACTATTGTGATATCGCTTTAACGTTTACCTATCCGTATTTGTATGCTTATGCCGCGTATCCCGGACATCTCTAGTTATAATGAAATAATGAGTAAAGGTATCTGTTTCCATAAGATGCAGTTGAGTTCTAAAGTATCGTTTTGTAGCATTGTTGAATCCATTGAACATGCACTTTCGTTTGACATCCGAGGGTAGAGAGTTCCAGTCTTTAATTGTACAATAATTAAAAGTTGTAGCTGCAACACCACTGACATAAGGTACTATAAAATTTGCAGTGCTTCCTCTAGTATAGTGATGGTGAACATCAGAAGCTTTGATAAATTGAGATAGATATGATGGGCCATTCAAAGAGCTTCTGATCAAGTATGATTTGGATTTACCATTATACCTGATGGACGCTAAGTTAAGTAAATCGCAATGGAGAGTTAGAGTTGCTAAAGCTGTCAACTCATACTGGACCAGGAGACTAACATCTGAAGTGACTTTGTACTCAACCCTGAAGAATATGAACTGTACCATGCTTATTCCCGGGAAATGTCATCAATTTGTTATTCATCCCGTCTTGAAAGGTGCATGAAGCAAGCAGAGTACCTGTCCGGTTAAGAATCGCAACAGGAACATACACTGAACCGAAGTTCTAAGTGGTCACTTTTTAATTTCATTTTTTATGACTAAGCTCTAATGATATTGAAATGATTTTTGCCCAAATATGTGCATTCCAATGGACTAAAGTTAAGCGGTGCTATATGGTTGTCATACAGCCCTACATTTTGGTGTCAAAGCTAAAGAAAATCAAGACAAAGTTCCTACGTTGTACTGGTTACCTAAACTCCATAAAAAACCCTATGAAGCAAGATTTATTGCAAATTCTAGTTCTTGTACAACAACAGAACTTTCTAAATTGTTAACCTCGTGTCTTACAGCTGTTAAAAAACATGTTATCAAATATTGTGAAAAGGTATATGAGAGATCTGGTAAAAACCTATTTTGGTCGATTAAAAATTCAGGTGAAATTTTAGATAAACTTAAAGCTAGAGATTTCAATGCGACCAGTTTGTCTACTTATGATTTTTCTACTCTTTACACTACTTTACCTCATAATTTAATTAAAGATAAACTTATTGATCTTATTGAAAGTACCTTCCAGAGAGAAGGCTCTCCTTACCTTGCATGTAGTGACAGAAATGCATTTTTTACTTCAGAAAAACCTAAAAATTATCATGCATGGTCGTGTCAAAATGTATGCGATGCGCTGACCTTTTTGTTGGACAACATTTTTATTCGATTTGGCACCAAGCTCTATAGACAAGTTGTTGGGATTCCTATGGGCACTAATTGTGCTCCCCTGGTTGCAGATTTATTCCTGTTTTGTTATGAAAGGGACTTTATGATGTCTCTTTCTGATGATAAGCAGGCTAATGTTATTGATGCGTTTAACACTACTTCCAGATATTTGGACGATATTTTAAATATTAATAATGTTTATTTTGACAATATGGTTAGTCAAATATACCCTTCAGAGCTCCAACTTAATAAAGCCAATGCCTCTGATACCGAAGCCGCATTTTTAGACTTGCATTTGTCAATTTCTAATGATATTGTTTCTACCAAAATTTATGACAAACGTGACGACTTTGATTTTGAAATTGTCAATTTCCCATTTCTAGATGGTGATGTTCCTCGTTCTACATCCTATGGAGTCTATATCTCTCAACTCATTCGTTTTGCTAGAGCATCTAGCTATGTTGCTGACTTCAACACTCGCAATAAATTGTTAACTCAGAAACTTCTTAAACAAGGCTATCGGTATCATAAACTTCGCAAAACATTTTCAAAATTTTATAGACGATACTATGATTTGATTTCTAAATTCCAAGTTGGACTTAAATCTCTCTTGCGCCAAGGACTTTCGGAACCTGATTTCTATGGTGACTTGGTGTATAAGTTGAAGAAGATTGTTGGGTCTAATAATTTTTCAGCGCAGTTCATTAAAATAATTTCCCATTATAAAAAGATTGGCTATAACATTAATGTATTGCAACAGACTGCATGCTTGGTAGTCAACCCAATCACGGTTGGCAACTTTGCTTTCCTCTTTAATTGCACGCTAGTGGGTCGGACTTCAGACTCTATGATGGTTCCGACTTAAAGACTTATCTATTGATGAGATGGTAGGGGCCTGATGCTTTGGCTGTTTGTCGGGCCCACCGGGGTTTACCTGTTGGATTTCTTTTGCTCCGGTATTCAGTTTAATTTACTGTTGAGTCCTTATCCTTGCTTTATCTCCTTGTTATATCTTGATTTATATGTTTTAGGAGATGATGCATTGATAAGTTAGGGGTCTTTCATGCAAACCAAATATCTATGTGTCTTGATCCACATCTGAATTAAGGGTGAGGTTGGCGCCGTTAAACCGGTTTAAGCCCTCCAGTAAAAGTATTTTTACTGACCGTTCCAAGGCGGTGGTTCTTTTGTGGATCATTTTTGTTATTTATGCTTCATGTTGGTGTGTGTTTTGCTGTCGTGACTGTTCCTTGTAGCCTTGTGGTCACCTGCTGGGAAGGGGCTGACCTCTTGGCTGTCGTAATTGTTGTGTTTTGTCACTTTCCCAAATGTGTCCTGGTCCACATCAGAATTAAGGGTGAGGTTGGCGCCATTAAACTGGTTTAAGCCCTCCAGTAAAATATTTTACTGACCGTTCCAAGGCGGTACTTCTTTTGTGGATCTTTTATGTTTTTGTTCTGTCTTGTGTTTGCTATGTTTTGTGCGCGTCTGTTTATATGTGCTTTGTGGTCACCTGCTGGGAAAGGGCTGACCTCTTGGCTCTCGTTTGTGGTGTCTTCTGTGAGTTTGTCACTTTCCCATTGGTATCCTGGGTCAGGTGTGGTACTTGATTGTATCGATTCCTGATCTTTGCACCATTACTTACTTCTATAGAAGACTGTTTTCTATCACAACACAGTTTTTGCGTTAAAAATGCAAAAATCATCTGCTTGAAGAAAATAAGCGTTTTGATTGCAGTTTTTATTAAATTGTAGTTCAGTTGATTACAAAAATAGTTAGTGAGTATGATCAGGAAATACCACAATCACAAACCGCAGACAAACACGTGGCACATTCCAGTAAGAAATGAATGAGTGTTTCATCAGTGTCACCGCAGAGGTTACACGTACTATCACATTCAAACTGATTGTAGATTGCTCTATTGCACTGTAGTATGCATGTACATTGAAACGATTTTATGAGTGGCCATCTTACATTTTTGTGCGCCTGTTTAGAAAATAAAAAATGCTTTTACAAAATTGTAATGCTATGAAAAAATCCAAGGCTTTGTCGCGACTCTGCAAATTATCTCATTTCCAAATGACAGTGGATCTTGCAAGACAAAGTCCAAAAAAAGGTATCCTTATTTCAAAAAGTCACACAGTGTGATGTAAAATATTGCTCTGATACGTTATCCAATTTTATATTAATTAGTTTGAAGCTGTTAATAACAGCTGTGATATAAGATGAAAAGGAATCTAAAGTTTTGTGACAATTGAACTCTTCATGTTTCTTCTACGTTAACATGAAGATAGCCACTATCACAGCTTTGACAAAGAGTTTTACCTTTAACCATGCAATTTGCATACAAGCTTTGCATTGCTCTGTATGCTTTATTATCTGCGGCACGGCATTGAAATTTTCAGCCATTATTAACTATGAATAGCCGTCACTGTTCCCCTTAAAAATCAAAAGAATTCTTTTACATATGCCGTTTAAATGGCCTTTAAAGTTTCACGTTAAAACTGGAAGTGGACACGAGTCTTGAAAAAAAGCATTAGAAGATGGGCTGATCAATCTGTATTGTGTTTGGTATAACATAGTCACTTTAAATAAAACACATACAATGATTTTAGTGTGTGCAGCTGATGATTTTCGACAATATCGGAAAAAATGCAGAAATTGAGATTTTAAAAAAAATCATAAAAACCTGTCATAAGCAAAGTATCAAGTGTTTGGTGTTTTTCAAGTCAGCTAGACGGATTTTGCTCAACTTGAGGTTTTCTTTAGCTCTGACTACCTGTGAGTCGTGAGCCCTTTTCTTTGTTTTATCATGGTGTGTTAATTTGATTAGAGTGTTTCTCCATGATGATACATTGCATTAGTTAGATGGCCTCCATACGAGCAGAACATTTCTTGTACTTCAACAACAGCAGAATCTAGGGCGAAGATTTGGTACAAGTAAAATGCATTTAAACCCCCCAGTGGCTTAGGCTGCTGTCCGTTCTAAGGCGGTGATTCTGTTGTTGTTGACTTTTTGTTTATTGTTACTCCCATTGTGGGAGTCTCTACAATGGGAGTCTGTAATTGTTCTATGTTTTGTTGTACGTTACTTTATGTCAGTTCTAGCATTGCAATCATCTTGATGGGTAAGAGAGAGTTGGCTGCTTTGCTTAATTTGTCTTCCTGGTGTCTCGTGATGGTTGAGCAGCTCTTCCTCTCGGTGCGACGGGGTTGTCTGTGGTTTGTGATTGTGGTATTTCCTGATCATACTCACTTACTATTTTTGGTGTCTTCAAAACCAAATAAATGCATGGAGCGGGGGTCCTGTTCATGTTCATTCTGTTCTGTTGGTTGAAATGTTTTTACCTGTTAGTTTGTTTAGTTCCAAAATTGTTATGCAAAATTTTCTTCTTTTCAAGCGAAGACATGTGTTGTGGGTGCTCAGAAGAACCAGCTGAATGAGACAGTTCTTTTGAGCAATCAAAACACATGTTTTAACTTATTAATAATTTATCCTTTTATCTATTTAGAATCATCAAAGATCCATAAATATTTAATTTTTGTATGCATTTTATGATGTAATAGTATAAAATTTTAAACACCATTGTGTTTTTACACATACATGTATATGTTCTTTTCAGTGTACTAAGGTTGCAGGCAACATTTTCATTTTTATGGGATTGTAAATAATAATTTTGTAATGTGTCATATTTAAATGTGCTAATGCTTTATACTGTGATATTTGTCCTATATGTATCTTGCCGTCAAGTAACTTGTACTAGTCGGTAAATAGCTATACATAGCTAATGTTGTCCCTGTTTATACTCTCCGACTTTAAATAAAATTTGTCAAAAAAAAAGTGAAGTTTTTTCTTAAGATTTTTGTTCAAACCTGAGTACCACGAGGAGCATGCATTATCTAAGTGACATTGAATAAATGCTGAGCGTATGAATTCCTTAGTTTTTCATCTAAAAAGCTGCATTGTCTGTAAATAAATTTCAGCCTACCATTGACTTTTTGAACAATAGTATTAACACTGGTCTCACCTGTTAATTGATCGTCCAAGTTAAGTCCAAGATACTTCACCGAGCGTCGTGCCTTACTTGTATGACCATTACATTCAAATGAAAAATTATTGATTTTTCTAAGTTTCTCTTAGAGCCAAATATTATGCATTCTGTTTTCCCCATACGCAAAGTTCTAAAGGTTATCGATAGAACCACTTACTACAAATCTCAAGTTCTAAAGCCAAGTTTTTCAGATATTACCCTAGAATCTTTTTTTTTGGTAGGATTTACATAATTGCACTATCATCTGCATACAGTAAAAAATTACACTCTGACAAAATGATAGTATACGGCTGCGAGCAGCCGAAAAAAATCATTTCGCGAAAATATATAGTTTTCGCAGTAGAGGTGAACCTATTCATAGTAAATGTTATTTCCCTAACTAGTAGAACCTTTTGTAGGAAATGAGTGGCGAAACTAGACATAAACATTTGTTCCAAGTATCTGCTGTCGCTCTAGTAAGGTGACATTTTACTTTTTGTTTATTGGTGAGTACCTTAAAGAAACAATAAGTTCAGCTTACTTTATATATGTTTCGTAGCTGAGAGAGAATGCGCTTTTGATTGAATTTATGTTCGTTCTCATTGCTTTTTGCGACCAGCCATTTCGTACCAAAATTATCTTTTCGAAGAGTGCTATATTCAAATTATTTACATCCACCTTTAAATGCGGGATATCTGAGTGTTACTTTTAAACATGACATTGATTTTCTGGTTCCTCCTGAAACGGGGTGGGGGGTTGATGCTGCCCGAGCTGAAACATCGACTAATCATATACCAGCTAATAGATCCAAGGCCACACCCTGGAAGAGGAGGACAGTAGTAAATATGTCATCAGTGAAGATCTTACCTGGAGAACACATATTGGCAGGTTGACTATTTTTCTCCATGCCCGCATGCTTTATTAAGGCTTTTGACAAGGTCAATCCCCTGCCCTTCACGATTTTTGCCATCTGTTCTCTCATCTGCTTATGTTCTTAGGTAACTTATATTGCAAACAATATGCACCCAAATAAGACTCTTCAAGATAGCAGTCTGATTAAGGTGCATAGTGTTTCCTTCCATGATAAAATCTAATACAGTTAATGGCCCAGTTTCGAATCTTTCCCAGTTCCGAATCACGTCATAGTTTCGTTGCAAACTACACATCAGCGGTAAAATTTAAAATACATATTTTGGTTTTGTTTTGTTGTATAATTATCCCTCTGTATGTGAGTGAGAGCAAATATCTATAAGTTTTCTGCTTGGTGAAAATAATTACAATTTTCCCTTATGAAAGTAAGTAATGGTGCAAAGATCAGGAATCGATACAATCAAGTACCACACCTGACCCAGGATACCAATGGGAAAGTGACAAACTCACAGAAGACACCACAAACGAGAGCCAAGAGGTCAGCCCTTTCCCAGCAGGTGACCAAAAAGCACATATAAACAGACGCGCACAAAACATAGTAAACACAAGACAGAACAAAAACATAAAAGATCCACAAAAGAAGTACCGCCTTGGAACGGTCAGTAAAATATTTTACTGGAGGGCTTAAACCGGTTTAACGGCGCCAACCTCACCCTTAATTCAGATGTGGATCAAGACACATAGATATTTGGTTTGCATGAAAGACCCCTAACTTATCAATGCATCATCTCCTAAAACATATAAATCAAGATATAACAAGGAGATAAAGCAAGGATAAGGACTCAACAGTAAATTAAACTGAATACCGGAGCAAAAGAAATCCAACAGGTAAACCCCGGTGGGCCCGACAAACAGCCAAAGCATCAGGCCCCTACCATCTCATCAATAGATAAGTCTTTAAGTCGGAACCATCATAGAGTCTGAAGTCCGACCCACCGGCGTGCAATTAAAGAGGAAAGCAAAGTTGCCAACCGTGATTGGGTTGACTACCAAGCATGCAGTCTGTTGCAATACATTAATGTTATAGCCAATCTTTTTATAATGGGAAATTATTTTAATGAACTGCGCTGAAAAATTATTAGAGCCAACAATCTTCTTCAACTTATACACCAAGTCACCATAGAAATCAGGTTCCGAAAGTCCTTGGCGCAAGAGAGATTTAAGTCCAACTTGGAATTTAGATATCAAATCAAAGTATCGTCTATAAAATTTTGAAAATGTTTTGCGAAGTTTATGATACCGATAGCCCTGTTTAAGAAGTTTCTGAGTTAACAATTTATTGCGAGTGTTGAAGTCAGTAACATACAGTCAGGTGCCAAATTAAAGTTCACAAAGTGAATTTCAAGGCAAAAAATAATGTTTATTTTCAACACTTATAACACTTTAAATCTAAAAGAAAATATTTACATCATTAATAAGGCTTATGTTTGGATACATCACTATCTTCCCTATCATTACAAATGTTCAGAAAATTTTACTCCGTATTGGAGGTGGTTGCCTAGCAACAAGACAAAAATGGCCAATTTTCCCTATGTAGTTCATTAACACATTTGCAATGGCAACCAGACATTCAATATTTACTTGAGTTTATGCTATAAGATGTAGGACATATTGATGTCTTTATGTGTGGTTTTATTTCAATTTCTATCGCTAACAAAGTAACAAAATCAACATTTCTTTATAAAATTGATCACGAAAAGGGTGATTGTTAGAGTGAATATAAAAAATACTGCATCTTTGTTTCCATGACAACATCATTTTGAATGCATTATTCTAACTTTTTAAAGACATTTTATTGACAGATTATCTTTGTTTTAAAGTCTGAGGTATAATTTGAAGTACCTATGACTTTTAAACTTGTGTAATTATTAATATTTGTTTTCCACACCCCCATTTTAGGAACTTTGAATCTTGACAGATGTTATAAAAAAATTTGCATTTTATATTGTTTAGCCATATAAGAAAGACTAGCGAATAACTTTTTGATGGTCAATATATAGAAAAATATGTTGTCTTGGAGTAGCATTAAAAATAATATCAGCAATTCATTCCTTGTAACCATTGCAACCACCAAAATGAGCATACTAGTGGCTTTTTAGCTATTTTAATCGGTTGCTTAGCAACAATATGCAAAACAGTGAACAACATAATTATATTGTGAATATTTGAAGGCTTGCTTATATCTTCCCAATCATGTATTTGGCAAGTCTATATTATGAATAAATTTGAAATAAAGAAGAATTGAATGTCTAAATTTCCCATAAATTTATGCATTTTTTTAAGTTTGTGAACTTTAATTTGGCACATAAGTGTAGCTAGATGCTCTAGCAAAACGAATGAGTTGAGAGATATAGACTCCATAGGATGTAGAACCAGGAACATCACCATCTAAAAATGGGAAATTGACAATTTCAAAATCAAAGTCGTCACGTTTATCATAAATTTTGGTAGAAACAATACCATTAGAAATTGACAAATGCAAGTCTAAAAATGCGGCTTCGGTATCAGAGGCATTGGCTTTATTAAGTTGGAGCTCTGAAGGGTATATTTGACTAACCATATTTTCAAAATAAACATTATTAATATTTAAAATATCGACCCATTTTATGAAGGTATATTTTCACACGTGTCAGTATCTGTTCACTGCATATTTCCGAAAAATGCTTTCGTTTGAAATGCATTTTTATCAAACTTTCGGTTTCAGCATGTTTTCCAACAATTATCAAAACACATCCAAGAAAAAAACGGACCTTTTATCCTGTTTTTGGTTCCATGATAGCCGTGTAATCATTGTCACTGTTTTGTCCGGTTTCGAATCGTGTAAACACAAGTTTATTTCACGGCACGTAACAATAACGTACACGCGCTCAGCCGTTTGTACAACATAGAAGTCAAAATTTTGTGAAAAAGTATCACGGGCACATGCTCTCTCTCTCTCTCTCTCTCTCTCTCTCTCTCTCTCAGCAGACGCGGACCAAGAAAGTTTTGACTCTGACAATGTTTTAAATTTATTTTTATATTTCATGCCGTTTTAGTTGATGAGGGGAGAGAGGATAGCGGGTCGTCATCGTCCCGCCAGCGAAACTCCATTTGATGGCCTTGGTAGCTCTAGAGAGCATTAGTGTGAAAATAGTCTGCAGTATAGCTATGGGACTTTACAGGGGTTGGCGTGGGGGGGGGGGGCTCTGTGCCCCCAGTCTTCCCTGGATCCACGTATGCATGAGGATTATATGCCTTTGTGTGTGTCTGTTGAATTTCTCTGTTTGTCTATCAGCCTGTCTGTGTATCTAAGTCTCTCTTTATGTATATGCCTGTCTGTCTGCATGTCTCTCTTTCTCCCGCTCTCTCTCCCTCTGTCTCTCTCTCATCCCCCTCTCTCTCTCAGCATATGTGGTGTAGATGTAGCAGACCAGGGATCCTGAGTTCGATACCGGGTAATTCAAGTCTTTAGTTCGGACTCTAAATCAGTCCCGTTCCCGATTAACCTTACCTGTTTTGTTTAATTTAATGGGGGAAGAATTATCCAAATACCACTATTAGCGGGCCATCTTCCGCCCGCCAGCGAAACGCCATTTAAATGGCGTTGGCGTTTTGCTTCCGTGCCGATTATGGCCCAAAGTTGAAAGCTGGCTTGGTAGCTTTAC
This sequence comes from Loripinus fragilis, assembly GCA_964019695.1. Classification (NCBI taxonomy): domain Eukaryota; kingdom Metazoa; phylum Mollusca; class Bivalvia; order Lucinida; family Lucinidae; genus Loripinus; species Loripinus fragilis. The sequence goes on from OZ026518.1 coordinate 108,019,256, forward strand.
GATTTTAAGGGGGTCGGGACCAGTATTGCTAAAAAACTTATATTTTTGTGGTTTTCGAGGGGGGGGGGGGTCCGGACCCCCTGTCCCCCCTCCAGATCCGCACATGCACTACATCCCTGTTATATGCCTCACTCCATCACAAGTGGACATATTTGTGTTGGATGATTCCCTTGCTTTTTGCCCAACTATGTATAACAGAGTTTTTACTTGGGTAGAGACCAGAGCCAACTCAGAATTAAGAGTGAGGTTGGTACCGTTAAACATGTTGAAGCTCCAGTTGTTCTTTTTACTTGCGCAGATTTCGTCCATCGTCGTTTTAAATGTTAAAAACCTGGCCTTTACCCCGTACTCGGTGTGTGCTTATGTGTGTGCGTGTTTGTGGTGATGGTGGTGGTGGTGGTGCGGGGGGGGGGGTTAAGACGTTATAACCATTCAAACATCTATCATGACCCCGCTATTGGCTACAGTATCACATGTGTCAACCGCCCGCGGTGTTGGCGGGGGGGGGGGGGGGTGGCAGTGGTTACAAATGCATTTTACTCTCACAACACGTGCACATGGGTTGGTATATGCGTATGCTTTATAACAATGGAAATGAGCACAGACGTTAAATAAAAATGTCACAAAAAACATACTCTGAAAACGTGAATGTTAGTGTCTGTATCACAAAGCGATGCATCAAATGACAGACAGTGCAGATCCTGATAAGAACGCGCCTCTAGCAGCTATCTGATCTACTTCAACTCTTCACTGTCTCATAGACCCGTAAACTTTTCGATCATTAGCCAGAGTGTATAATCGGGAGTATTACTTGCATGTGGTAAAATATTCATAGTCTTAAGACGTTTATTCATGCGCGGATCCACAGGAGTGAGTACTAGGGGTCCGGACCACCCCTCCCGCATGGAAAAGCACAAAGCTGTAGATTATCTTAGGATTACTGGTTGAAAAAGTACAAAGCTACCGATGTCAGGTCATCATCGGACTGCTAGCGAGGCGCCATTTATATGCGTTTAGCTGGCGGGCCAATGGTTGCCCGTTTTGGTTGCTTTCTGTGTCAGTGCAAGTTTAGTGCAATGAATACGTTAAAATGTTGCGTCAAACTCGTCGTTGCAAGTAGCGATTAAGCCAACAATGTCAAATCCTTAATGCAACTATACTTCTAAAGGTAATTTCTTAGAATTTCGAAAGTGATTCGAAACTGGGCAAATGACCCGCAACTAGGCCAATTGGCGGCCTACTTCAAAGCCGTGGTATGAAACATAGCAGAGTCCGAATGCTACAAATAGAGGCTCATTATTTAGGGGAAAGATAGTGCTTTGTATGAGTAAAAGCGAAATATTATTTACTCAGAGCAACTATTTGGAATACGACTTGAAGTAAAAGTGATTCGGAACTGGGCCATTAACTGTATGAAGTGCACGGGATGTGAAAAGCAGATAGCATTTTCAGGACAAAAATATTGGCTGGATAGGTGTTAAGCTCAAAGTAATTCCTAACCTGGACCTATGATTTAATTCTTTGCCTACTAGTGTCGTCTGCTGATATCCCTTGCAAACAGATTGGATCCAGATCAGGCGCAACACAATGTTGGGCCTGATCTGGATCCAAACTGTTTGACACTCTGATTGTATTCCTGAAAATATTTTTTTGAAAAAGTTCAAAGAGTTACTTTCTTCTGATTTCAGGATATTTACATGATGGCAGATATTGAAGAAAACGACAAAAGTACACCACAGAGGTAACAGCAGCTAGACAATAGTCTTGGAATTCATGCATACTTTAACTCTATGTTTACTAGTGTCGTCTGCTGATCAGGCCCGGCAAAATGTCTGGCATGATCTGGATCCTTGTTTGACTCGAAATGTATTCCTGAAGGAAAATTTGCCTTTTCCAACCATTCATGACAAATGTTGTCTGCTTTGTCTTCTGCTGATGTGATTTGGTGAGCTATAATGCAAATAGTATGTCTAAAGATCAATTTTCTTCCATGGAAGCAGTATGATCAGGGTGCATACTGTTTTGCTTGTATGCTGAATATAGTCCCAAGAATGCATTTGAATATTTCCAGCAGGCACAATAAGCAGACAACATTTTCAGGGGAAACTATAGGCTGGATAGATAAGAGTTAAGAATACAAGTGAAGTGGATCATATTTAGGTATAAGGTTCCTTGACCTTGACAGTGTTACCAACAGTTAGCCAACCAACAACTGGAGATATGCTTCGCAATTAGGGAGATTTTCTCCTTTAATAGGGAGATTTTCTAAAACCCTCTTCTAGTCATTCAGGATTTTTGTCTTCTGCTCTATCATCAGCTAATAATATTCTTAGCCTATATTGCAAACAATATGGACCCAGATTGGCCTGGTCCCAGAGCTGAGCAGTCTGATTGGTGTTCATATTAGTGTAATGATTAACTTCAATCCAATTACAAGTATACAATAACATGATAAACAGACAAAAGATCAACTGAATTTGAAAACAAGCATTAATGCTTATACTAATCATCTCCTGGGGTTCATATTGTTTGCTTCCATGAAAAATCTAACCTGAAATGCACTTTAAATGCAGCAGATGTAAAAAGCAAACATTTTCAGGACAAAAGTAGTGGCAGAATAAGGATTAAGTTTCCATGGCCTTTATGAGATAGATTCAATTGTAGTTAACCCATTAAAGCCGAATGAATTATCTCATCTTTATCAATTGGACAAGTTCGTTTCCAATTTTAGGGTTGTCGGATGGATTTTTCATTTTTATTCAAATTGTAATAGAATACTCAGTAAGCAAACATTGGAGACCCTGATCAGACAACACATTCTGTGGGGTCTGATCTGGGTCTGCACTATTTGTATTTGTCCCATAAATAGATGCTAGGCTTATATGGGTTAACAATGAATTATTTTCTGTAACAACATAAGAGTGTGTATTAGAAGGTTATTTTCTTTAATTCTCATCCAAAACATATGTTGTGGGTACTCAAAAGAACCGTCTCAATGAGACAGTTATTTTAAGCGCCCAAAATACATGTTTAAATGAATGGGTAAGAATATTATTTAAATTTACACAAATAAAATTTCCTTATCTGGATCTTTGGTAACAAGCAAAGAAACCAGAGTGCTTCTCTTGGAGCAATATGATCTGGGAATACATTTTATTTGTACATGCTTTTCTTGTCTATTAAAGTAAGCATCAAAAGAGTTAAGAGCATGCACAGCAACTACTCTGAAGCAAAATAACTTCATGTTGTAAATTGTAATGGCATTCTTTTTCAGTGGAATAATAGATTATTATCAAAGATTCTTCAAGAATCTATATGAGCTGCGTCAAGATGCCACCTTCTGTGATGTGAAACTTCAAGTGAGTGAGGAAATCTTCATGGCCCATCGAATAGTTCTTATGTCTGGTAGTGCCTACTTTCACGCTATGTTTGCCACTGAGATGTCGGAACACCATAAAGATGAGGTGATGATAGGAGGAGTGACACCATCTATTTTCAAGGCGCTGCTAGACTTTATTTATTCAGGTATCTTTTCAGTAGACTGGCTCCAGTCCTTAAAACAATTTTTCATCAATGTGTCATATCATTTACTTGTAGCTAGGCTTACTCTGATGGCTCTGTTTTAAGACAGAGCCATCAGAGTAAGCCTAGTTACAAGTATATGATATGACACATTGATGAAAATTTGTTTTAAGGACTGGAGCCAGTCTACTTTTTCAATAAACGCACAAGTCAATGTCTGAATTGGTGTCACTTGCATATTTCTGTATTGTTTAAATTTCACACTGTTTATATAGGTTATTTGAGCATGATTCTTACGTAGGCAATTTGCACACAGTGATTTTTCTAGGGTATTTTAGCTGAGATCTTTATCTTGGTTGTTTATTCACAGTTCTTATGCATTAATATGAAATAGGGCTGGAAATTATATACACTCATCTGCTCGCCAAGACGAATACCTCATGCTGCAGGATGAGTATAGATTTTGACTGTTTCTAATGTAAATCATCAAATTTAAAAACACATATGGGCAGGTAGGACGTGTTGAAATTTTAAGCATTTTTCCACCTCTGAGAAATGTAAAAAAAAAACATTTTTTAACATGGCTCATAACTATACTTATTTAGCTATAAAATGTTTTCCCTTCTCAAAAGAAATGTCTAGATTTTATCTAACTGTAAATGAAACAACAAATATTTCCTGCTTGAAGAGTATGGGCTCTACAGTTAAAAGGAGTACATTTCTCATGGGCGTTACTCAACATCATTTTGTGAAGTGGCATTTACAGGCTGTAGGCACAACATTGCGTATTTCATTGTTCTTTCAATGTTAAGTAGTGCATTAGATGTGAGAAAACCATGTTCAGAATGTTCATTTGTGGAAATGTATCAAAATTTATACATGTTTGTTCCATAAACAAGCATTTAGTTAAAAGTGTGAAACAGAAAATTATTTTTCTTATTTCTCAACCAAAACATATGTTGTGGGTACTCAAATGATCCGTATCAATGAGACGGTTCTTTTGAGCACCCAGAAGAGGGTTAAAACTGGTGGGTAAGGAATTATTTACAATTTTATGCACAAAAATGTTATTTATCTAAACCTGTGATTAATATTTTAAGCTTGCATATACATGTAGGAAGTACAAGGAGAACTCTTGTAGTTAACACACCCTTAGTCTGTGTAAGAGTGGATCAAAAGTTTGGTTAAAGTTGAAAAAAAAAATATTGCTTAAACATCTTGATAAAACACTGTTATACCTTGCCTGATGTTAGGTTCTGGTATGAATATGTATGCTGTATCAGCCAGATTAACATCAGTGATTTTGAGGTCAAGGTCACAGGCTTTGAACTTTAGGTCAGTTTTTAAAAAGGCTATACCTCATGAACCCTATGACCAAACATGTTAATATCTAGTCTGATTTTAGATACTGATCTGAAAGGTTTATGCTGTACTATATACCATTACTGCCCACATCAGAGACCTTGAGGTTGATTTCCCAGAGGCTTGGTCGCTGCATTTACTTAATGTTTGTTGTATTGGTACAGGTAAAGTCAACATAACTGAGGAGAACTGTGAAGATTTGTTGACAGCGGCTGACATGTTATCAGTGACAGGAGTTGTTGATGCTTGTTGTTTATTTATGAGAGAAAGATTTCAACCTGAAAACTGTATTGGTATGTTTTGTATTTGATTTTCTGCATAATAGTAAAAGACAATCATATGTGTAATTTCAATTGGTATAATATGGGATTTTATAATATGTATCTAGAGCAGTGCATATTCATTCTAATAGTCTCATCTAATAAATGTCCCTCCCAGTATATCATGAGAAGATCTTTGGATAATGGTATTTATGGCATATCTGTAATGTCAAACGTTTTGTACTTAACATGTGATTAGACATCTCACAAATGAAGCGAGGTTATACAACTTTTTCATGCTCAACTCAACTGAGCATGAAATTTATTCAACTGAGCATGAAATTTATTCTGCTCATAAATGTTAAAATGCCAACAATTGTTGGCATTTTAACATTTATTAGCATGATAAATACAACATCTGAGGGTTTGAAAGCAGGAGCAATCGTTCAACCATTCATTTTTTCCAGAGCAGTTGAAATTTCATACTCAGTTGAGTTGAGAGTTGAGCATGAAATTTTTTTTATGATCTTGGAGCCAGATGCCTAGTTGTTGGTCTGAACCATCCTCTACCACCATACTTTCTGTCAGGATCTAGTTATGGATTCTGATGAAACTTTGCAGATGAGCAGACAGGTCTATCTTGAGTGATGACTGAAATGCTTTTAAAAAATGTAGGTTCTGCTTTGACAGTTAATATATTGGATATTTACTCAAATCTTGTCAAAAAATGTAATTTGTTTGACCCTGTAATTGTAGCACCCATGGGTCATTTTTTATGACTTGTTTGATAATATAAAATGTAAATGTAAGGATTAAAATTCACATTTCTATCTTGCATTGGTGATACAAAGCAATAGCTTTTTTGTATGTTTCAGGGCTTGAAAGACATTATCAAACATTATGTTTCACATCATCAGTGCAAGCTAAAAATCAGAGTTTTAATTCATGAATGTTTTACTTCAGGTATATATTTGTTTTCTGATGCTATATCATGTAGCTGCTTGACTAGAGATGCTGAGGCTTATATAAACAAGAACTTCTTAAAAGTAGTGCAGGAAGAAGAATTTATGGATTTACCTAAAGAGTCCTTGGTACACTTCTTGCACAGTGAAAACCTCCGTGTAGAAAATGAGTTCCAAGTTTTCAAAGGTATGACCCTTTCTTTACAGATTTAAAGGGCTGAGATTGGATTGTTCAAATTGTAATTTTGTTCTTATTTATCTTTTTTTGCAAGCGCAACTTTTGTCATCTGCTGATAACCTTTGCAAATGGTTTGGATGCAGATCAGGACACCAAACTGTTTGACACGCTGATATTGTTCCTGAAAGGATTGTATGTTATTTGGAAAAAGTCAGCAGATGACAATAAAAGCCTGAAAAATTACCCAGCAGGCAAGGAGTTTAAACTGTTTTTATTAGAGCAAATATTGTATACTGTGATGATTATTTTGTCTGGGTCTACACTGTTGGTCTTGGTACCTGTACATGGGATATAAAGAGGTGAAAGGGTTTTGTTTGATTTGATTATGTCCCAGTCAACAATTTTTCAGATATGTTGGGATGGGTCTTCCTGGGTTGAACCAGTACTGAGCAAGGATAATGTGTCTTGCTCAAGGACACAACATAGTGGCACCGGTGAGACTCAACCCATGGTCCCTCAGTCTCGAGTCAAGCACTCTACCACTGAGCCACTGAAAGGGTGAAACAATGTTTAGAATAACAAACCTGAAAATGTTTGCTATTTTGGTTGGCTTGATGGTTTATGACCCAATTATCAAGGTTTAATAGTGGAATATGCGGGCCAGCACATGAGATTTCGTTACTTATTGCATGTGCACAAAACCCATGCTGACGCATCCAGCTGGGCTAGAGGTCTAAATTTTGGTTTTTGTCTTCCTTTTCTTCCATACTTTGTTAATGTGAGAAGCAAGGGCTTTGGCATCACTATGCCTATGTGCAGGCTTGTTTTGAACATTCGCTGCTTGCTGATGTGATTAGTACCAAAATCCAGGGGTGGGTATCGCCTCTGAAAACCGTATCGCGATATATCATGATTTTGGGGTTTGTATCGAGATATGCATCACGATATACGGCAAAACTTAATAATAGTTGCACTCGTGGGAGGGAAATTTTTTCAAAGCCGTCTATATTCAACTTCATGTGGCGATTGAATGTCATGCTAGCATAGAATGATCACAAAAACAGTATGAACATTTGCAACTATTGTTCATTCATCTAAATCGAACCCTTCAAATTCGCTATCTTACGAGAAATTGTTAAATAAAGAGAGAAAACAAGCGTCTTCCATCTTGATCTCAATCGGGTCCGCCATTTCTGTTTTAAACAGGGAAATCCTCCTCTTATCCAATGGTAATAAAGTTTTGCACACGGCATGCTTTGTTTATCTTAGTTACAGGCTTTTTACTGGCTGTTGTTCATCTTTTTCTATTAATAATCAAGCGAGATTATATAAAAAATGATGGCTAAATAAAATACAACTCAAAACAAAAGGAGCTAAACCATGTTCCAAAAACTGACGGAGTTTGCCAAGTGTACCTGTACAGTCAAAAGCATATCGCGATACGAATCTTGGGACTCCTAAATCGTGATTTACGCGTATACCGGTAATATCGCGCACCCCTACCAAAATCTCATGTGCTGGCACATATTTATGACATGAAAGCTACAAGTATAAGGCATACAAAGGTTTAGATAAACATAAAGGATACACTTTCTTGACTAAAGACTTGGGTAAACCTGTTAATATTCCCACTTTTAGCGGGGAATTGAACATGATTCATACTCAGTCTGGTATAAGATCATTTTAAGAATATTGATATGTAAATTAAACCTGCCAAATTGGGAATAAGTGGAAATTGAACATATCATTAAAGTACTGCTTTAAAAGAGTTGTGCTAAACTGGATTTGGGTTCTCTGTCATTCCATGATTCCACCCATCCATCATAATTCCATTTTTTGCTCAATATCTTGAGAACAAATTGATAGAATTTTACCAAATTTTTATGCCCCCAAAGGAACTTTGGGAGGCATATAGTAATCGCACTGTCCGTCCGTCCGTCCGTGTGTCCGTCCCGCTTTCGTGTCCGGTCCATATCTCCTATATTCTTTGAGGTAGGAATTTCAAATTAGGTGTGTGGATGCATCTTGGGATGGCGGAGTGTCGCGTACCATTTTCGGGTCACTGTGACCTTGACCTTGACCTCTGACCTAGTTTTTAGAATAATCGTGTCCGGAGCATATCTCTTATATTATTTGAGGTAGGAATCTCAAATTTGGTGTGTGGATGCATCTTGGGATGAAGAAGTGTCGCATACCATAATTGGGTCACTGTGACCTTGACCTCTGACCTAGTTTTTAGAATAATCGTGTCCAGAGCATATCTCTTATATTATTTGAGGTAGGAATTTAAAATTTGGTGTGTGGATGCATCTTGGGATGACGAAGTGTTGTGTACCATAATTGGGTCACTGTGACCTTGAACTTGACCTCTGACCTAGTTTTTAGAATAATCGTGTCCATAGCATATCTCTTAAATTATTTGAGGTAGGAATCTCAAATTTGGTGTGTGGATGCATCTTGGACTGATAAAGTGTTGCATACAGTAATTGGGTCACTGTGATCTTGAACTTGACCTCTGACCTAGTTTCTAGAAACTGCATTGAGTCTGGTGCAACTCTCCTATATTCTTTGAGATAGGAATTCCAACTTTGGTGTGTAAATACATCTTGGGATGACAGGGTGTCACATACCATTTTAGGTCACTGTGACCTTGACCTCTGACCTAGTTTTAAGAGTTATTGTGTCCGGAGCATATCTCTTGTATTCTTTGAGTGAGGAATTCCAAATTTGGTGTGTGGATACATCTTGGGATAGCGGAGTGTCATGTACTATTTTTGGGTCACTGTGACCTTGACCTCTGACCTAATTTTAGAATAATCATGTCCAGAGCATATCTCTTGTATTATTTGAGGTAAGAATCTCAAATTTGGTGTGTGGATGCATCTTGGGATGACGAAGTGTCGTTTACCATAATTAAGTCACTTTGACCTTGAACTTGACCTCTGACCTAGTTTCTAGAAACTTGTGCATATCCTATATTCTTTGAAATAGGAATTCCAAATTTGGTATGTAAATGCATCTTGCGATGCCTGAGTGTCACAAACCATATTTGGGTCACTGTGACCTTGACCTCTGACCTAGTTTTCAAGAATTATTGTGTCCAGAGCATATCTTCTATATTATTTGATGTAGGAATCCCAATTTTGGGGTGGTGATTCCTCTTGGGATGGCGGAGTGGTGCATACCATTTTGAGTCACTTTGACCTTGGCATTGACTTCTGGCCTCATTTCTAGGTTTTTGGTGCTATATTACAGCTATCTTTCCTCAAATGTGTCTTATGCTAGACCAATTCCTTTGGGGGCATTCGTCACGTGTTTGTGACATTTCTTGTTGTATATACATTAATATATATTGATAAGGTCTAGGTTGTAATTATTATGCATCATTTTTCTCACTTTTGTAAAAGAGTTATGGCCCTCAATGAGTTGATTCTTTTGAGCAGCCCAGCATCTGTTAAAACTGAACAGTAAGGAAATATTGACAATTTATGCTCAAAAATTTAGTTTATCTTGAGGAATGATTGTCAGATATGCCTTTTTTTATTCAATTTACAGCTGCCATTGACTGGATTCTTCATGATATTCCTGCCAGAAAGAGACATGTATTTGAGGTGATGAGTCCTATTAGATTTCCAATAATCCCAGAGAAACAGATGGACAAATATATAACAACACTACAAGAAACTGACATTAGTCTTACTGTGGCATTGACAAAAATTCTTGCTGATTTCAGAATAGACCATAGAAAGGCAATGGTCGAAAAGAAATATTCTAAAATAAAGCATTCTTTGACTGTACCAAGAAAATGTGCTCGAAAAAATATATATGTAGTCGGGGGATTCACTCGTCCAAAAGGTGGGAGATGGAGTGACGCTAAAACATTAAGTTCTGTAGAGAGATTTGATACATTCTATCATACATGGCATGACTTGCCGAGCTGTCAGTTTCCAAGAAGTTCAATGGGCTCGGGAGTTATAAATGGCCAAGTGTGTGTTGTGGGTGGGGAAAATGATTCTCTAATATTTGACTCAGTTGAGACATATGATCCAGTGACACATGAATGGACATTACTGCCTGGAATGACAACACCTAGGTAAGTCGAAAACATACTGACAAAGTGAGCCGCTGCATAACAAAACCAAGGTTATCTTTATGCCAAAGACTCAGATCAGCCTGCAGTGATATTTTGGGGTGCCATATGGGCTGAATTTCAATTGGGGAGTCATGGATTTTTTTCCCATGTTTTTTTTCACCATTTTGGCTCACTTTATTGTATGGCCTGTTGTCCATCCATGTCATACTTTGTTAGCTATTCACATTTTCGACATCTGCTCCTGAACCATAAGTTTGATTTGAAATTTTAAGTTAGACATCAGGACAAAATGTAGATTCAGAATAACTAAAATTGTTCCGTTCAATATCCAAGTTGGCCACCATTTTAAAATTCTTCAAACAGCATCTTTTTTTGAGTACCAACATGTGACAATACTTTAATAATCTAATAATCATTTGATATCATTAGTATGATCATTAATTAGCAGGGACAAACATTCCACTGGTCCACTTGTGATTAGGAGTGAAATCTAGAAAGGACAAGTGATACTTTTCAAAGTGCTCATCCTACGGGACCAGTGCTAAAATCTGAGGGTGAAACTAGCATTTTATGAAGGGCATGAAGAGTTTACATCAAACTAAATACCTTTTCACATAACATTACAATTTGGAAAAGTAGAATTAGATATAAACTCGTAGTTATGGTTACAAATGTGTATAAAAGCTGCGCATTGTAATGCAGGATAATACAGTAGACTGTATCCAGGTTTATATTGATTTTTTTCTGTGCAAATTTTAACAGTGGGTAAACCGTCTGACTGTATCGCCATAAATATTGAATTTTCTGGACAAATTTTACTGTCATAACAGATTTGTAAACTGGTCAGATGGTTTTATCTGCAGGTTTTAATGTTGGTAAAAATGTCTGATAAATGAAAATTCTTACAAGGCGGCGAAGTGTTTGCTGGACGAGTGAAAATTGTAGTCCTGCAGGACAAGTGCTATAATGAAATATTTTTGTCCCCTGATTAGAGTATTGATGGTACAAATAATTGAAATCCATTTATTACCATAACTGAAAGATATCCAGTTGGAATTTATTACAAACCTTGCATACATTTGTCGCCGGTCGGGCGACAAATTGCTATCTAAAACACTGTTACTAGCGAGTTTTGAGTTACTAGCGAGTTATTAAGAGCATTTCCGGTGTGAGAGTGTAATTATAAGATATTTTGCTTATTTCTCAACCAGGAGGGAGAATGTTAAGTTATAACATACTTTTTAAAGTGCTTATGAGATTAGCTGCTTTTTAAAGCTGCCACTAATCAATGGAAATGTATTATTTTAATCCTTATAGCGCCAAGAAAAAAATGCATCTGAAAATGTCGTCTGCTGGAGTCGTCTGCTGGAGTCGTCTGCTGCAAATAATTGCCTAACATTACTTACAAATTAAGCATAGAAGCAAACAGCGTGGACCCAGAACAGACTGCTCCTATAGGAGCAGTCTGATCTGGGTCCACACTGTTTGCCATAGAGGCTTTTTAACATTTCAGCAGACAAGAAAAGCAGACGACTTTTATTACAATTAGCGCATTAAGGCTTTAACCATTTGTACATGAAGAGTGCAGTGGCTCATTGGTAGAATTCTTTACTCGAGACCGAGAGGTTGCAAGTTTGAGCCTCTCCCGAGGCACTACATTGTGTTCTTGAGCAAGACACTTTATTCTACGCCAGGAAGACATGTCCTGACATCAGAGATGGGGTAATCGTAATCTGTAATCATGATTACTTGTAATCGATTACTTTTTTCAGTAATCATAAAGTAATCTGTAATCGTGGATTTTTATGATTACAAGTAATCGTAATGTAATCAATTACATTGCAAAATAGCCTGTAATCATGATTACTTTGCAATTACTTTAAGATTACTTTTGAAACTGGTTAAAAACAGTTATAAGGTACCAGCAATAGATCAAAGAGAATAATGGATGTTTGAAACAAGGAATGTGAATAGCTACCAACAATAGATCAAAGATAGACTTATCCAAAATAACTAAGTTTTGGACCAGAATCTGAATTCAAACTATTTGATACTGATTGTTTATATCTAAACAAAAAGTGCAGACCCTGATGAAATGCCACCTTATGTTGCATTTCACCTGGGAGACAGTTTGCAAAAAATGTCTGCTCTGTATGCAGCAATGAAAGGGTTAGTAGATTAACCTGTTACCTGCTAGTGACAACTTTTGTCGTCTGCTGATATCCTATGCAAACAGTTTGGATTCAATCAGGCCCAACAAAATGTTGGCCAGATGTGAATTCAAACTTTTTGATACTGATGCTATCCTTGAAAGAATTTGCTTCAAAGAAGGGTAATTCTGAATAAAATGAACAGATGACAAAAACATGCAAAATTATCTAGCAAGATAAAAGTTTAGCAAACATATATAACAGGCAGGAAATGGTCCCTTGTATGGTAAATACAGTTGGATAGTCTTGAGAGCCAAGCTCAGATTTGACATTATCTCATCAGATACATATACTTAAAGTAAAAGCTTTCCCTGTCCAATTTCATCTTTCTGAAAAATTTGTCTATAATAATTGTGAACATTGAATGACATATTGGTCAACTTTTTTATTTCCTCTGCTGTCAAAAGAAATAAGGACCCTTTTCTTAAGTGTCTATTTAATCCTTATTTTATGACAGTTTAGTTTTATACCTTTCAGCAAGTGTTTAATCTTGACCATTTTCCTAGTGAATATGATCTCATTTTTAGTTTTTGGTTTGATTTGCAGGAGATTTGATTCTACATAATTTTGTCATTCTTTTTATAAACATACATGAAACATAATAAGTGTGTTCCAATTATCAGAATTAAATTAAATGAATTAAAAAAATATCCAAAATATTAGGTAATAATGGAAGCTGGACTAATTTACTTCAGGAGGACATGTTCTCTGAATAATGATAAAATAGGGATAAAATCCAAAATTCTTTATAAAGTATATCATCACATGAATGTAATTTTTCTCATCATGAACAACTCTGAGCTTCACACAGTTATATGAGAGAGTTTGTCAACTAAAAAAGAACTCCATACAAGTCCAATTGAGAACCATAGCTTAGTTTTCCTTTCTTCAGGATAACATTCTATTAAGTCTTGAAATATAATAAAGTTAATTTATTGCTCAAAAGTAATCATAAGTAATCATCAAGTAATCATGATTACTTTGCAATGTAATCTGTAATTGTAATCGATTACATTTTAAAAAAAGTAATTGTAATTGTAATCAGTAATCATGAAATTTCAAAGTAATTGTAATTGTAATCGATTACATTTGCATGTAATCGACCCCAACTCTGCCTGACATGACTGAAAAAAATGTTGACTGGGATGAAAAGAATCAAACATCCATACCATTTGTACATTTCATTGTCTTTCTGTCCATCTGACTGTCAGATCCCACCAGATGGCATTAAAGCCTCACAGGCCTCACTGTGTTGTGGTCCTTGAGCAAGACACATTTATCCTAGCTTAGTACTGGTTCAATCCAGGAAGATCGTCCATGTTTAACTGAAAGAGTGTTGATGGGACATTACAAATAAAATCAAACAAAACCAGATTGCATTAAGAGTTGTATAAGATTTCTGTTTCTGTCTTGCAGATGTGGGCTAGGTGTGTGTACCCTAGACAATTGTTTGTATGCCTTAGGTGGATGGGTGGGGTCAGAGATAGGCAGATCCGTGGAGAAATATGACCCTGACTTGGGTAAATGGTCTGTGATAGGCTACTGCAGAAATCTCAAGTGCTGGATGGGAGTAGTGGCCGATAAAGGTAAGAAAAGCCACAAGTCCAGATAAACAGACTTTTTGATGTTATGCTGCATTTCATCTGGGTATTCACTGTTTGATAAAGTACTTCATGTCGGGTTTCCAGTATACGAAGGGTTAATGGACATGCCTTACTAATTAAGACAAATTACATTAGAGAATCAATCAGAAGAAAAGGTTGTTTAATACAGAAGGATATTTTAGTCAATATACAGTGCTCCAGATAATTTTGACTACCATCAGTAAGGGTACTGGTCCAAATGAAACTTGTTCCGTACCAGCTTTTTCAAACCGTACATGTATTTATTTTGGCAAAGCCAAATTTTTTATGAACGCTTATACTTGTATTTAAAACTGTTATCATGTACAGTTGGATTACCCATCAATGAAAACTGCAATGTCCCTATATATACACTTTGGCAATAATATTGGAACAGGGAATCCCGGTGATTGTTTTTATTGCCATCTGCAAACGCGCTTTTCTTCTGAGAATTTCCAATTTCACTTTCAACTTTGACTGGTTCGCATGAAATTACAAGGACCAAACTGATAGCAAACTCCCCAAGAGTGGCTTCTGCGCACATATTATTCTGAAAACACATGTTCTTCAAGGAGACATGTTTAAGGGACACAACCGAACATTGGGTATATTGTATTGAGGCAAAAATAAAACATCGGTAAGCAGTTTAGCAAGTTGATTCTGGATTTCTCAACTCATTCATTTTGACAGATTCACAAATCAGTTCAATTATCAAGGGTCTTCTGCTTCGAATCGGATGAGAAATACGGTTTGCCTCTTAAAATGAATCGTACAGGCAAAAACACCCCCCCTATTCGGTACATACTAATTTTCAACTCTATCCATATAAGGGGGAAATGGACCCGTAATTTACGTCAGTACGGACTCTATCTGGAGCGCTGAATATACCACCACAAGTGACACAGATATATTTTTTTAAGCCTTTTCAAAAGAAGTAACATGTGGTGGGGTTTGTAGTGGGGAGAGGAACAACTAGCCTGGTACAGAAAAAACAATGATAAATACCGGAAAAGGGTTATTCTTTCTGAACATTTTTTTAAACATTCTTTTTCTTGCAGGTTTGATTTATGTTGTTGGTGGTTCTAATGATCTCAGTGAAGAACTTAAGTCAGTAGAGTGTTATAACCCTATCACCAAAGAGTGGATAACTCTTCCTGAAATGATAGTAAAGAGAGCCTACCCTGGAGTTGTGATCCTTGATGATTATCTTTATGCTGTAGGAGGCTGGAATGAAAGTGAAGGAGCACTGAATTCTGTGGAGAGATTGAGCCTTACTGCGGTAAATATTTAAACCCTTACCTGTACCATGTTTAACCTTTAAAGCGCCATCTATAATTTGCAGCAGACGACAATTCAAAATTTTGCTCCTTTTTAAAGAATAACAAGTAAGGCATGATATTTCATGAGAATCCTCTGCTGAGAATTCCTTATTTCTTTCGAAAATTAGCTAAAATGTCACAAAATTTGTGGTCTGCTGCAGTCGTGATTGGCGCTTTAAGGGTTAATCTTTGTAACCATTGTAGATCCAGAATCAGCAAGTCTCTCAGAAGCTAACTGATCTGTAATACACTGTTTTATGACCAAAAGATGAGAAAATTAAATGTAATACTTTGCTCAGATATTTTATACTTTTACAACTCAGGTTACTCCTTATCCTGCTCATAATGTTTCAGGACTTAAGAGTGCATACCAAAAACATTTTGTTTTTTACTTCTCAACCAAAACGTATGTTGTGGGTACTCAAAAGAACCCTCTCAATGAGACGGTTCTTTTGAGGACCTAAAACAGATGGTAAAACTGATGGGTAAGAAAATATTTACAATTTTACCCTCAAATATTTTGTTTATCTAAACCTCTGTGTTTTTACCAGAAAATGTCTGGGTATGTCTGCTGCATATATTTGAATGTACTCAAGACTAATTTTTTCACAAAAACAAACAAACAAACACTATGAAGTAAGTAAGGGTGCAAAGATCAGGAATCGATACAATCAAGTACCACACCTGACCCAGGATACCAATGGGAAAGTGACGAACTCACAGTAGACACCGTAAATGAGAGCCAAGAGGTCAGCCCTTTCTCAGCAGGTGACCACAAAGCACATATAAACAGACGGGCACAAAGACATAGCAAACACAAGACAGAACAAAAACATAAAAGATCCACAAAAGAAGAACCGCCTTGGAACGGTCAGTAAAATATATTACTGGAGGGCTTCAACCGGTTTAACGGCGCCAACCTCACCCTTAATTCGGATGTGGATCAAGACACATAGATATTTGGTTTGCATGAAAGACCCCTAACTTATCAATGCATCATCTCCTAAAACATATAAATCAAGATACAACAAGGAGATAAAGCAAAGATAAGGACTCAACAGTAAATATAACTGTATACGGGAGCAAAAGAAATCCAACAGGTAAACCCTGGTGGGCCCGACAAACAGCCAAAGCATCAGGCCCCTACCATCTCATCAATAGATAAGTCAAGTCGGAACCATCATAGAGTCTGAAGTCCGACCCACCGGCGTGCAATTAAAGAGGAAAGCAAAGTTGCCAACCGTGATTGGGTTGATTACCAAGCATGCAGTCTGTTGCAATACATTAATGTTATAGCCAATCTTTTAATAATGGGAAATTATTTTAATGAACTGCGCTGAAAAATTGTTAGAGCCAACAATCTTCTTCAATTTATACACCAAGTCACCATAGAAATCAGGTTCCGAAAGTCCTTGGCGCAAGAGAGATTTAAGTCCAACTTGGAATTTAGAAATCAAATCATAGTATCGTCTATAAAATTTTGAAAATGTTTTGCGAAGTTTATGATACCGATAGCCTTGTTTAAGAAGTTTCTGAGTTAACAATTTATTGCGAGTGTTGAAGTCATCAACATAGCTAGATGCTCTAGCAAA
Source organism: Loripinus fragilis (assembly GCA_964019695.1). Taxonomy (NCBI): domain Eukaryota; kingdom Metazoa; phylum Mollusca; class Bivalvia; order Lucinida; family Lucinidae; genus Loripinus; species Loripinus fragilis. The sequence goes on from OZ026518.1 coordinate 108,036,376, forward strand.
ACGAATTAGTTGAGAGATATAGACTCCATAGGATGTAGAACGAGGAACATCACCATCTAAAAATGGGAAATTGACAATTTCAAAATCAAAGTCGTCACGTTTATCATAAATTCTGGTAGAAACAATATCATTAGAAATTGACAAATGCAAGTCTAAAAATGTGGCTTCGGTATCAGAGGCATTGGCTTTATTCATTTGGAGCTCTGAAGGGTATATTTGACTAACCATATTGTCTAAATAAACATTATTGATATTTAAAATATTGTCCAAATATCTGGATGTAGTGTTAAACGCATCAATAACATCAGCCTGCTTATCATCAGGAAGAGACATCATAAAGTCCCTCTCATAACAAAACAGGAATAAATCTGCAACCAGGGGAGCAGAATTTGTGCCCATAGGAATCCCAACTACTTGTCTATAGAGCTTGGTGCCAAATCGAATAAAAATGTTGTCCAACAAAAAGGTCAGCGCATCACATACATTTTGACACGACCATGCATGATATTTTTTAGGTTTTTCTGAAGTAAAAATGCATTTCTGTCATTACATGCAAGGTAAGGAGAGCCTTCTCTCTGGAAGGTTCTTTTAATAAGGGAGCAGTCTGATCTGGTTCCATATTGTTTGCAATATACGCCATCAAAGTACATAAGCAGAAGAGAGAGCAGACCACACTTTTCTTGAATAGTGGGAAAACGGTTAAGGGCTTTTACATATGGGCATCAACCATGCCCAACCCAGAAATCTTGTCTTTGAGGTTAGCAAACAACAAAGGCGAATCAGGCGCATTCTGATCAGGGCCTTTGTTATTTGCTCTTTGGAAAGTATCTAAACTTGCTACAAGTAAACTTTCAATTTTCTAGCTAGTCTCTGTAGCTGAGTCAGTTGGTTTGAATAAGACCTGGCGGAAACCCTTAAGACAGGTTTTCTTGCGTTGAGGAACATACATTATATGGTCTTTGGTTGTTTCAGGGTCACTGGACAGAGATCTCACCAATGTCGTGTTCACGAGCTGCTGCCAGCGTGTGCGCTGTCAACGGTATGATCTATGTGTTAGGTGGGAGGTCTTACAAGGACCAGTTCACTGCTCCAGCCACCTTAGATTCCATGGAATGCTACAATCCTAGTACAGACACTTGGACAGACGCTGGCTGTATGCCAACAAGCAGATGTGAAGGAGCTGCGGTGGTTATTTGAGAGCATGATTCAAAGTTTAAATTGAGTTGAAGGAACTATGGCCAACCCAAATACAGTAAACCTCGAAAATTGTAACTTTGATTTTTCAAAATACTCGCGAATTCGAAAGAAAATTGGCACACACTGGATTCAGATAGTAGGACATATTCATGATCTATTTTAATAACTGCCTATACTAACATAAGTTTTGGGTGCCTAAAAGAAACGGCTCCTTGAGACGTTTCTTTTAGGCACCCAAAACTTATGTTTGATAGAAAAAATACTGATAATAATCATTTTTGGGGGTTATATTTTTTTATATCTACCACCACACACTGGATATATTCATGATCTATTATTAATAACTGCCTATACCAATATAAGTTTTAGGTGCTTAAAAGAGACGTTTCTTTTACATGCCCAAAACTTATGTTTGATAGAAAAATACTGATAATAATCATTTTTGGGGGTTATATATTTTTATGTCTACCTTGCTATAATTCGAACTACTGATGATTCGAAATAAAACCTCTAGTCCCGATGACTTCAAATTTATGAGATTCGACTGTAACCATTTAAGCTATGATAAAAGTTCTAAAGTTTCGAACACTTTTCTCATTCTGTTCTCAAACATTTGTTGGTTATCAAGGTTGGAATTCACAGATTGCTTATCTAAATAGCAAACAGGGAAGACCCTGATCAGACTGCTTCTTCAGAAGCAGTCTGATCTGGGTCTGCTCTGTTTGTCTATGCCTTTTTGGCAGGTTACTAGTGTTTGAAATTTTAGAACAATTACTGTAGTTCATGCGGTTTTGGTACTTATAACATATGTGTGAATTCATCTTTTAAACAAGCAATTACAATGGGGCTAGAGTCCTAGAATTTAGTTTGAGCTTTCATCTCACTCCCTACTTTGTGTGTACTAGCAGGGAAGTCTTTTTGGAGACTTCACAGATGAGTAGGCTCTATGAGTCTTCCCTGCTCTACAATGTGATAAACCCTTTACTCCATATGCTATTTTTAGATCATGACATCATTTCTATTTTTAGACAACATTGAAAAAAAGTCGAGAAAAATTAAAGAAAAAGTTTGAATACTTTTGAAAATATTCTGGAAAATGGAGCATTTGCTCCAAATGAGCAAATGCTCCATTTTCCATATTTTCAAATTCATGATATTTCAAAGGCGTCAAAAGGCGCTATTATGGAGTAAAGGGTTAAACAAGTACTGGTACGGTGAAAACTCTTTATACTGACACTCTTTATAAGAGTAAATTTCTTTACAATGGTGGTTTTATTTGCATAAATGTACCAGTTTAGCTTGAATTTGAGTTCATTACAACAGAAATTAGGCTTAACATAAAATTATTTGAGGACAAACATTGTCCTTATAAAGGGGGTTGACTGAAAATTGGTTTATGGTTATGGTTGAAAATTATTTTAAAAAATACACCCTCACATCTACAGATTGGTAAAAAGTATCAACTTTTGATTTCTAGTCAGTCCAGTGGTGTAGATTACTTTTTGATATGAATTCATTGTAAGGCTGAAAACATATGGATCCTGATTAGCTGGCTTTATTAAAAGAGGCCGTAGATTTTTGAAAAAGTTCAAAGTGCATTTAGTAGTTCAGCTAATACAGTATTGAGGCTTAAGTAATGATATCAGGCTATCGGAGGCTGTACCTATGCGACCGTTTTTTCGAGCAAAAATGGCGGACGTTGGAGGATGAACCACACCAGTGGGAGAAATTTGCGAGGTAAATGCATATTTTGTCTATTTGATTTAACAGATTGAATGCGCATTTCGCTTCCAATATAGAATTTTTCTTAAAATGTTTCTTATTTTTCGTTTATACATGTTTTATTTTGCTGTTATGAATCAAAATGCTGCTGAAATGGCTGTTGCTCAGTAAAATTTGCCTGGGTTTGGGTCATTGAATTCACATTTTTGTCATGAATGGATAGTTTTTATTTCATATTTTCTTCATGTTAAACCCGTGGCATGAAGAGAAAAATTAATATATCCCCAACATATTGCTATTTCTAAACTTAACCCCAGTTTTATGGCCATTTCCAGACTGTACGCACACCAAAAGTTCCACTTACACGGCGTATAAATTGTAGCGTTTTTCGAGTTGAGGTGGATGGGTATTTCGAGTTATGCAATGCTTCTGGATGAGTATTTTGAGCATAATTTCTGTACGGGTAGTTCGAGTAGCAAAGCCTTCGGCGATTCTGAGTCATAACATGTCTATCTAGAATGGCAATCAGACAGACGGACAAACAAAGCAAACTACGCTATTTCTATTGTTTTTGATGAGAAATCAAGACAATTCACTGACAAGATAGTTCATCAACAGAATAGATATCAATTCACTGACAAATTTTATATTGTAGTTTTATGGAATGTCTCAATTCATGCTATAATAAACAAAGGCCTGATATAAAGTCAAATAAGATATATGTTAGCTATTACAACTCGATTTATTGGACATACACATGGCTTATGTCAATAAAGCCACCATTACATTGTCTGTGCAAAAATATGTTTATATTACCAAATATAAAATCATAACCCATTTAAGGTATGAAGGAAAAAAAACATGGTATGCATACCAACATTCTGCTTTGGTATTTAAACGGAATGCTCGTCATCGTTGACAAACTACATCTAAAATAAGATATATGTCTAGCTATAGGATGACATCAGCCTAGCTCCATGTATCCTTAACATGTTTGCCTATTATGAATTAATCAGGTAAGGGAAAAAAACATTTTTTTTTAAATCAACAACTGATCTTGGTGCCTAGAAATGTTATAGAAGGCTAGTCCTTACTCTTTATGTTAGTTACCCATTATTGATGATCCAGTAGTTAAATGCAACAACGAAAATATTCTCTAATTGTCAGAGAAAATAAAACCATACATGAGCATTCTGCAGATAAATAAGAGTGATAAGCTATAACTAACATAGTTTCTGGTGTAAATTAATCCTTTTGTTGCTTGTATGTCAATATGCAACATACATAACAGACTTTAAGAACTACTATATATATTGCTTAATACCTTATTGTTTATGTCATATAATACTTTATTTAATCCGAAAATTGTTTTTATGTGTTGAATTTATGACAAGATATCAGTTTGTTCTAAGATAACTATCAGTTCTTATCAAGAAACTATATCTATACACATTTCTGAAAAAGTAAATGTCCGAACGTTTTATGTCTACAACATATTATTTTGATTTGTCCAAAGCTAAATATTTTAAAACTCTTAAACAAAGAAAAGGATAGCACTTCAGTAATAGTAGAAAGATACTTTTTCAGTTTCTATCAAGTTTATCAAAGTAACATATATAACCATAAAAATATAGCGTAAGGTCTTATATTTGTCCAAATTGTTATCAAAGACAGTATATAATTGGATCTGAAAGCTTATATATGTTGGATGTAGATTTTGTTATATATATCTGAAATAAGCTAAGTTTAATTAAATTGAATGAAATCTAATCAGTTATTTAAAACAAACTGTGTACCCAGTTTTTTGCTGTTCACAATATACAAACATAATTCCTAACATGATACAGGCTAGTTCTTTGTATATCTATTTTAATTTACGATAAGAATACTGCAAATTACTAAAGTTTTTATGCAGGTGGCAGCATACAATTTATCTTTGCTTACATTCCAGATAGAATCAATCCTCTAAGAGTTGGTAGAATGAAATTTGATACATGTAACATTAGATAGTATGTATAATACGTGTCTGTAATCAATTAATTTTGAAAGAGACTGTCTCAAAATTACATTGTATACTGACATTTGTATGCATATGCAGATGATGACACATTACTTGTTTTAGCTTTCAAACTGATATAAGTTTATTTTCAGAATAACTAATGGAAGCGTTTATCACACCAACTTAGTACTTCAGATCATTTACTAAGCTGATAGCAGTTTATAAAATATCCTATTTAGAAGAATCATTTTCCTAACTTGCATTCTTTCTTCACCAACCTATAAAGAGATTATTACCATAGGGATAGGCGTGTCATGTTTCATGCATGGGGCAGAAACCATTATGATAAAAAATTAGTTTCTTTTTCTTATGACAAGGATTAATGTCTGCTTCAATTTTGATCTATATTTTAAAAGACATATTTTAGACAATTTTAGGAGTTATGGGTTAGCTTTTGTCCCCAAATGTTATCAATATAGTTGGTGTAATCAATAGCTAATATGCTATAAATATATGTATTTTGGTGGCTTACACATTTAGCGTCAGATCTTACTAAGCAACTACAATCATTTAATATCAATTTTTTTAAATCTAAATTAGGCTGTAGTTAGTGATAAAATGTATTGTATATATCATTCCTTATATAAAAAAAGAAGCAAACATATACGTTTCAGAGAGATGAAAGATTATCATATAAGCATTTAAGAAGCATTATTTGATCATAAAATTAAGTATTTTTTGTGTGTTTTTATATGCTGCTTACAAATTTGATAACACACTTTGACTTGAAGTGGTGTCTTAAGTGGTTACAGTTTTAGGTGATTTAATCAACCATGGTTTATTGGAGTAAATTCTTCGTTGCATTTTGTGTCAAATACAACATTAAACATTTCTCTCTGTCTTTACTGCCCACTCCAATGACAGTACATTACATGAATTAGTAGTACTCATTTATATAGTGTCATAAATGCATAAACTATTTTATTTAAAAGAAAGTAAAATATATAACAGTAACACCAGTCTGCCTAAATTAATTAGTTAAAATTGTATTGCTAGTAATTTGCTTTCAATTTAAAGATGAAATCGATATGCAAGAAAAAGGATCATTTGATATTAAGGTTATATAAATTCCTATTTTTTGCATGGTAACATAGTAAACTTTACTATTGCAGGGTAATTCTAAAACTGATAAAGAGCAAACATACTTTATTTTGTGGTTAAAATATGAGGTTTTAGAAAATCACAATCTACAACTTCTGTCTTTGGAGGTGTTTTGGCAGCTCATGGTCTAATAATTGTAGTGCATTAAAAAGTAATGCATTTGAAAATAAGTAACGCATGTAACTGTTATATCATATGGTTTAATGTTTAATCACATACCAACTGTTTTCTGCATTGATTAAATGCTTTCAAGACAAGCTTCATGGCGATATATAAGAATTAAATAAAGGTCAAAGATACAAAATATTGCAGCAGAAAATGTACACTTAATTGACTCTTTGAGTAATACTTGCTTTCTTGGGCTGCCAGTTCAAATGGTATGTTCTTTGTTTGTTTTTTGCTGCATGTCAAACACTAAAAACATACCATAAGAATAAAGCTAAAAATTGATGTATAATATGTTTTTTTATTTGATAAATTAAGAAGTAGGAAAGACTACATTTTTTTTCAAATTATGATACCGTTATATTAGGGTGGTGGGGGTGTATCCATCCCTTCCATAAGGCATTTTTGCGTCTTATATGTCTTTTGTCTAAAAAGTTTATATTGTTTTACTGTCTTATGTCAGTGCAGAGATATAAAACACACATTTAAAGGAAAATATTTTTTGAAAAGAACAGCAATAGGCGAACATCATGCCTGTTTTCTCTAATTATTTTATTACCATTATGCAACGTAGGGTACATATAAAGATCACGCCCTACAGAAAATTTGCTACTGCAATTTGACAGTACTAATTGACTAACAATGTGACAGAAGACCTCAGGCTTGTGTTTTTGCAGTCAAACCTGATCTGACAGGTAAGCTGTGTCAGTTAAATACTAAGGCTCATATAGAAATCAGCTACTGATCGATTTATGACATAAAATGTTAGAATAATATCATAATACCAACAATTACATGGTTGAATTTCAAAACTCATACTTGCTTAATTTCAAAAAGAAGCATAGATTAAATAAAAAATAGTGTGACCCTATCTGTTGACTTAACGCCACACAGCTATAAAATGATGTGAGCATGATCAGGAAATACCACAATCACACCAACAGCACCTTAAGGAACAGCCACAGACATATCAGTCACAAAACACTAGGAAGACAAACAAATTAAAGCGACCAGCTCTCTCTTCCCTATCAAAATGATTTCAAAACTATTAAGGACACAAAGCAATGCACAACAAAACATGGACACAAGGGACCATAGAATGGGAGCAACAATTAACAATGATTCAACAGAAATAGAACCATCGCCTTAGAACAGACTGTAGCATAAGCCACTGGAGTGGGGCTTAGATACGTTTTACTAGTACCCAATCTTTGCCCTAGATTCTGTTGTTGTTAAAACAAAAACTGTGTAAATGGCATGGAGGTTTTCTAACTATTGCAATGTATCATCACAGAGAAACAATCTAATCAAATTAGCATACTCTGATGAAACAAAGAAAAAGGCCCAAGACTCACAGATAGACTAGGCTAAAGAAATGTTACCAGCCTAATGTGAGCAGACACCATGCTTGGTCAATTTAGCTCTATTTTTCCATCAAGGTTCTGCTCAGAATACCCGTCCAATAATTTTGGTCTCAAAATACGCATACAATGGCTTTATTTTGCTCGAAATACTCATACAATGGAATGTTAACCTTGCTCGAAAAACGTTACAGTATAAATGGAAAAAACAGTGTGGCGTACAGTGTATAAAATGATTGAGACCTACAAAATAAACTAAAAAAAGATTGATGGTGCGAATGACCATACACATAAAGTGTTTAACTACGGATAAATCAGGTATTTACTTTGTGATTTCAAATGGAATCATTTGAAAACAGCCTTGCAAATCGGTGTATGTAGCGGTGTTTCACTGAGCAGAGAGAAAGTACACTTGTTTCCAGGGCAAATATCGAATTTAGTGACAAAACTCGAACTAATTCTACATATGAGAACATTACCAATCCATTATTAAGTACTGGCTAGTATTTGGATAACTGAGACCAAGCTTATTGAAGAGTAATAACCGTTATTCTCCAGGCTGTGGGTATTCTTGTCTTAATTTTCCGCCATTTTTTGCTCGAAAAAACGGTCGCATAGGTACAGCCTCCGATAGCCTGTATTGGCGATGGTTATAAATCTTTGTTTTTGTATTTTGTTTTGGGTCCTTTTGGATTATTTGAAAGGGAAAGCCGTGATTATGTATGAGTGCAATAGAAGGTAAGGATGTCTTTCATTTTTATGTGAAAATCTATATTACTATATCCTGTTTATATAGCCTCGCTTTGAAAAAGTGGGGGCTATACTAGATTTGTGTTGTCCGTCATTCCGTCATAACTTTGTTACAGCTCAATATCTTGAAAACCAATGGTCAGAATTTCATCCTTTGTGTATGCATTGATACTGACAAGATATACCTGCCATTTTTTGCAAATTTGTAACATAGATATGACCCTTGATTGATGTCAGATTTTTGTTTCCGCTCAATATCTTGAGAACCAATGGACAGAATTTCACCAAATTTTATATATGCATTGATACCGACAAGAAGGGGTTGTTACCTGTCATTTTTCACAAATTTGTAACAAGAGTTATGACCCTTGATGTCATATTTTTGTTTCCGATCAATATCTTGAGAACCAATCGACAAAATTTCATCAAATTTTGTATATGCATTGATACTGACAAGATCTACCTTGTGATTGTTACCTGCCATTTTTTTCAAATTTGTAACAAGAGTTATGCGGGGTGGTATGGCCCTTGATTGATGTCAGATTTTTGTTTTGGCTCAGTATCTTGAGAACCTATGGACAGAATTTTACCAAATTTTGTATAAACCACTCCTCTTGTAAACCAGGGGTTGCAAGCTCAATCTATGATCTGTTGGGTGAGACTTAAGTTGTGGCCCGGTCTCCATATGACCTTAGCTGTTGATGGGAGGTTTAACACAAACACGCACAACGCAGTGGCTCAGTGGTAGAGAATTAGGTCGAAGGGTTGCTGGTTCAAGCCTCACAGCCGCCCTAGTCACTTTGATGTATCCTTGAGCAAGACACTTTATCTGCTGCTCAGTACTGGTTCAACACAGGAAGACCCGTCCCAACATGACTGAAAAATTGTTGACTGGGATGTAAAGAATCAAACCAAACTAAGAAACAAACACACACTGTGCATGGCTGCATGTGGTCTGTATTTATCTAGTGATCGGCTTTGTGATAGAAGTATTTACGAGTATATGGCATGGTGAACCTAAATTATGTATTTATTAGACTTTAAGAATGACATGTTGCTAATGTTACATGTTGCTAGAATGACATGTTGCTAATGTGACATGTTGCTAGAATGACATGTTGCTAATGTGACATGTTGCTAATGTGACATGTTGCTAATGTGACATGTTGCTAGTGTGACATGTTGCTAATGTGACATGTTGCTAGAGTGACATGTTGCTAGAGTGACATGTTGCTAGGGACAACTGTTGCTACTATATTTACCCTAAATATTCAGACACTTTTAACTCCTTAATTATCATAGTTATCTGAAAATTGGAACAAGTCATTTTAGAAGACTGATTTGGTGCTTTAGTCCTGTATTGGACAGCAAAGTATATGAGCCACGACATGTGATTTCCAACAATGTGGCATTTTGACAAGTGTAGACTCGGACGCGAATGTGCAGCCTCCTTTTAAGCTTATAAACTCCATATGATGTTCAGTCAGTTACTTAACACTCATAGAATTTTCAAGCGACTAGCAAAGGCTCTGATCAGACTGCGCGTATGCGCAGGCTGGTCTGAGGCTATGCTGGTCACACATACCACATTATTGGAAATATCATGTCATGGCTCATATAGACCCAGATCTTAGTCTACACTGGTCCTGTTTGTTTTAATATTTATGGTAAAGCACTTTTCTGTTGATTTTTTCACTGTTGCAAATTAAATAAAAAAACAATACAAGACAAGATTCTTGTTCTCTGTAAAAGATTTTTGGACCAAAGGATATATAGAGAATACTAGGTGAGTGTCTTTTGATATCAAGTTTACCAGGCATGGCTTTGAGAACGCTTGTTGACATCGCGAGGCTTGCCGAGCGATTGAACATGCATTCTTAAAGCCTTGCCTGGTAAACTTGATATCAAAAGACGCGAACCTGGTATTCTATTTATCAGTTTACCCGTTGTTAAACACTCTTCAAACTAGCGATTATGACGTAATTTTTTATTTCTGTGTTGATTCAGTGTCATTGGCGATGTCAATCAAAAAGTGCAACGTCATCATGACCTGATAAAGGTTACATGCCGTGAGATAGGAAACGTATATTAGATTATGTTGAAACAATTCAGTTAATATTAGTGGTGACTGATAAAATTTAATATCGGAGTCAGCGTTGACCATTCTTGTGAGATGTAGGACCTTTTCATGATTTCAGGCCAAGATACATTATTAAAAAAACTTACTCATGGGCAGTGAGAGTAATTATTCTTGTATTCAACACTTTGTCGCTTCGTGCTGCACACCCCTGTGAAGTCGCCTCGTGCTGCACACTCCTGCATAATTCCGAATGATGTACTGCCTGGACATTGATTTTAAACCAAGGCAAATAACAGTAACTGTTGCTAGTCCCATAGCTCTGTTTAGTATATATTCTCGTCCTTTGAATATATGGTAAAGGTATCAGAAAGCACAATACTGCTTAGTGTAAACAATATTTTATTTAAATATAAAGTACATTGAGATACAACAGATACATCATATATACAGTACAATACATTTGAAAGAGATACAGAAATAAGTCTAAGACTTGTTTGAAACTGCTTCCCTAAATTTACACGTCCCAACAGGTGTTCTTTATATTCTTGTTTTCGGATCAGATGAGCTATTGTGATCAGTCTTCGTCCATCATGCATTGTCTTTAAATGACATCTCCTAAATCACTGGTCCAAATTTCAAACAATTTCACACAAGTATTCCTACTAAGACCCGCTACCAAACTTGCCTAAATGGTTCCGCTATGCTGAACAAAATGGCCACAAGAGCTGTAGATAAGAACTATTTTAATTTACATCTTGTTAACCACTGGTCCAAATTCAAAATAATTTCACAGAAATGTTCCTCATAATGCCCTCTAACAAAATTGCTCAAATGGTACTGCTTTGTTGAATGAAATGGCTGCCAGAACTGTAGATAAGAAATATTTATAAACAACATCCCCTGAACCACTGGCCAAAATTCAAAATATTTTCGCAGAAATGTTTTTCATAATGCCCTCTACCAAAACGGCCAAATGCCCAAGCTGTCGATACATCTTTAAAGGGCATCTCCTCTTGAACCACTGATCCAAATTCAAAATAATTTCACAGAAATGTCCCTCCTAATGCCCTCTATCAATTTTGCACAAAAGGTTCTGCTGTGTCGAACAAAAGGGCGCCAGAGCTCTAGATAAGAGATATCTTAAAACCATATCTCGGTAACCATTTGTCCAAATTCAAAATAGTTTCACAGATATGTTTTTTCATTATGCTCTCTATCAAAAATGCTCAAGTGGTTTGGCTCTGCCAACCAAAATGGCCATTATATCTTTAAACGACGGATCCTCCTGAACCATCAAATCAAAATTCAAAATAATTTCATAGAAATGTTCCTCGTAATGCCCTCTATTAAAATGCACAAATGTTTCTGCTCTGTGGAAGAAAAAGACTGCCAGAGCTGATAATAAGTAATACCTTTAAAGGTCATCTCCTGAACCGCTGGTCCAAATTCAAAATAATTTCACAGAAATGTTCCTCGTAATGCCCTCTATCAAAATTGCACAAAGGGTTTCACTCTCCTGAACAAAATGGCTGCTATAAGTAAAAAAGCAATATCCTTAAATAGCATCCTAACCGCCTGCCCAAAATTAAAATAATTCCATTGTATTACTCAATATTTTGCTGCTAGAGTTAAAAATAGATTTGTTTTTAAACATCATCTCACGAGACAAGACTGGGATGAGCGATCCAGGGTGGTAGGGCCTTCTTGTTTGGGGTTTTATGCTACATTTTTCAAAGAGAAGACTACCCCTTGTGTGGGTGCAAGTCTCACAGTTGTTCTCTATAGTCTTATATGCTTCAGGTATCAGAAAGCTGATTACTGGCGTGAGCAGTTGCAAGTCCAGCAATTGTCTTTTCTGTTCTGGTCCTTTGGGACCCTGGGGTTCAGGTTTCAGAAAGCAGAGTACTGCTTAAGAGGATGGTCTTCATATTCCTTTGTGACTATATGATTCATGTATAAGAAAGCAGAAATTGCTTGAGAATGTGCAAGTCTCACACTTGGTCTTCATGTCCTGGTCCTTGGGGACTATTGTGATTAGGTTTCAGAAAGTAGACTACTGCACGAGCAGTTGAAAGTCCCACAGTTGTGCTTCATATTTTGGTCCTTTTTGACTGTATGGAGCAGACTACTGCTTGAGCGGTTGCAAGTCCCACAGTTGTGCTTCATGTTTTGCTCCTTTTGGCTTTTAGGTTCAGGAAGCAGAATCTTTAATTCATTAATGTGGAAAAGCGTCAATTTGTATTTGTGCATTACGATGTAAGACGTCATGTCTAACTGCTAGCCAATAGATTGTGGAATGAATGGTCCGAGTTGTGGCTTTGCCGACTAGACTGTATTTATGTCAGTATTGTCCTGAGAAAACCATGCTGTTATAATAATGCCTCTTGGACAAACAATTTGTGCTGATCATTGGGATAATTTAAAATCACAGTACATTTGGTTTCACAAGATTATTCTCCCTTTGTCCATCTTAACATCCGTAGAGAAGAAAATCATCTCCAATCCTCTAATAGAACTAGATTTCATGGAGTAAAATAGATATAAATTTATGAAAAACAATGTAAGAAGGAGATTGGTAAAAGCCTCCATAAATTTTTAGAGTTGTTGATTCTTTATAATTTAATAATCAAGATTGTATTATAATTAACCAAGAGACAAAGAAAAGTATGTGCTCAAAGTACAACCTCTCAATACATGCAATCGTTGGTGAAGGGGATAAGCATATGGCTTGTTAACCAGGGGTTGCAGGTTCGATTCCCGGCTTCTCCATAAACCACTTTCGGTTGAGCCTTCGCGTGCTCCCGTCATAAAATACACTCACAAAATCCATAAACCCTCCCGGCCCAGTACTGGTTACCCACAAAAAGTTGTTTTTTTTACATGCACTCGTACTTGTGTCACTGGCAGTATTGTGTGAGCCACTGTAAGTAATAGTTATACCATGGTTGTCCGCCTGTACGAAGAGATAATCCACGAGCTTTAGCGAGTGGATTATCTTACGTACAGGTGGACAAACATGGTATAACTATTTTATACCACCTACATGAGTATAGACCTTGCACATCACGAGATATATCGTGCTAAAGTTGTTAAGGGTGGTATAATTCTTTTTACATCAGAAGTGAATACAGTGCAGTGGCTCAGTTGGTAGAGCATTAGACTGGGGATGAAATGGTTGCTAGTTCGAGCCTCACCGCTGGCTGTGTCACTGTGTTGTGTCCTTGAGCAATCACTTTATCCACTGTTTAGTACTGGTGAAAACCAGGTAGACCCGCCCCGACATGACTGATTTTTTACTGGGACATAAAGCATCAAAACAATGTTTAGATTTGGATGACATTGATCTAACCGTTAACAGTACGTTTAACATCGCAGTTTCCACAGTTTTCTTCACAGACATGCTACGACAACATGCTTTACGTCACTAGAAAGTTTTTTAAAGCGCATTTGTACGAAAAATTTTCCATGATTCGAAAGTCTTCCTTTGCAGAAATAAAATAACCATTGTTGCTCCAATACCTCAAGTAATTTGCAAATGAAAATCAATAAACATTACTAATTGCAAAGATATTGGTCTTGAAATCCGTCTCTTGTCTCCAGTGTAACAGCTTTATGTGGCAGTAAAATCAGAATTTCCTTAGGTTCCAAGATGACCTTGAAAACTCTGCATGTAGAATCCTCAGGCGAGTTCAACAATGCGAACGCTAGCAGGCGCTCGTTGTTCTGGTACCTACCTTTATTCGAAATGCGCAAAGCCTGACATCAGTACAAGCGCCCCGAGCTCTCGCTTTGTTGAACTGACCTCAGCATTAATCCTTTGGATGCCGGGTAATTTTGCACACGTTTATCTGCATTAACTCTTTGCCTCACAGTGTCGTCTGCTCATATCGTTTGCAAACAGATTGGACCCAGATCAGGCCCGACGAAACGTCGGGCCTGATCTGGATCCAAACTGTTTGACACTCTGGTGGTATTCCTGAAAGAATTTTTCGAAAAAGATGATTTTGAAAAAATCAGCAGACGACAAAAAGCATGAAAAATTTAGTTTAAAAAACACTAATTTCTTTACCTGCTGTATCTACTGCTGATAATCTATCACTCTTTGCAAACAGGTTGGACCCAGATCATGTGACCTGGTCAGGATCCAAACCGTTTGAAACTCTGATGTTATTTCTGAAAGGTTATTATTGAATAAAAGTAAGAAAGTGGGCAATGATCAGGAATCGATACAATCAAGCACCACACATGACCCAGGATACCAATGGGAAAGTGACAAACTCATAATTAGACATCACAAACGAGAGCCAAGAGGTCAGCCCTTTCCCAGCAGGTGACCACAAGGCATTAATAAACAGACGCGCACGAAAACATAACAAAAACAAGACAAAAATAGCATAAATTATCCACAAAAGAAGCACCGCCTCTGAACGGTCAGCAAAAACACCCTGCTTGAGGACCTAAACCGGTCACATAAAAAAACAACTGTCGGTTGAGCCTTCGGGAGTTCCCGTCATATAACAAACTCACAAATCATAAACCCTCCCGGCCCAGTACTGGTTTCTACCCATGGAAAAGCCACAAAAAGTTTAAACCGGTCACACGGCGCGAAAATCTCGCCCTCTGTTCAGATATGGACCAAGGCACAGAGATGTTTGGCCTGCACGAAAGTCAGCAGACGGTAGAGTTGACAGAAGTCATGAATTGACAGAAGTCATGAAAATATTCGGAATTTCCTAGCATGCAGCACAGTGTCTAGCAAATGTCCCGCTAGCGGGGAAAAGAGTCAACCATTTCACCGCCATAGTCAAGTAAAGTGATCTGCGGTATTTATCATCTTCTGCTATACTTTGGGAATCAAACTTGCAAAATAAATGCATCAATAGTAATAATAGACACTGATCACTACAGTCAACTTTTGCAAGACTACTGCTGAAGAATTCAACTTACAAGAAGTCTTTTAAGTCCACCAAGATACAGTGAAGCGGAACGATATGTACAATTAGAGCTGTCAAAATTGTGGAATTCGACCAACGACTGTTAGAGGAGTTGTGCTCGACAGACTTTAGTTTTGAACAAGAAATATCTTTTAAAAAGAGGAATGGTGGAGATTAAATGAATGGCTGTTTGGTGCAACGCACGATGAATACTTATTCAGAAGCTCGATATTATCTAAACGTAAATATTATGGTCATTTACGACCAACATAGCAACATAATCGCTGCAGCATTGGGATAAGAAACTTTCTTGCCCAGTAAGAACTCATGGTAACAAAAGCAGTGCATTCAACGCAATTGCAGTACATTGGACCCATGCAGACGCCAATATGATCTGCCCTTCATTGAAAGTACCTTTGGATATAACTGACGGTCTTGATGTGGTGGTTGGTGAGGGGGTCTGGTATTTTCTAATCATTAAATATTTAGCCCATTTTCGCTTATTCCATTAGCCATTAACAAAATTATATCTTAAGTTGTTGGTTTGTTTGATTTGATTCTTTACGTCCCAGTCAACAAATTTTCAGTTATGTTGGGATGCTTCTTCCTGGGTTTACCAGTACTAAGCAGTGATTAATGTGTCTTGCTCAAGGAAACAACACAGTGCCGCCGATGGGGGCTCGACTCCGCAACCTTTTGATATTGAGTCGAGAAATCTACCGCTGAGCTATTGCACTCCCCCAAAAATATTTCTTGTATAATCATGTGTTATTAAATCTATAACCCATTTAGTCTAATTTGGTTTTCTCCTTATTGACAGAAAATAGCGTATATAAAGTGCATTTGAATAAGGAATTGAAAGGTGAAAGAGATATACGTTTAAACAAAATATTTGCTTTCCCTGTAGCAATGCAATTCATTGTTAACAGTTAAAACAATGTTTCTGTCGTCTCAGCGATAATATTGTGCTCAATGGGGTTGGCAATCAACTGCGATTTTTGCACGTCTACACTCTTATGAAGGTCTACGCCCCAAAGCACATGTTATTGCTACGCAAGCGCACTGGGAGACCTGCTCGTATTTGCTTCCTCTGTTACAAACTGTGAAGATTTTTTATATTGATGATAGTTATCGAGCAAACACAATAGTAAGTACTAAATATTCCAGACCCTAAAATAGTATTTCACTTTGATTATGGGTATTTTTCACTATTTAACGTTTGTATTGCCATAATGTACACTTTTCACAAATAAATGATTGTTTATTTGAACTGGACTGTAGATTTACCTATCGCGCCTTTGAGATCGCTAATAATAAACAGCAAAGTGGATTTTGTCATATTTTGAATATGCAAATTACTTATCCAATGAAATGGCCATATATTTTTATATTGCACAATAGATTTTTAGATAAATAGGTCAAGACCAACACTATATGTGGCGTTCTGTCACAAAAATCAACGCACCAAGGGCCGTAACTCAGGCAAAATCAGTGAAGCGGAACATCCTGGCGACACCACTGTAAAAGTTTGGTGAAAATCGGACTGGCGGTTTCCATGCAGTTGCGCTAACGGAAATACCTCAGACTTACGAGGGTCAATCGGACATCACTATATCAGTAACCCTTACACGTACAGGCAAAGAGGTTCGACATGTAACACGTGAATGTGCGAGTGGAAATTAATTAATTCAAATTGTCTCTGCGTAGACGGTCAACATACACTTTTAACTCACATTTTTGATAGTATCCATACAACTCATGGTATTGAGAGAAGAAGACATCGATCTTAAAATGGTTGCTAATTGATAAATTCAGAAAACATGCGGATTAAGTGATAAATCTACGGACGAAGACGACAGTTGCCGATCGTATATCTCATAAATCCATGCTTCTGGACATACAGTAAGGCTTCCGGTGGGCGCACGCGATCTCCCTGGTGACGGAGGTTTTAAATCATATCTGGTGAGTCAGTGAGATGCACATCATAAACTTGTACAAGAACCTGGTAAAACGAACCTTTTCACAAGCGCACATGCAAGCGATAGGCTCTGAAATCCATGCCCCGAGGTTATAAATTTTTTCATGCTCAACTCAACTGAGCACAAAATTTCAATTGTTCATAAAAACTACAATATCGACAATTGTATTTATGACATTTATCATGCTAACAAATGTTGAAAATGCCAACAATTGTTGGCATTTTAACATTTATGAGCAGGATAAAAGTTTTATAACCTTGGGGCAAGGGCTTCGTGCGACAAAAATGCTTTAGTAAATCAGCTACCGGTATTTTAAAGTATTTTGGGCACTGAAAATAGATTTTTTGTACATTACGATCACGGTCCGAAAAACAACAACAACAACAACAACAAAAAAACACACACAAAAAAAACATAAAAGAATCAACCTAGCTAACTTGTTATTCAAAGAAGTAATGATGCTACGGGAGGTAGACCTCTCTTATTTTAGGTTTTATCAAATCACATACAAATTACGATTTCGCACGCACTGGAGCAAGTGTAGCCTGAATTTGCCCTCAGATTTGCAAAGAGGGACATGTTTATGGCATGGCATTTGGCTTTGCTGGACATTGGTAAATTGCAAATATAGATCGATAGACGGATTTTTTTTGTTATTTCATTAAAGTACGTTCTTTGCCATCAGTTTAAATTAAAGGCACTACATGTATACAGGCCTTACCAAAAGCTAAATTTATTTTCTTATTTCTCAAGCAAAACATATGTTGTGGGTACTCAAAAGAACCGTCTCAATGAGACAGTTCTTTTAAGCACCCAAAACATATGTTTAAATCGACTGACATCACTTCTAGATGTTTATATTATCCCTATAAATCAAACCAACCGCTACCGTCCCCAACATCTTATAATATGCTAGCATTCCAGTCCAGGTTTTTAAAGTATGTTGACTCGGCACCCGGGACTCGGCAGGGCTTTATCCAGCAATTTTTGGAAAAGGCATCTGGCCAAAGTTGGGAAAAAATGAGCGACTTAAAGTCAGCATTCGGGAAAAATAACGAAATAAAACATAACATTGGGAACAAAATTTATTCCCAAAATCAAGTTATTTTAGATTGTTTTATGACAAGAACAAGTGTTTAAGTATTATAGGGATCACACATGTTTTTTCATGCATGAACACTTGCCGGGTCCCTCGGACGATGTTTGAACACGAGGCCTGTCCCTCGGACGATGTTTGAACACGAGGCCGTTATTTAAACATCGTCCGAGGGGCCTAACGGCCTCGTGTTCAAACATCGTCCGAGGGACCCGGCGTTAGGCCTCGTGTTCAAACATCGTCCGAGGATCGTCCGAGGGACCCGGCAAGTTTTAATGCAATGAAACAAACATGTGTGATCGTTATTCTTGCATATTTACCTGATTTCAGTATAAGCCGCGCTGAAAACGTCTCTTAAACATTAAATATCCCTTTTCTTACACTTGTTTTCTCAACAAAAAAAAAATGGCGTCGACGTCAAACTTTCGAACGCCATTACGTCGCCACAACGTCATATATACGCGTGCAACGTTTTCGCGAACGAAAGCATCGGCGAAATGATCAGTCACGACCGCATCGCTCTCCCGTGTAACGTAATGCATACAAATCAGGGCCCAGTTTAGGCCTTTCAAAGTAAAAGCCATGTACCCAGCTAACAGAAAACGTTTTCACAACGTTTTTGTTTGGTTGTATAGAGGTTTCGTTGCAACGCAACGTTGTGTAAACGTATTCATAACGTTTTCAATACGTTGTGGAAAAGTTGTGTTGGAACCAACCACAGGCAAACGTTCTAGGAACGTTTGATTTCCAACATTACCAAAACATGCATGTATGACGTGCTGTCAAACCAAAGTGTTTGGATTCATTGCAACATTTTATAAGTTAAAATTGTTATCTCTTTACGATATGTCGTCTGACAACGTTTATAAAACGTTTTGTTACAACATTTATAACGTCACTCTATCTACGCAGTTTCGTATTCCGATTAGTGTGGGGTTTTTTTTGGCAAAATTATGCCATGTTGAATGTAATAATCTTTCTTTAGATTATTGCGCATTAATGTGTTGTCATTTACAACAAATTTGTTGGAAATATCAAAAGCATTTATACGAAAAATTTTATTGCTTAGCCTTTTCTACCTCGTGTTCCCGAGAAAAAAGAAATCTGAAGCGCATGGAAAGAGCAACCCAAAATAGTTGTTGTTGAAAGAACTCGCACTGCAAACTCATACAAGACAAGGTATATGCATGCAAGGCGATCTATGTTATCATTTCAAATGTATTTCCCTATTAATAATGATGGAATGGTCGGACAGTCACGTGAATTCGGCTACTGACATGTGTTTTCGTGACTACTGTGTTTTCTGGAAAGGAAACGTGCATGTAATGCGTAGACAGAATCATGCTGCAATGTTCAAAATCATTGCATAACAAAAAAAAGTTAGTAAGTTACAATAACTTCTAACAGCTATATCTGTTTCGGACACGAACACAATACCCACACACACACCCAGGTTCCGGTGGCTAATTTTTTTAATTGTTTGATTTGATTCTTTACGTCGCATCAACAATCTTTCAGTTATATAGCGACGGGTCTTCCTGTTTTGAACCAGTACTAAGCTAGGATAAATGTGTCCTGCTCAAGGACCACAACGCAGTGACGCCGGTGAGGCTCGAACCCGCGGCCCTTCGGTCTCGAGTCAAGCACTCTACCACTGAGCCACTGCGCTCCCTAATTTTTTTTAATGATGGGTAAAAATGCACAGTTCTATTCACCGGATATAGGGCGGTATTTATGTTTGTGTTTGCGAGAAATTAATTTCCTAAAATCAACAAGTGAATATTCTTAATGACCCTTTCCATGAAATCGTCTTAGCATGCAGTTTTGGTAAACACTTGGGGTAAACTTTGATAGATGAGTCAACACAGAGGTTGCCTTGGGGTAACTTGTGCGCCTTGCGGTATTTAGTATGACCCGTGTTTACACAAAGCATAGGCTGATTAATTTACACAGCATATGCATTCAACATGGAGTTCAACTGATGTAAACAAAATGTGCCCACATTTACACACTTCTCACAGATTTCAAGGATACAGGAACTTGAGGTAAGTTAACCATAACACAACGATGCAAATCATAAATGATCATCAGAAATTTAATGAACTAAAGTGCTGCTACAGTATTGAAATTAATTGAACACAGAAGCAGCTGATTCACCCCTCCCGTGTTTCGTCCAACGGGTACAAGGAGCTTGAAATTTACAAAAACTGTAAAAATACAATTACGTACTGCGTAGAGGGAAAGGGGTTGAGGATATCAGGTCTGGTTTTGCTTCGGGGTTTTGCTCTGTTGGCCCAAATTAAGTATTTGTGGTTTCAGATACTTACTTTTTACAACAGTTAATGGTGATGCCTTTTCCCCGTCTAAGGCCTCTAGATACATGAGATAAGAGTGTGTAAATAAAAATCAATTTACTCATTCTCAACCAAATCATATGCTGTGGGTTCTCAATGAGACGGTTCTTTTTAACACCCATATATATGAGCCGCGACGTGAGAGTTCCAACAATGTGGCATTTTGACATGCGTACCTGTGCAGCCCCCTTTAAGCTTAGAAACTCCAAATGATGTTCGGTCAGTAGCTTAAAGTCAAAGAATTTTTAAGCCACTAAAAGGCTCTGATCAGACTGTGCATATGTGCGGGCTGGTCTGAGACTTTGATGGTCGCACATACCACATTGTTGGAAATCTCATGTCGCGGCTCATTATGTTATATTAATCTGTTTTTACTTGTGAATGTTTGATTACAAAAATAAATTGTGTTCCTAATTATAGACTTTTCAGAAAACAGGGCATCTTGTCCTACCAAGGGTTGCGATTGTCTAATCTAACCCTTGGCCTCACAGCTTTGATTTTCTCCGATTGAATACGTCATAACCGAAAATAGTAACATTTAATATGATCAATCACAAAGCGGTGCAAAAAATCGATAAACACCAGGCATCCAGATAAGACGGCGTAATTAATTTACTTTCAGTTTTCTTATTTAACAACTAAAATATACGTTTAATGTGCTCAAAAGAACTATCACATTCAGATGTATATTTTGAGCACCCATAACATAATTTTGAACTGAAGGATAGAAGAAAAATAAATAATTTTACGACCAAAATCTTTGCTTATCTGGACTTCTGGAGAATTATTAGATGCCGATAAACTGCTATCTGATTGGCAGGAAGGGATTATCGAAAAAATCCTTCCTGGCGTTTTCATTGGTCGATTTATCTGCGCTAATAATAAATTTTGAGGGTCGTGAGGTGAAGGGTTTGTCGAAAGGTAGATACGACGAAACCTTCGCTGGTGAAGATGAAAACAGGGCAGTGTTCGATTTTTTAGGATGTTTTAGAAATTATTTTCCGCGATAATTTTAGGTGTTCATAATTTTAGAGTTTTCATAAATTTTAGAACATTTACCATTCTGTCAGATGCAATCAAAATAAGGTCCATCAGGCAATAGCATCACACACACACACTTTTTGAGAAGACTTGGGTGTTATTAACCCATAAAGCACCGCCTCTAATTTGCAGCAGACTTCAATTTCAAATTTTGCTGCCTTTTCAAATATAATAAATGAGGCATATTTCATGAGAATGGTCTGTTGGCAGGAGATTCTCATTAAAAATACCTTATTTTTTCATTAATTAGGAAATACGTAGCAAAATTTGTCGTCTGCTGCTGTTTTTACATCCCATCAACAATCTTTCAGTTAAACAGGACGGATCTTCCTGGGTTGAACCAGTACTAAGTTAGGATGAAAGTGTCTTGCTCAAGGACCACAACGCAGTGACGCCGGTGAGGCTCAAACTCTCGGTCTCGAGTCAAACACTGTGCCACTGCACTCTCCGTCTGCTGCTGCAGTGGTGATTGGTGCTTAAGGTTTAAATGATGCAACTTTTATAGGCCTTTAGTTGTTTGTTTTGATTCTTTACGTCTGAGTCAACAGCTATGGTCATGTTGAGACGTCAGTTCACCTTAACCACACTTTTCCTTGGCAAGCTTGGCCAAGCGGTTACCCAGTAACTGACAACAACCCTTCTCGTATTGGCAGAAGGAAGAGAATGACCACAGAAATTATTTCATGATCAAACTCCACAAAAGAATGGGACCGGGCCGGGATCGAACTCACATCCCCTGAATCTGCAGTTGTCGTCGCTACCTTCTGCCCTCCACAGCCTGGTTTTTAGACCTTTAGTTAACAGTGTGTAGCAAAGGGCATTTTCTTATTTTTGATCCATAACATATGTTGTGGGTACTCAAAAGAACCGTCTCACTGAGACGGTTCTTTTGAGCACCCAAAACAGTCATATGGGTAAGAAAGAAAATAATAATTTACATTTAAGTTTTTGTTTATCTAAACCTGTGCTTTATCAAATCCACCATTTGATTATAGTTGAAACATACATTATTTACTATGCTGTGTCCTTGAGCAAGACACTTTATGCTGGTTAAACACAGGAAGACAGAAAATCATCCTGACATGACTGAAAAATTGTTGAGGGAGGGAGACCATTAAAACAAAGAAACAAAAGATAGTGTCATAACAGCGCCAAATAATTCGGTTTTCATATGCACAAAGTCAAGTTTCAAGATTATGAGGTTGAATGACACAATGATAAAGCACAGGGCCGCATAGCGCAGTCAGTAACCTGTTTGGCTGCAGATATATGTCTGGTTGCAGATCCAGGGGTCGCGAGTTCGATCCTGGTCTGGTCCCTGGGGTCTGGTCCCATACTTTGGCGGAGATCGATCATTAAATGATTTCTACAGTCATTCTCCTCCCTTCCACTGATTCAAGAAGGGAGGAGGTCAGTTACGAGCGAAAGTACGTGCAGGAAGTACTGGTTAACTGCTTAGTCAAGCTTTCCCAAGAAAAAAGTGTGGTTAGGTGAAATGTCCGTCCCAACATGACCATTAACTATTGACTGGGATATAAAGAATCACCCAAAACCAAAACGATGGGGCCAGATATTTTGATTCTATAGGCTAAATAGCTTCAGTTTGAATAACAATTACATACAGTCATTAGGAAACTTTTGGGGGGATTTTTGTATAGAACAAATAATAAATGCACCATGACTGCCAGTTGTACATAATTGTAATTTTAACTCTTAAAGCACCAAGACCAAATAAAAAATAAGTATGTTTTGGATAACAGGTTTGAAAGTTTTAGGTAGACTCTGTAGAGTAGGCACATATTATTTTCTTTTAATATTTTTTTTCCGGACAGAAATGCCTTTCAAAATGCATAAAAATATTTTTTTCAGCATTAAGCTTGGAAGGTTTGCGTGTTTTGCCCGTGTGTTGGTTAAGAATAGTGTTTCTGAGCCTAAAATAATCAATTATCTAACATTTAATTTGCTTCAGGGAAAATATGTTTGCTGGCCAAAATGAGAGCAAGATGTTATGAAATTCCAGACAAAGAGAAGTGGAAACTGCTTTGTGGTGTTTAACCATTCTCATATGGGTAAGAGTCTTTATTTATGTCCCCCAAGGAAATATATTGTTTTTGGTGCAGATCCCGTCGGTGTCCGCCTTTTTTTTCACCTACATTATCTCCTGAACCGGTTAATTGATTTTGACCAAACTTGCAAAGATACAGTGTTGGGAGGAGGGGAAAAGTTGATCTAATTTTGTTGACCTTGACCTAATTTTTAAGGTCACAGCGCCACTTTGAAATGTCCAAAATATGGTTTCCGTGCGTTATCTTCTGAACAAGTGCATGGATTTTGACCAAACTTGCATGGATTCTTTAATTTAATTGTAAATGCATGTAGTAACAAATCTGCTTACTAAACATTAATTCATATGCTTATTTAGGCATCCACACTATCTACAAACTAGAACTGTTTTGATATTTGCTGAAAGTGCATCATATCACGATACTATTTCCTTCGATAAGTCTGTCTTATTGTGGGGTCATTTCACAATGCAAATACAATAGTGATACTGCTCTTAGTGTTATTCAATAGACATGAATTTTTAAAGAAATATATATGTTTTCACATGTAGTATAAAGAATTTTAACCATTTTTCCTTAAATTGATTTTTCTGCATTTCATGCTTATTTCTGATAAACAGTGTTGATCCAGATCAGCTAGCTCATGGGAATCCAGCTGATCAGAATCTACAAAGTTTTCCACCCTGTTAACACACAGTTATAATTGGAACCTTGCTTATCTGGCGAAGAATATAGTATATAAAAACATGCCACTACATGACAAGTGTTAATAACTTAATATATGTGAGTATATTTTTATTAGTTTAATTAATTTTCTTACTGGAGCTGTGATAGCAACCTCACCCTTATTTCTGATGTGGATCAAGACACATAGATGTTTGGTTTCCATTAAAGATCCCAAATGTGTCAATGTTTTGTCTCCTAGTACATACAAATCAAGATAAGCTGCTAAAATTGTATTGGGTTACATATTTAAGTATTTAATGCTCCTAAATTCATAGATTCTATTTCTAAGGTTCTTATGTTGCCTAAAATGTATTGTGATACATAATTATATCATGAGACAAGTATGGTAATTGTATTGTAAGGCTACTGTATTGTTGCAGCCCTAATATTATATGGGTACAATGTATATGTATTTTCAGAAGGGTGTATGAGAGATCATCTTTAAGCAGATGAAAGACAAATTGAAAACCAGATTGGGACAACATTAAAGGAAGCTCCTTTTCAGAAAGGCAGTGTCATGCAACCTATTAAGGTTGCAACCTATTAAGGTAAGTTATTTATATGTGTTAATGTCAAAGGTCAAACATGAATCGAGACTATCTGCTTTGACCAAATAAGAATTTTATTTTGTCTCGACCTAATAAAAGTTGAATTTTTCGTATAAAATATTATTCTATCATTTTGCAGTAACATTTGCTAAGATTTTATGATAAAAACAAAATTGGCCGAGTAGACTTTACATTTAAAAATAAGAAACTCACCAACAATTTATCCCCCAGTCATTCTGACATAGTAGGTTTCCAGTCATTTTTCCAGCATTTTTTGTTTTATGTGAATTAATGGCAATTCATTTAAGGATTAGTTTAAGTTAAAAAATGTGCATCCTCAACTTGTATCATAGGTTTATAATTGTCCATATATCTGTAATAACTACATCTGATCAGGATCTGCATTTTTCCAATTTAATTTTGAAGAATTTTGCCTTAATTTATATCTGATGTTGGGTAATCCAATTTTAATGGATACTTATTTAGGACAGCCAAAAAAATGAGTAGATATTTCATGACCTTAGTCTAATTAGCAAGGTCACCAGGGTTATATAACTTTGAAAACGTTTTGTCTGAACTCTATCTTCCGGGCCAATTGCCAGATTTTAACCAAACTGGCACATCATTGCAAGGACTTTGAGAAGTGATTATATTTTTGTCTCAATTTAAACGTCAACAAACATATAACAATGAAATGTCTTGTCGGAAATACTGGCCAGATTTTGAGAAAACTGGCACAGAAACATTGAGTGGACCTCCCATCATCATGTTCTAGGTATTCTCATCCCTAACTTATCAACGGATCCTCCCCTAGTACATATAGATCAAGATACAAAAGGGAGATAAATCAAAGAAAAGGACTGAACAGTACATACAACTGAATACCAGAGCAAAAGAAAACCAATATTTAGGGTTTTCCATACATATGGAGCTGCCCCACAGATTTAGATAAACAAAAATGTTCAGCGTAGAATTGTAAATATTTTCTTCCCCATCAATTTTAACATATGTTTTGGGTGCTCAAAAGAACCGTCTCATTGAGACAGTTCTTTTGTGTACCTACAACATATGTTTTGGTTGAGAAATAAGAAAATTTAATTTTCGTTACACACTCTTAACTAAAGTCCTGTGCCCAATATATATTTTAAGTGGTCACTGTTAGAATTTTTTAATTTTGATGTATTTCTGTCCTTAAAGGTCATTTTAATCCTAACAAACAGTACAGACCCTGATGAACTGCCACATTTCAGGTCTTCACTGTTTGCATATAGAATACAGATTTTACCATACATGGGTGTATGCATTTTATATTCAGAAGCATATTTAAGAAAACATCCAAAAGCAGATGAAAAACTAATCGAAACCCAAATTGCTGCAACATTGAAGCAGGCGCTGTTGCAAAAAGCAATTAAAATTAAATGCATGCGTACCAAAAAAAGCAATTCTTTCGAGCGGTATGCAATTACATGCAATGTCATTGCGTACCATTTGGTCAATTTCTTTTCCATTTGGGTAATACATAAATGCAAGTCGGGTATTGATTTTTTTACTAGAGTGCGAGCTGTAAAACTCCAGTTTTATGGATAAGATATAGATGACCAGTCAAGTATTTAGCGGAAAAAACATGGAAGTGAAACTAGCAATGTGTATCCGAGCGATAAATATCAAAAGGGGATGATATTAGTTTCAGAGGTTACGTATGACAAAATCCACTAATTGGATGCTCTAGAAAGGCAAACGATGTGAGTGAATAAATATATGCATGGCTACATTCAATAAGAAAAACATGGTGGATATTATTTGTAACCACAAAAAACGTAGGGTAAAAAAAAATATGCAATTGATTTTGCAAGTAAGCAATTAAGGATAATCAGGTTTCGTAAATATCCAATTGACACAAAAGCTTATCTGGAGCTCTGGATGTAAAGAATCAAAGCAAACTAACCACAAACCAAGCAAACAAAATTATCATTTAGGTGCTTGCATTGTATGGGTTGAGTTTTATGCCCAATTTAAGATGTCTGTGATAATGAGAAACAACAACATGGCAGGGTGGTTTGAGCTTTAAGGTCCCATCAACAGCTTAGGTCATAGTAAAGTCTCATTCCACAGACTGGGGAAGCTGGGATAAAAGCTGCTACAAACTTTGGAGATTGTGATCCTTGGTTAGAATCTCATTGGAGGCCTACTCTATGGAGAACTAAGCTGGGCTTCATGGCTCTGCTGAATGACATGATAGAAATTGAATTATCCATCATAATCTTGATTCTTTATAATTATTCATCAAAATCTTTATTTTTTTCAGGCTCAAGCGGAAGAGGCAGAGGCTACAGATGCACAAAATGAAGCCACACTACACAGTGACCGTATTGATTATCATTTTGATGCAGTGAAATAAATAGATCTCTGTGTTATGTGTTTTGTTTATTTGTAGGTAGCTGTCATTGCTTATAGTTTTGGATGAAGTCACTGTCTCCATTGGTATTAAAGAGCAACTTTGTCCCCCCCCCCCCCACCCTCTGAAACCCATATATGAAGTCAAGAAAGTATGATCTTGAAATAATAGGGAGCGCAGTGGCTCAGTGGTAGAGTGCTTGACTCGAGACCGAAGGGCCGTGGGTTCGAGCCTCACCGGCGTCACTGCGTTGTGGTCCTTGAGCAAGACACATTTATCCTAGCTTAGTACTGGTTCAACCCAGGAAGACCCGTCCCGCATAACTGAAAGATTGTTGAGTGGATGTTAAGAATCAAATCAAACAAATGATCTTGAAATACCACAGTCACACACCGCAGACCAACCCATGGCACTGTGAGGAAGAGCCACAGAACACTGACTGTAACTTATTTAACCTACTATTTGCTATAGTAACATTTTGGTCAAATTTGGAAGCTATCCATGAGTAGGACAGGTGAATAGTCCCTTATTATGCAGGCAGCTCTTAGGGTTTTCTTGCATAGACTAATATTTACCGCTAGGAATCGGACCCATTCCTTTCCAGGAGTTTGGGCATATCTGTCGCTCTGCTCCGTTTTATCAACAATTGTTTCAGTCATGTAAAGATGTTTGCATTCTTAGACACATTCAATCTTCATGCAGGTAACTTTTAAGAGTGGTGGCTTTATTTCATGAACAATTCTCATGACAAATTTACATAGTTGAAGGTTGGTAGGGACCTCAGTTTTTCTGTCTTAGCATCATATAATAATTATGGTTGCTGTTGTCCTGTAGCTATTTCAAATGTTTGGTCTCAAACAGTTTTATTGACAATTGTTTCAGTCATGTCAAGATGTGATACTGTTTCAATTTTAAACATACAATTTTAAACATGGTAACCCATGTCGTATATAGCTATTTTTAGTGTTTGGTCATAACTGTCACACTCAACAGTTTTATCAAATATTGTTTCAGTTATGTAAAGATGGATGCCTACCCGGACACAGTTGATCCTCATGCAGGTTTGTTTGGGAGAGGTGGATTTAAGTTATAAACGATCCTCATGACAAACTTACTTGAAGAGGTGGTACTTACTGTCCCCAGATTTCTGGCTAAAAATATTCAGTCTGCATGGTGAACCTTTTTTTAGCTTTCATAGATTAGAGAAATGGCTGTTAAGTGTGGCAGAAACGACCCAAGCAGCATTGAGACAAATATGCATCATTCCACACAATTGCAGTTTGGGCATTCCCAATATAAAATGACCCCAAAAGAAACAATTATGACCAGGAAATGCCACATGCAGACCAATCCTTGGCATCATGCAGCTGTACTGTACGCAGTGGTGACTAGTGAGACTACCACATACACTTCCATGAGTAAAATGACTCGAGAAGCAGCATTATAGATTCCTGATCCTTGCCTTCCTTACTTTGCTAGTTCAAGCCTCACTATCAGAGGAGTCACTGTCTTGTGTCCTTGAGCAGGACCCATGCTAGCATAACATGAATGAAAAGTTTATGCATGGGACGTGATCGAAGCATCAAAACAAAATGTGCAAGTTGGAAGAAAATTGATGCATAACTCGGATTTGCTCACTGTAATGAAAATATAGCATCTGAATCAGAATTGAGATCCTATGTGAATCTGCCTTAAGGGTTAAAAAGGTCACTGAAAGGTTGTAGAAAGGCCGTGGGAAGGTTGGAGAATGGTTTTAGAAAGGTTGCAGGAAGGTCGCAAAATGGGTTTTCTGCAACGTTTTTCCAAAACGTTTTGCAAACATTAAGAAAATATTCCAAAAAAGCTCGCATAAACGTTTTACCGAAACTTTTTCACAACCAAATTAAAACGTTGTCACAACGTTTTCACAACGTTTTTTGCAATGTTGTACCAAACCGTTGTCACAACGTTTTCACAACGTATTTTTGTAACGTTGTACCAAAACGTTTTGCAAACATTGAGAAAACTTTCCAAAAAAGCTCGTATAAACGTTTTACCAAAACGTTTTCACAACCAAATTAAAACGTTGTCACAACGTTTTCACAACGTTTTTTTGTTAGCTGGGCAAACAGCACGTGAATCTCATGATTTGAACATGGGTTTTGCAGCTTCAAACAGCTCCATTGAACATCAAAAAGATAAGACATTTATTCGATTTTATGATTTTGTCAGCATTATAGAGTTCGAGAAATTACGGTTTTAATGTACATAAAATAGCACAGTATGTAAACTGAAATAAACATCCTGTACCTTTCCTCCTAGCTCAGGCCGTATAAACATGAATTTCAGCGCTCGTGCGTAACCAGTAGTCGGTAATCGTGCCGATTTGAGGTTTTATGCCGATTTTTTTTGACCAGCTATCATGATTTAGCGACTGTAGCATACGTGTGATAAGTTAATTGTGTATTCTCTTGTTTTTATCCCCATTTAACCTTGTATAGCTTTACAAAGTTAAACTGGCACTCATGAATATGCCGTATAAACTCGTATATCTCCGTAAAACTAATTTTAGATTTGCAAACATTATGAATAGTATTGATTTCAGAAGAAGTAATTTCTAATCCCGTATCCATCACTGTCCCGCTTAGCCATTTGGATAGAGGGCATAGCTGTCAAGGTTGAGATCGTGGGTTCGAGTCTCACAACATACAAAATATATATATTTTATAACATTTTCATTTTATCATAAATCATGACTTGCACGATTTTTAAAAGACTTACGTGTAAAAGTAAATGTAATAGAATTCATTTTAAAGCATTATATTAGGTAGGAACTATGAGGTCTACTGAGAAATCTTTAAGATATTTAAAATCTAAAGACGCATTTCTCATAGCTAATGCATCAACCTATTTCGAGAAACACTCAGGGCGGGACAGCTCATCATATATTCAAAAAACTGTTCAGGCAACTGGGGTCAGCAGAAGAACCATTTTCCGATTACAAAAAGAACTTCGAGAAACGGTACACTTTCGTCGCCGCAACGTTTGAAACGGGGACAATACAAACCTGTGGACGACTTTGATGAGGTTGTTATCAGAAACAATGTGCAGGGGTTTTACACCCACTGCCATCAGCTTCCGACCATAGATAATCTCTTATAAGTCTTGAAAACAGACATCATGTCAACTATCCATCAAATTAAATAAACAAGAAACAATATGATCATAGCTCAAAAAGAATATAAATTTAAAAATGATGCCTAAAATAACTATACCCAGTGGGAATCGAACTCTCGCAATCCGGAATATGAGTTAATCGTCTAACCACTACACCACTGCCTTAGCATTGTCAGATCACCTTGCTAAAAGATACTTGTTCCATGCATAAATCAATCAAAGTAGCTAATACACACGGAACGTGGCCGAATGATGTACCGAACGTGACCGAATGATGTCGAAGATTAATGAGTGCCTGTTTAACTTTGTTTATCTATATAACGAAATCCTCCGTGCTGTGTTTTGAGTTTGCATTCAACCCAGCTTATTAAATCAGGCGTTATCGTCAAAGAAAACGCAGGTTGCCGTCAATCCTTTTCATCAAGAGTCCGTAGATGAATAGTTTTGCCCTCCACCCAAAGGATTATTATGAGATCTTTACAAATTATGCTTAAAAATGTTTAAAATGGTGTCAACTGACGATACAAATACTATACCAACAACTGCGCTCACACTGTACCACTAATTTGGATGCATGATGAAGTTACTGTACCGCTAACTGGATGAAGCTAAATCTGATTTCATGCTCATACAGTTATAAATTCCATCTTTATAATCTCAAGACGCATTCCAGTGTTTTCATTGATTTAGAAAATAAAATAACAGGCCCATGTACATCATTTAGCTCTCACAAACGAATTAAAAGCTTTCATCTAATTATAATTTCAAGAGAGTTTATTATTTTCATTCATCTAAGTAGCGATGATTGAGACAAGCCTTCCATTCCCACAGTCTCGCCAATGATATTCATCTTTTACACTCACAAGTAAAGTGCTTGAGGTATCAATTAACAAATCAGTCATATCTGAACGATTTCCTGTCTTCCCCTGTTGAACCAGTACTTATTAGTGGATAAAGCCTTTACTGAAGGACACATAATCACAAAGGAAGGGTGTATATTAGACAAAGGCTGCCAACCCCCTGAAGATAGCTACAGATTTACACTCAAATAATGCATTTACATATATGTGATAGTGTCAAAATCTCATGAGCTGGCCTGTTCTTTGATGATACCCATTGGTGATTTTTTTCATGAAACAAATTAAGAATTGTATGATGATATTGTTTGCTGATACAGAATATTAAATACCGTTCGGACAGCAGTAGAGTGTCTTTCTAATCCCAACCGCAATTTGGAGAGTGGATTATGAAAATGGATATCATGTGCCCATCTATCTATTAATTCATCCACCCATTTGTCCATAACACGTCCTTGTCCTTTCCAGCTCTCCTGAACTATTTGAAAGATCTTTATCAAACTTGGTGAAATGTTGATCCTACTAAAGTGGTATGCAAAACCAATAGCATAAGTATGCAGGCTCAAGGTCTATGGGGCGCCGTTTTAGTATTTATTCCTTATTCATGGATATCCATAATTCATTTATGGGTATCCATAATTCATTTATGGATATCCCAAAATCATCTATGGATATCCATAATTCATCTAAGGATATCCAAAAATCATTTACGGATATCCAAAAATGAATTATGGATATCCTAAAATTAGTTTGTATTTATGGATATCCATAATTCATTTTTGGATATCCATACATCGATTTATGGATATCCAATATTCAACTGATTAATGGATATCCAAAAATGATTTATGGATATCCAAAAATGATTTATGGATATCCAAAATGATTTAAGGATATCCAAAATTCATTTATGGATATCCTTAAATGAATTATGGTAATCCATAAATGAATATCCATAATTCTATTATGGATATCCAAAAATCATTAATGGAGATCCATAATTCATTTATGGATATCCATTAATAATAATGGATATCCATAAATCATTTGTGGATATCCATAAATCATTTTTGATATCCATAAATCATTTTTGGATATCCATTAGTCAGTTGAATATTGGATATAAATCATTTATGGATATCCTTAATTCATTTAAGGATATCCAAAAATTCATTTTAGGATATTCATTAATGAATTATGGATATCCTAAAATCAGTTTGTATTTATGGATATCCATAATTCATTTTTGGATATCCATAAATCGATTTATGGCTATCCAATATTCAACTTATTTATGGATATCAAAAAATGATTTATATATATCCCAAAATGATTTATGGGTATCCAAAAATGATTTATGGATATCCAAAAATGATTTATGGGTATCCTTAAATGAATTTTGGATATCCATAAATAAGGAATAAAATACTGAAAGGGCACCCCATAAAGGTCAAGGTCACAATCATAAGTCAATGGAGGCTGCTATTTATAAAATTTTAATTAACTTCCTATAATTTTTTAAATCCAATAAAATTCCTAGTTTCATCACAAAATGTACATTTTTTGTGTCGCCTGCAAATCATGGTGGTCACATATGGATCATGTCTAGGTCGTCATCGTCGTCTTCTGAGTTGTCCACGTTGTAACACTTTTGGTTTCTGATCGATAACTTTTGAAGGGATCCATCAATTCCATTCAAACTTTACAGAAATGTCAACCATCATTAAATACAGATCAAGTTTGAAAGGTTGATAATCTGCAAAATTTTGACTTAGTTATGACCCCTTTTATACTTAGATTGCGGCTAAATTGTGGGTTTTGATCAAAAAACTTTTGAAGGGATGCAACTATTTCATTCAATTTTTACTGAAGGCTAAAGCATCATAGAATACAGGTCAAGTTCGAATTTGGAGATCAATCACAATTTGTTTACTGAGTTATGGCCCTGATTTGACTTAGGTTTAGGCAAATGCCAAAGCTATATTGTTTTTTGTGTGGAATAAAATTCACATTTCTCCAAAACTATTATATCTGACAACTTCTCACTATAGGGCATGGTTACCCAGTGCCTGTAGATAAACATGACAGTGATTAAAAATTTACCTCACCCCTAGACCCCTTAGGTGGGGTCAAATGTAAAATATTTAAATTTTACAATAACTCAGTCAGTTGTCAACATTTTTTACTGAATTGTCGCATGCAGACAGAGGTAAAATAATTATGAAACATATCAAATGTGATTTTAGATCAAAGGCATCGATCGGATCCCCTGGGTGGACTTAGGTGGTGGGGTCTAAAGCTCAAAATTCAACTTCTTCAGAATATGGTCATGTTGCATATCAAAATAAAAGGAATCACACATGAAGCAACATAATAGGGAATATTTTGCCAGCAGACCCCCCCCCCCCCCCCCCCCCCGCCAACACTGGGGGTCTAAGTGTCAAAATACAACTTTTTCAAAACATAAACATATTGCATATTAAATTTAAGTATATCACCAATGCAGCAAAATGGTAGCAAATATTTTGCCGACAGACCCCCCCCCCCCCCAACCCTTGGGGTCAATAGGTCAAAATTCAACTTGTTCAGAACATGGTCCTGTTGCATATCAAATTAAAGAAGAATCACAAATGCAGCAACATGGTAGGAATATTTTGCCAGCAGACTCCCCCCTGCCAACACAGGGGTTTAAATGTCAAAATTTATGTCAAGAGGTATAATATAATATAATTTAATATAATAATATAATCAGACTGACCGGTCGTGGCCTGTTAGTTAAAATGCTCATAACTCTTGAACCATTTGGAATCAAAAACTTAGAAAACTGCCGGAAAACACAAAGTATATGTTAGATTGAAAACAAATGTAAATCGCAATACATTTTAATCAATAACAATTATTTATTCAAAGACTTTCGCACAACTCGCAGATGGGCACTATAACCACTGTGTGAGTCCGTTTGCTCGTCCAATTTGTGTTCCACATATTCCGTCTGGTACCTGACAGTGATTATTTTACTTTCACCATGGGCCGTGCACATTACAGGCAGTTGATTACACATGCAATTTGACTGAATTCGGTTCCGCGGTTTAGGAGCATAACACATATGGACAAATGGACAGACATACACACGTTTTACCCAGGTGACACGAATCGTGAAGGGACCACAAATAATGTGTACATACACACCATGCTGTTTAAGCAAGTAACTGAAAACTGTGCAGGATCTATGTAGGGAACTACTAGACATTGTTACGTACTAAACATATAAGCTGAAGGTCTCCTGGTTTCAGAAGAAATTTTAAAGTTTTTTTCATTACAAGTCTATGGAAAAGCTTGATCCCCAAGGCGGGGCCAGTTTGCACCCCTCGGACTTGAGTGGCTTCATTTATGAAGAGGGCCACCAGACATTGCTACATTAGTAACATAAAAGCTTTGGGCCGTATAGTTTCATAGAATATAAGTGTACGGAGCTAAATAATGCCATGGCAACCACAGTTCATTATTCAATCAGCCAATGTAAAGCATCTTCGGGCAAATGAGAAAGACGCAGTCTTTTTCATTTTATTTGCCTGAAGATGCTTTACATGAAATTTAGATAAAATTGGCCCCATATACGTTATACTACTTTGACAGTGTGGACGGACGACGACGCTGCACCATTGGCATACTAATGCCTGATCTGAGCTCATTTATAAACAGACAGTTAAAAAGCGATTTTAGATAGGGAGATAAAATTAATCTTAAACTGTGGAATGAATGCTATATTCGTCATACAGTTTATGATAACTGACTTCATGTTTATTAAAGCCGAACATGAAAAAATATATATCAATGCCCTTGCGCATGAACATTGCTAGTCTCGCAGGCATTTTAGTGGGCCCCAAAGTGCTTTCGGTAGCGAGTCAGACTGTCTTACTACATATCCTGGGGTCGTGAGGGTCCCATATTTTCCTGCAGATTAATCATGAAGTAATTTCTAAGGTCATTCTCACCCCTTCCGCTGCTCATTTACAAACTTTTAAAAATATGACATTTTTCAAATGTCAAAATACGATATTCGGCCCGATTTTGAATGTCAAAATAGGATTTTGAATGTCAAAGTACGATATTCGGCCTCAGTTCGAATGCCAAATATGATTTTGAATGTCAAAATACGATATTCGGCTCATTTTCGAGTTTCAAAATAGGATTTTGAATGTCGTAATGCGACTTTGGCCCAATTTCGAATGCCAAAATAGGATTTTGAATGTCAAAATACGATATTCGGCAGCAGTTCGAATGACAAAGTAGAATTTTGAATGTCAAAATATGATATATTCGGCCCGATTTCACATGTAAAAATAGGATTTTTAATGTCAAAATACGATATTCAGCCCGATTTCGAATGTCAGAATAGGATTTTGAATGTCAAAATACCGTATTCGGCCCCATTTTGAATGTCAAAATTTGATTTTTATGTCATAATACGATATTCGGCCCCATTTTGAATGTCAAAATAGGATTTTGCACGTGAAAATACGATATTCGGCCCCAGTTTGAAGGTCAAAATACGATATTTGGCCCCAGTTCCAATGTCAAAATAGGATTTCGAATGTCAAAATACGATATTCGCCCAGATTTTGAATGTCAAAATAGGGTTTTGAATGTCGAAATACAACATTCTGCCCAGTTCCAAGATCAAAATAGGATTTAGAATGTCAAAATACGATATTCCGCCCGATTTCGAATGTGAAAATAGGATTTTGAATGTCAAATTACGACATTCGGCCCAAGTTCGAATGTCAAAAAAGGATTATGAATGTTACAATACGATATTCAGCCTCAATTCGAATGTGAAAATAGGATTTTGAAAGGAATGTCAAAATGCGATATACATGTACGGCCCCTTTTCCATTGTCAAAATAGGATTTTGAATGTTGAAATACGATATTCAACCTCAATTCGAATGTCAAAATAGGATTTTGAATGCCAACTGCGATATTCGGCCCCAGTTCAAATGTCAAAATAGGATTTTGTATGTCAAAATTCGATATTCAGCCGTATTTCGAGTGTCAAAATAGGATTTTTAATGTCAAAATTCGATATTCGGCCCCAGTTCGAATGTCGAATTGGGATTTTGAATGTCAAAATATGTATTCGGCCAGGTTTGAATGCCAAAATAGGATTTCGAATGTCAAACGCGATATTCAGTTTCAGCTCGAATGTCAAAATAGGATTTTGAATGTCAAAATACGATTTTTGGCCCGATTTTGAATTTCAAAATAGGATTTTGAATATCAAAATTCGATATTCGGCCCCAGTTTGAATGTCAAAATAGGATTTTGAATGTAAAAATAGTATATTCGACCTCAGTTTGAATGTCAAAATACGATACTGGGCCCGATTTTGAATGTCAAAAAAATGGAAAACGAAAAGAGAAAAACGAAAAGCGGATACAAAAGGTGAAAGACCAAAAGTGAAAAACGAATAACGAAATCGAATAACGAAAAGCGAAAAACGAATAACGAAAAAAGATAAATGAAAAACAAAAAGCGAAAAAAGAAAAACAAACCAACTTTACTTTGCTCTCCAATATTGAGTTTGGCCGATTTAGCTGATACAAATTATGCACTCCCCAAAAGTGATACGTGCTTGAAAGCATTGTTAGTATTACATGCGCAAAATGAAAATATTTGCTAGTAAATGTATTAAAAATGCATAGCAATGTTTTAAGACATTTATTTGTATGACTTTACAACGAAGTTGTTTGAAGTTTTATAATGTCTCAAATCCGCCGTTGTTACAGGCTCATGATAATAACCGCCTTCGTGTATGCTTATACCACGACCTCTAAGTAATGACCCTCGATTCATTCAATGCATTTACTGTTACAGTCACGCCTCAAAGCGTTTTGTGGAAGTGTAATTAGCAGCAAAAATGGAAACTATAAAACAAAAAAAAATAATTAGTCCAGGTCTATATCCAAAACGCTTCCACCAGGAAAAGATATTTGTTCAATTTCGACCACAGACGGATCAAAGATTGGACGAGTTTAAGCAGTTGCACGTCAAGGTCATTCAGACTGTAACAGTTATTTCTAAACCAAATATGTACTGTCCATGCTATCGATGCTGAATTGAAAACAGGTAAGGTTTAACCGTTCTTTCCTCTAGAATTACATGTCTTGTACTACATCTGGACTCTTCTAACATTTGAATAGTCTAAGATCGAAATTTAGCAGTAGTTCAGTGACTCATGAAATGGCATAATACATTTTACTCTGTGTTATAAAATCCGTGCTGCATATATATTTAACAGTCATGGTTCAACCAGCACAATCTAATTTTTAACGAGGCCACTCACGTGCTGTTAATCCACTGTTTCCTAGCCGACACCTATGAACGAAGCCGTGGGTTGGTCTGCAGAGTATGTGATTGTGGCATTTTTGTCATACAAATTTACCTTTTGGTCATGAAACATGAATATTAATAAAAACGTCCAACCACAAACTGTGACAATTAATAGTGCCAATTATAGTTTGGTAAATCTGGTTGAATATATTATTAAATCAACGCAATTATAACGATAATAACGATGTTTCAGTGGACTTTGCGTCCCTCGGGTCCCCCGTGAGACGTCCCAAACGTCAGGCTTTGTCCTCAGTATGTAACGTCTCTCAGGCCATGACTAACGTTAATTCATGCAAAGAAATGTTTCATCCCTATATTAGTGTATATTATCACGTATACCTATGTAACAATGTTTGGAATAACACCTAGGTCATTACGTTGAAAATCAGAGTCTGGATGGCCAGAGCCACAGGCGAAGGCTATGTCAAACTGGCTGTCCAGAATTTCTCCCTCTGGTAGTCCATAAACCATGATAGTGCAGTCAACTCAATTAATATTGCTTAAAAAAAGAGGCATGCTTTCTGTCAAAAATATTTTGGAACATATACAAACCATTTACGAAGGACTAAACATTTTGTTCGTGACTTTTAGTCGTTTTAAAATAGTCTGTCAATCGAGTTAGTGGTATAGTTACGCACAAGCTAGTGGTATAGCGATTGGCTCAGATGTTTAAGTTGGTGGTATAGCTGCAATTGTGAGGGGCCATCTATTTAGGTTGATTTTTTTCACAGATCTAAAAAACTTTAACAATTAGAACCATACAATCATGTAAACATGTGACTCCCTATTACATCAAAACAATGCAAACTGACATTTAAGTTCATTTTCAGGACAAAACGGCACTATTTCCAAGCAGGTTCGATATATAAAAAGCGAAATGCGTAGGAGTAAACCGCTAAAATTATGGAATCAAACGTAAGAATTTAGTAAAACAAGCATTACTTACCTTGTTCGATTGTGTCCTATCTGTAACCGTAAAAATGGAAATCGATACGTGTACAGCGCTATAAATACACGAATTTTCCGACTACTGGTTACGCACGAGGGCTGAAATTCATGTTTATACGGCCTGAGCTAGGAGGAAAAGGTACAGGATGTTTATTTCAGTTTACATACTGTGAATAGATATTATACCCGACATCACAGGTTTAGATAAACACAAATTTTCAGCGTAAAATTGTAAATATTTTCTTAACCATAATTTTAAGCATACACACTCTTAACTAAAGTCATGCATCATCCCAAAACACACACACACACACACACACACACACACACACACACATACACACACACACACACACACATGCACGCATGCATTTAATCAAACGGGAGCAACCAAGGCAATACAAAGCAAAAGCAACAACAATAACAACAACAACAGCAAAAATAACACTAGTAGCCATCTTGCTAACTGCAAGGGGACTTCGAAAAAACATTTATTATCAGAATCCTGTGTGAGAGGGCATTTTATTGCTAAACAACACAAGCATTGGAAAATGAAGACGTTTTGTTATTTTATCCCTGCGCCACATATTTTTGAGAAATACCTCACCGGCAACAATTTTCGCGACTAAATGGTTTCTAGAGTTAGCTGTAAATTTGATTTTTCAGGCTAAATTCGGTTCCAAATGTAATTCAAAGCTACAATTGAAATTAGAAAAAGCCTTTTAAATGCCATTAAGAAGAAGAAGAATCGGATTTATTCTTTATTCATTTCAAGCTTGGTATAAATCAAATATGTCACACTTTGCTTGTATAGAAATGACTGAGCGCCATAGCATGTTTACAAGTTCGCGTTGAATCTAAAATACATCAATACTCAGATGTAGCCCCATGGGTCGGACACTCACTATATAAGTGTGGGTGGGGAAGTGTCAATCATAGTGGTCTATTTTCAGAGTT
The DNA here is from genome assembly GCA_964019695.1 of Loripinus fragilis. Classification (NCBI taxonomy): domain Eukaryota; kingdom Metazoa; phylum Mollusca; class Bivalvia; order Lucinida; family Lucinidae; genus Loripinus; species Loripinus fragilis. The sequence continues at coordinate 108,076,257 of OZ026518.1, forward strand.
TGTCCGGAACGGGGGTGTTTTTTTTAGATAAAGAGAGCAGAAATAAACTATAAAAGATAGCACTGTAACTGAGAAAAACGTCATGGGAATGGACTTAGAAAACATCACCTCAAAAGCAGATTAGGACTAAATATTATAACGCCAAACGTTGAGCATATATTGTACTTATACGATGTGAGTATTGTATTTTAGCCTAGCTTTTGTCTTGAAAGGGGTCTCAGTCGTATCTGAAGAGTGGTAGGGGTCCCAGGGTCTTGTTGGCACCCCCGCCCATTGTGATAGTGAATGCCCTCCCCCACCCTCTATGTAGCTAGCAGCACACGCACACATCAATATTATGTACGGGAAACGCTGAACACCTTCATGCTGAACTATTGTTGGTACCTACCTACGTATATAAGGGGAAATTTACACGTACGGTGAACATTGGGAGTTGGGAGATAAAGGGCATGGTAAGACAGGGCCTACCCCAAATTGGATTTACTGCGCAGGTTTTCAGATAACAGCATGTATTTTTTTTTTAAAAAAAATCCTCATTTTCCAACATAAACATATGTTGTGGGTGCTCAAAAGAACCGTCTCAATGAGACGGTTCCTTTGAGCACCAAAAACACACGTTAAAACAGACAGGTAAGATTATAATAATAGCATATATACTATCTTGATCTGGTCAGTAACAAGTTGTTTATTACTTACACCTGGTGCTTACAACCTTGTAAAGATCTTGTAAAATCAAGCTAATAGACCAAAAACAAAGAACAGACATGACAGAAACTGGCATCAGTCAACATGCAGCAGTAATGGTCAAAGATAAACGTAGATAAAACGATTATAAATGATAGTTCAGCCTCATAAAGACTCATAAAATATTTATTAGTCGATAAACAAGTATCATTGTCCGATAAACTTGGAAATTTTGGGTAATAAACCGTGATGATATACAAGTTGGTACTGAAAAATATTCTAAGAATATACGATTTGATCAAATGTCGATGTTTGCTGAAGTGAAGTACTTACAATATCGCGAGAAAACCTTCGGGGTTTCTAACAAAAGCGAGTTTCAAACCAGTCTCCTCAGCTACAGAGACTAGCTTAAAATTTGAAATTTCACATGTAGCAAGTTTATATGATACTTTCCAAAACACGAATAACAAAGGCGCTGATCAGACTGCGCGGATGCGCAGGCTGGTCTGCGCATGTGTTGTTCGCAACCCCCCGAAGACAGGTTTTCTCGCGTCGAGGCCCAGATAAGACAAGGCTAGACTGCTTCACTGCCCCACGTATGGAACTCTTCACTGCCCCACGTATGAAACTATTACATACGTGGGGCAGTGTAGCAGTCTATGACAAGGCTTGAGAAATTAGGGACTCAGAAACCCGTATACAAGAGTCAATGGAGCAAGGTCAAAACATTTAACGATGACGTGGGGAAATAGACCTTCAAATATACAGGAAATAAAGACACAAAGTTAGCATACATCTGATAAGCCAGTGCATGAGTCACATATGCGAGCAGCGAATGCTCAGACGAGCGTGCCCAAACGAACTTCTAATCATTGCAGTCTGCACTGCTTGCACACACAGAAAAGGAGGGATATAAGAGGGTCATTCGGAAAATTCTTAGCACGGCATCATAACTCCACAATGCGTTGATAAAATGCTATCAAATAATACGTTTTTTTAAACTAGAATTCAACGGCTACTTGATGGTTTGATTTTTGTCGAAAAAGGACTTGGCGTGCACGTGCAGCGCATTTTCAAAATGAGTAGGGATTTATATACTGGCGGAAGTTTTAAGCAAAATACTTGGAAAAAAGGGAAGGAAAATTGGGGACCTAATTTGCGATCATGATTTGACATATTAACGAGTCGATGCCAACTTATTTTTTATAAGAATATATCATGCGATCACTGCTTGCACGACTACCACCTTTACATTCGGAAAATGTTTACTAATAGAGAAATGGTAAACTTTCAAAAATGGAACTTTTTCCGAATTTTCTTTATACTTTTACTATAAATTGTGTCACTACAGGACGGCACGAAAAATGCCTATTGAGTATATGTTTTGCTTTATTTGTAGTGAACAATGCATTAAAATCATTTCGTCAAGCAAAAAGTGTGGCTTGTTTAGTTCTGTATTCAAGAAAATTATTCCTAATAACACTACCCCTACTTTTACAGAAGTGGGTGGGGTAACTTAACCCCTCACGATTTGTCGATGGCATAAGAACTTCTCATTGTATCGCGTAAACCATCACACAATTGACTGAATTCTACTCTCAAGGTATTTTTACTTTTTTGTGTTAGCCAGAACGTCAAGTTATACCTAAACTATCTTAAGTTATCTTCCCTTTGTTCTGGCTTACAAAATTTATTTTGGTTTCAATACTAAGAGCATAAACTGTGCTTAACAAAAATACCAACGCATGTAGCATTTTTAAACTACTGTCGGTTATATATTTTCAGAATATGTGCATTGTGACATGCGATTTTTAGTCGAAAAAATTAGCACACTGCTGTGCTTTCTAGACGGTTTAGGTATTGCTGTTCCGGTATTTAGTTATAAGAAACATCCAACTCGGTCATCAATTGTATAATAACTGTACCAGATTGTGGCCTACAAAATGGTACAAAATTATCTAATTTCATGAACTAATGTTAATGTTCTACACACTTTTCAAAAGGTAAAATAATATATTTTCCACTGAGGTTTTGCGTTTTCCAGTATACAAACAGTACATGTATTCACAATAGTATTTGTCGTGTCTGCATTATAATATCCTCATGAAATTTGCGCCATAACATAGAGGAAAGATAGCTCTTTAAAATGATAGCAAACACGATAGGGTTTGTAAATCGGTTACTGAGATGCTTAGCATGCTTACCATGCTAAGAACTTTCCAAATGCCCCTCGTAGATGAAGTCGCAGGTCAAAATGTTACACATCTTGCCCGATTGCATTTTAAAGCTGTGCAGATATGTATAAAGAATGGCTTTTACGCATATGTGATAAAACCAAAATCTCATGAATTAGCTCAATGACATGTAAATATAATACATGCAGCCCAGCGTTTATAAGCGGGCTCAGAGACTCTGATCAGCACTGCATTGGAATTGCAGGCTGACACGAGTCGTCGGTTTTCAAACAGGCCCGGAGGGCTTTCTGTTATGTTCATGCTCATGCACATATGCAAATTTTAACCAGTCAAGCATGTTGAAAAACTATTATCAAAATCCAATTCAATACCAAAACAGTGATACAGGTCAGTGACGAAAACGTACACCAGTACTTTTTATCGGCATTTTGGGGTTGTGTACTTTTCTTCTTCTTCTTTTTTGCTTTGGAAATACATATATTTCTTGCTAAGGTAAGTTTGCTTAACTCTGCTTACTGGGTAATGTTGATTGCCTTTTTGTAGTTTGCTGATTTTTTTCCCAAAATCAACCGTTTGTCGAAAATAATCTTTCAGGAATACAATAAGAGTGTCATGGTGACAAATTATGCAATGCATGATTTGTTATGTAACAAATGCATAAATTGTATTATATGTTTTGTATGACATATTGGCAATGTACTAGTTATACCATGGGTTGTTGTCCGCCTGTACGTGAAGATAATCCAATAGCTTTAGCGAGTGGATTAAAACTCGTGGATTATCTTACGTATAGGCGGTCCACGAGCTTTAGCGAGTGGATTATTGTAAGTACAGGCGGACAACAGCGGAAGGAGGAGAATGACCGTAGAAATCATTTCATGATCAATCTCCACGAAAGTATGGGACCGGACCGGGATCGAACTCGCGACCACTGCAGATCCAGGGGTCGCGAGTTCGATCCCGGTCCGGTCCCATACTTTCGTGGAGATTGATCATGAAATGATTTCTACGGTCATTCTCCTCCTTCCGCTGATTCATTCAAGAAGGGTTGTTGTCAGTTACAAGCGAAAGTATGTGCACGAATTACTGGTTAACCGCTTGTTCAAGCCTGCCCAGGAAAAAGTGTGGTTAGGTGAACTGACCGTCCCGCAATGACCATAGCTGTTGACTTGGGACGTAAAGCAACAAAACAAATAAACAGGCGGACAACCCATGGTATACCTATTGTGTACCACCTACATCAGTGTAGACCTTGCACAGCACGGGCTATTTCGTGCATAAGTTGGTACGGGTGGTATAAATAATATATAAATAACAAACACAAAAACAACAACAACTACCAAATTGCTCAAAATGTTTTCTGGTCTTACACACAACGACCAAGCTGGCCACCAAAGGAAAAATAACCGCCTTAAACATCCCCCAGAGGTAGTCTGTAAAGCATTGGCTTGTATGAGGGCTTAGCTCGAATATAATTGGGAAGCGCAAGTTAAGGTGAGCAACTATTGAGAACCGTCTGAATGTGTCCTTAACTGTTTGCCAAGCTTTCACTGATCAAGTTTCTTGGATTCAGAATGATTTGGAGATGTCTGGTTGTTTGACAAACTTTGACAGCAAATGCTGATTTCTTATTATTTTCCAATATGTCTATCAGTAACGGTTTGTACAAATTACCATGTCTAGTCCAACATCAATATTAATACGAGAGGAGAAAAAAAAGCATAACAGTGCAATGGTCTAGATAACCAAAATTGCTCCGCATAAAGTTGGACTTATTTTCTTATCACCCAGTTTAAACATATGTTGTGGGTACTCAAAAGAACCGTCTCCATGAGACGATTCTTTTGAGTACCCACAACATATTGTTAGAATGATAGACAGCAAGATTCGTTCAGACCTGACCCCGCTTATCAATAGTTATACAACAGCTTTGTACTGTATTTTTGAAAGGGAATCTAATGAAATAGGCATCAATCGAGCCCAGCTGAAGCAAAAACGCCCCGGCGCATGGAATTATGGACTGCATGAATTGTAGGAGAAATATAAAGGAATACATGGTCCTAAGAAAGCAGCTAATGAATACCCAGATCAGTCTGCGTGATCAATATTCTAGCTGTCTGTCTCTGTTGATGGTGACAAAACGACCTCACAAGTCAATCCGTCATTCTATACATGTATACATAGCAGACTGATTACGGTGTCTGATTACAAATATTCTGCAACTAAATCAGCTTTTCTTTCTGAAAAACAATTAATTGGACTGATCAGTTGATGTAATATGTTGGAGCTGATCTTTCCTGGGATGAATGAGGAAATATTTATAAGGATGCGATAAGAGCATGACGTATAGATCATACCATTCGCCGTGTCAGAAGATATTCTAATGCGGGGGCTTGTGCACCGCGTACCAAAATGGGACCTTGGCACACAGTTAAGGCTTAACTAATATGCATACATTTAAGACCTAACTAATATGCATACAATTAAGGCATAACTAATATGGATACAGTTAAGGCATAAATAATATGCATACAGTTAAGGCATAACTAAGTGGGACATTCATGAAGTGTTTGTCTCATAAGGTTCTGCATCTTCTTCGAGCATAAATCACACACACATCAACAGGAAAATAGAAATCAACACCCCACCCCCACCCCCCAAAAATAAAATAATAATAATAAATAAAAAATAAACACAAGTGATTATGACCAGGAAATGCAGCATTCACTGATCGCAGTTAGATGTGATTTCAGTACACAGACAAATAAAGACACCCATACATAAATGCAAGACTACAGAAGGCAAAACTTCCTTAGCGAAATAATGGTCAAACTAGCAAGGACACTTGTGAATAACTACATCACAAAAAGGACCAAACACGACCCCTCGTACAACAACAGCAACAACAACAACAACAACAACAACAACAACAACATTCGTATAACCATCTTGCCATCGTGTCTATAAATGGACATACATATGAATTACTTAAGAATAGTGTTCAAACCAAGGGCAAAGGGGAGAAAATACGGTTTAACATACAAAGTAACTACTCTATTTGTTAATTACACAACTGTGGTTTACCGACAAAGAATGTAAAATAGATGTATCTAAAAAATCTGATTCGATCTGGCTGATCAGTATGCCTGTGCACTATTTAAGCATCCACAATGCAGTTAATACTTCAGATTGTAAATAGACCAATAGGGGTGCTTCAATGTATTTCGTATAAAACTATGTTCCCCACATTGACCCATCTTCCCACTAATCTATATATTGTGTAAATTTATTATAAACGTTTAACTTTTAAAGGATTAGCTGGGTCAAGGTGGGGGACATACTTTTATAGGAAAGAAATTAAGCATCTCCATTTATCTATGTACACTTTGAAGCATTAACTGCATTTTGAATGCTTAAATAGTGCGCAGGCATACTAATCAGACAGATCGAGTAAGATTTTGTTAGATAAATATATTTTACATTCTTTGATGTAAAACACAGTCGTGGATTTAATAGATAAACTTACTTTTTTGGCCTTTCAACTGATAATAGTATCAAAATACAAGTTTAGAGTAGTAATGTTAAGCCGTATTTATCTCTCCCTTGCCCTTGGTTTGAAAATTATTAAGTATGTTTTGAATAATTCATATGTATGTCCATTCATATTCATAAATTTTTATGCAAAAATCGCATATGGAAAGTTTTGAATTTTTCACAAATTATTTTAGGTAGATTTTACGCCATAACAGGATATCTCCTTGCAACTGCTCATAAAAACTACAAGGCTGAAAAATAGAATATTTTCTTTCGTTCAAACTCTTAGACGTTGCATTTAGCATGCTAATAAATGTTAAAATGGCAACACTTGTTGGCATTAAACATTTATGAGTATGATAAATCGGATGCTCAGTTGAACTGAGCTTGAATGAAGTTTTATACTCGCGGCCTGGTTTAGCGAGTACTGATGTATCATATATCCATGCTATTTATCTTTTCTAATTCATTAGGAAGCAGGTATTTTTATTTATAATCTTTCTGGGTCTGATATGTCCTGTTGCAGAAGTTTGCAAGCCTATATAATTATTTGTTTTAGAGAAATGGAAGATACAGTGGTAAAGCTGAGAGTATTGTGTCTTGGTGAGAAGACATTAGGTAGAAATGAAATCAGAGAATTGGTGGAAAGGGCAAGTGGCATGGCCCTTCTGTATGGTATGTAATAGGTGTCTCATTTCTGGTAAAATATCTTATTCGACCCTCTCCTTTATATAGCAAAACTGGGGGCTAATAGGTTAATGTTTTAACTCTTTAACCTACTTGTGTGATCTGCTGACAACCATTGCAAACAGTTTGGACACAGATCAGATTATCTATCTATCTATCTATCTATCTATCTATCTATCTATCTATCTATCTATCTATCTATCTATCTGTCTGTCTGTCTGTCTGTCTGTCTGTCTGTCTGTCTGTCTGTCTGTCTGTCCGTCCGTCCGTCCGTCCGTCCGTCCGTCCGTCCGTCCGTCCATCCATCCATCCATCCATCCATCCATCCATCCATCCATCCATCCATCCATCCATCTATCTATCTATCTATCTATCTATCTATCTATCTATCTATCTATCTATCTATCTATCTATCTATCTAACTATCCTTCTATCTATCTATCTATCTATCTATCTATCTATCTATCTATCTATCTATCTATCTATCTATCTATCTATCTATCTATCTATCTATCTATCTATCTATCTATCTATCTATCTATCTATCTATCTATTCATCCATCCATCCATCCATCCACCCACCCACCCACCCACCCACCCACCCACCCACCCATCCATCCATCCATCCATCTATCTATCTATCTATCTATCTATCTATCTATCTACTTATCTATCTATCTATCTATCTATCAATCTATCTATCTATCTATCTATCTATCTATCTATCTATCTATCTATCTATCTATCTATCTATCTATCTATCTATCTATCTATCTATCTATCTATCTATCTATCTATCTATCTATCTATCTATCTATCTATCTATCTATCTTATCTTATGTCACCCACCCATACCCCTCCCTCCCTCCCTCCCTCCCTTTATCTATCTATCTATCTATCTATCTATCTATCTATCTATCTATCTATCTATCTATCTATCTATCTATCTATCTATCTATCTATCTATCTATCTATCTATCTATCTATCTATCTATCTATCTATCTATCCATCCATCCATCCATCCATCCATCCATCCATCCATCCATCCATCCATCCATCCATCCATCTATCTATCTATCTATCTATCTACGTTGACATATCTGATGTCAAGTCAAACAAATAAAGTACATGTACAATTACTAAAATGGATTCATAGAGTTAATCAATGACACCTATGTTGTATGTATTCATATGAATCGTCTCACCAAGAAACTTCAGTGGATGTCTTAGTAACATATAAGGGCGTGACTGATGGGTAAACAAATGATAAACGACAATCAAATTAAGACGTGAACAATAATAAAAGAATAACAGCATATCAAATGCAAACAATACTCATTATACTAACTCATAAACATATTTTCGTTATCTAAACAGGCTGTCAAGAAATAGTAGAGCCCAAGTCCCCTGCACGTGTGGTTGAAACGATGCCGATGACGTTATTTCCTAGTGTCATCCCTAAGGAACTGATAGATGAGGCTTTAGACCTTCAGATACACTATAACACATTGATGCACAAAGTAGCATACGATCATGAATTTATGTATTCCTGCTTGAAAGAGTGAGTAATAAACTACTTTATTTAACATTTTTACATTCCAAAATAGTAAGTGAGTATGATCAGGAAATATCACAATGACAAATTACAGACAAACACACGGCACTGCAAGGAAGAGCTACGCAATAATCATCAAGCACCAAGATCACACACTAAGCAAAGCAACTAGCTCTCTCTTCCCCATTAAGATGTGATTGCAAAACTAGAATGGACATAAAGTAACGCATAACATAACAAATATAGAACAATTACAGAATCCCACAATAGGAGTAACAATCAACAACGGACCAAGAACAGCAACAGAACCACGACCATAGAAAGGACAGCAGCCTATGCCTCGGGGGGGGGGGGGGGGGGGGCTTAAAAGGATCTTACTGGTACCAAATCTTCGCCCTAGATTCTGCTGTTGTTGAAGCACAAAACTGTTAAGCTCGCAAGGAGGCTTCCTACCTATTGCAATGTATAATCATGGAGAAACAATCAAATCATATAAACATCTATAATGAAATAAAGAAAAGGGCTCACGACTCACAGATAGTCAGAGTTAAAGAAAACACCAAGTTGAGCCATGGTAGGCCCAGCTACAGATAGGCATCAGGCACCAACCCACCGATTAAAGCTTTACATCAGAGCCGTCATAGAGTCTGAGGCCTGACCCACCGTCGTGCAACAAAAGAGGAAACCATAGTTGTAAACCGTGATCGGGTTTAAACGTGAGCTTATTGACACCAATGCCTGTAAACTGCAGGCCTCTTTGAGTGAGAGGATGGTTGTCGATGGGCATACAGCCCTACATTTTTGCATCAAAGCTAAAGAATACCAAGACAAATTCCTCCTTAGACTCCATAAAACCCCTATAAAGCTAGATTTAGTGCTAATTCTAGTTCTTGTATGACAACAGAACTTGCTAAATTGTTCACCTCATGTCTTACGGCTGTTAAAACGTGTTATTAAGTACTGTGAAAAGGTATATGAAAGATCCGATAAGAATCTATTTTGGTCTATTAAAAATTCAGGTGAAGTTTTAGATTAACTGAAAGCTAGAGAATTCAAAACGACAAGTTTGTCTACATAATTATGATTTTCCTATTATTTACACTACTTTACCTCATAGTTTGATTAAAGATTAACTTATTGATCTTATTGAAAGAACCTTTAATAGAGGAGGCTCTCCTTACCTTGCATGTGACGACAGAAACGCGTGTTTTACTTTGGAAAAGCCTAACAAATATCATGCCTGGTCTTGTCAAAATGTATGTGATGCGCTGACCGTTTTCTTGGAGAGCATTTTTATTCTTTTTTGCACCAAATTGTATAGGCAAGTAGTTGGGATTCCTATGGGCTCTAATTGTGCTCCCCTGGTTGCCGGTTTATTCTTGTTTTTGTTATGTGACGGACTTTATGATGTCTCCTTCTGATGATAAGCAGGCTGATATTATAGACGCTTTAACACTACATCCAGATATTTGGATGATATTTTAAACATTAATAATGTATATTTCAACAATATGGTAAGTCAAATCTACCCTTCAGAGCTCCAACTTAATAAAGCTAATACCTCTGATGCCGAAGCCACGTTTTTAGACTTTGATATTGTTTCTACCAAAATTTATGGTAAACGTGACGATTTTGACTTTGAAATTGTCAAATTCCGATTTAAGACGATGATGTTCGTCGCTCTAAATCCTATGGAGTCTATATCTCTCAACTCATTCGTTTTGCTAGAGAATTTAGCGATGTTGCTGACTTCAACACTCGCAATTAATTGTTAACTCAGAAACTTCTTAAGCAAGGCTGTCGGTATCATAAACTTCCCTAACATTTTCTTAATTTTATCGATACTTTTATTTGATATCTAAATTCCAAGTTGGACTTATATCTCTCTTGTGCCAAGGTCTGTCGGAACCTGAGTTCTATGGTGACTTGGTGTATAAAGTGAAGAAGATTGTTGGCTCTTATAATTTTTCAGCGCAGTTTATCAAAATAATTTCTCATAATAAAAATAATGGCTATAACATTAATGTATTGCAACAGACTGCATGCTTGGTGGTCAACCCAATCACGGCTGGCAACTTTGTTTTCCTCTTTAATTGCACGACGGTGGGTTGGACTTCAGACTCTATGACGGATCCAACTTAAAGACTTATCTATTGATGAGATGGTAGGGGCCTGATGCTTCGGCTGTTGTCCTGTTGGATTTTTTTTTTTGCTTCGGTATTCAGTTTTATGTACTGTTGAGTCCTTACCTTTGCTTTATCTCCTTTTTATATCTTGGTTTATACGTTGTCATGTTCTAGGAGATGATGCATGGATAAGTTAGGGGTCTTTCATGCAAACCAAAACATATATGTGTCTTGATCCACATCTGAACTAAGGGCGAGGTTTGCGCCGTGAAACTGGTTTAAGCCCTCCAGTAAAATATTTTTACTGACCGTTCCAAGGCGGTGCTTCTTTTGTGGATCATTTGTGTCATTTATGTCTTGTGTCTGTCATGCTTTCGCGTCTGTTCATTGCTGCCTTGTGGTCACCTGCTGGGAAAATGCGGACCTCTTGGCTCTCGTTTGTGGTGTCTACTGTGAGTTTGTTACTTTCCCATGTGGTATCCTGGGTTGGGTGTGGTACTTGATTGTATCGATTGCTGACATTTGCCACCTTTGACAGAAAACTAAATAACTAAACAAACCGGTTAGCTGAACATAGACGGTCAAAATTCAGAAAACACCGTTGCAATAAAACAACATTATCACGTCATACAAAGGTGAATAAAGGCCAGCACATGCGAATTTTGGTTCTCGTCGCGTATGCGCAAACGCCTCATTTAAACGTCTTTATTGAATTTGTGATTCAGAATGTGATTGTATTCAAATCTTCAACTTGTGTATGCGAGCAGGGACGGCTCTGGCGAATGACTTGCCAGTGCCAGACTTGCCAGAGCCTTCCCTGCTCAGTGTTATAAGAACGAGTATATCATGTGCAGTCTTAATTCATAATACCGACTTTTCTTATTTTATAGTGTTATAAAAACAGACCCCTTCATTGGGAAAATATGGAAGATATATGAAACGGTGCGACAGTGGCAAACTTGTAATTCAGCTGGTATTGGGATATTTCGAAGTGATTATATGTTTGAATTAGCAGATGTAAATGATGCACAGAGTCAACGCAAAGAGGACGCCAACAATAAGAACGCTCTAAATGGTTTTAGCCACAACGGCATGCACTCGGATGAGAACACTCATAAAAATCAAACTCGGTCTAGTAATTTTAACAGTTCTGATGACAATGCCCTCTTGTATCCGAATTGTTCTAAAAGGTACGACCCAGGGCAAGACAAACTGCAGTTGAAGCAAGTAGAATTCAACACGATGGCAATAGGGGCTGGTGGCATGGTGACAGGATTGAGAGAGACTCACAGGTTTGTATTTGCAGGTTTATGTGTCCAAGTTTCGACTAACTACGACTATAAGTGTATGTGTTAGTCTTTTTCTGCAACAACTTGTCATTTTGTTCCCCTTGGGAGACTATTATGTCTATGTGTGTGGCATTCCTGATATTTGATTGTAGTTAGATATATGCATTTTCCTAATTGTATCCCTAAGGTTAAAGATAAAGAGCAATAGCAATTTGTGGAAAGCAATAATTTTAATGTTTCATACTGTATTATATTACATTAACCAATAAAACGCCTGCAAACAAATGCATCTGAAGATCTTGTCAGATTAACATGTCTTCCGTTGCCTGTATGTTCCATTGACTAATGTACAATGTATGTGTAGAGGCTGACACTGTGGACCCGAATCAGACTGCAGTCTGATATGGGTCCAGTCTAATATGGACCCACACTGTTTGACTGAGAGGCTTCTATATATATATCTTTATTTTTCACTCAATCCATACATATTATTGGCATAAGAGGTACAAATATTAGACAGCTTAACGTAGTACGGGACACATGGAAACGATAACCCAGAGTTTATATAAAAGTAAGAGTTATCGTTATTTTTTGCCTTAAAATGTACAAGTATTGGCATTCACAAAAACGTGCGTATCGTTTATCAACACATCTGTATGACCAAGTATATATTTAGGTCCACGCCAACGAGTTGGCGGAGCTCTATTGTGTTTGGCTTGTCCGTCCATCTGTCTTTCCATCTGTCTGTTCGTCCATCTGTCCATTCTTCTGCTGGTGTGGTCACTCTAACTTAGTCATTTTCAATCGGATTTCTTCCAAATAAGATATATGGATTGCTTGCATCAACTCTGATTCAAATTCAAATATGGATTTTTTTTCCGACAAATGATAATCAAGATGGTCGGCAAAATGGCCGCCGTCTATCAGTTTGCATCCATCGTGGTCACTCTTACTTAGTCACATTTAATTGGATTTCTTCCAAATTTCATATATGGTTTGCTTCCATTAAGTGATACAGGACCCATGTCAAAAGATAAGGGAGTGTTTTTAAAAAAGTAGGAGTTTATCTTTATTTATTGTCTTAAAACGTACAAGTATTGGCGTTCACAAAAATATCATTTATCAACACATCTGTATGACCAAATATGTTTTGACCGTCTGGTCCAGTTTCACCTCAATGCGTTCCGAGTTATACTGGTCAGGCAATTCTGGTCAGAAAAGTTAATATCCATGCATATTCAATGTATGTACTATTAGCTGATAAAGTGTCTTGCCCCATGACACAACACTTTGACTCTGGTGATTCACAAATTAATAATCCTTCTATCCCTAGTTTAACACTCTAAGAAATGCTGAGCCACTGTGCTTCTTAAGTCCATTATCTTTGTAAATATGACGTCGTAGGTGGGATGGCTCCATTTTTTGGCTTGTTTTTTTTTTTGTTAGATTTTTTTTACCTCCACTCAACAATCTTTCAGTTATGCGGGACGGGTCTTCCTGGGTTGAACCAGTACTAAGCTAGGATAAATGTGTCTTGCTCAAGGGCCACAACGCATTTTTTAGCTTGGGTGAAACCCAAGAGCAACGTATTGGACACTGCGAGAGCGCTCACCAAATGCTGGGGCGTGCCTTTTTGCTATTTTAAGCTAGCCAGTGGGGAGTTTTTTGACTGAGGCTTATTTTGTATATATATATGCGAGCTGTGAATAATCTAATATGGCCGTTCACATATGTATGCTTGTCATAGCATTAACTAATTGCCTTTATGAAAAGAACTAAACTCGTGTATCATCTCTTCTTTACCCAATGCCGCATTGGTAGAATGTTCAACTTGAGACCAAGTAGTCCCTGGTTTGGGCCCTATTGCTTGTTTGTTTGTTTACTTATTTATTTGTTCGTTTGTGTTTTTCATGGGAGTGATATAATGACATGTACCACTAGTGGTTTACAAATTTTGGTAACGCTATCACGTCGCTATGTAATGACGTCCGTAATGGTTTCTCATATAATTATATGGCAACATCAAAGCATAGTTCCACGCAATTTCTAAACGCGATTTAAAAGTAGTTTTAGGGTCATATAATAAATAGAACCTAACAGTCGTGCTCCTGTATTATTAAATTTATCAAGCTTGTCACGAAAAAAGTGACAAAATTCTTGACAAGCCTCGCATTTTATCTCTTTTTACAGCTCGTTTAATAACTTCAATATTGGGATCAAACGTGATTTTCTATGCATTACCACCTGCTAGAAGACCAGGGTGGTGTTGAAACCCAAACATGAAAGGCGAGGGTTATGGCTACCCCTGAGGGGTCTAGCAGATGATAGTGTATCAGAAAACCATTACTGCATAAGGTCATTTTCTCACTTGAAAACTTGCAACAACGTTTTCGAAATAGAACCTTTTTCCAGATCAAAGACTTGCGCCATCATGACAACACTTCTATACCCGTTACTGCTGATGACGTCAATTTTGTAACGAATCCAGAATACTTATACTGTACGTAAAGTAAAGAAAAAAAGAAAAGAATAAAAGCATCACAAAAATGCTATGAATCATCAGCACGTGAATTGCACTCTCTCTCTCTCTCATACACTCACCCTCATTTTGGCACACATACAAGCGCGCGCGCACGCACGCACGCACTTATAAAGGTCTTAAGGGGTCCTAGAACGTGCCAAATGAGGAGTAGACAAATAATAGGCTTTTTTTGCACACGGACATCAACTCAAAAAATACGCTGTCTACGCACACGGACCTAAATTAAACAATGAAGCAGGTATGGCACTCCATGCCTGTTTTTATTTCAGAGGTAAAAAAAGAAAATAGCACAAAAAAGAAAAACGAGCACGGTGACATATGCTTTTTGATTAATTATAAGTTTCTATGAAAAATTTCCTTCAAATTAATAAGTTTTTAGTTTCTGTAGTTACATTGTGTGACATTTTTTATTCTAGATTTAAACGATTTTTTGGCCTTAATGTTTTTTTACAAAATGGATTTTTGCTTAAAAAATAAGCGACGTGCATTTTTTTCGCAGTTTTTTGTATTCTTTTATAAGCCAATAGCATGTAGCGTATTCCCAGGAAAAAATATGGCATTTCTCACTTTCAACTTTTTTAAAATATGAGAAATTGATATTTTGAAAAACTCATATTTTACGATTTTTAAAGTTTGATAACTTTTTAAAAAGCACGGTAAGGTCCTGTTATTTTTGTCAAAATATATGAGTTTTGAGCTATGTTTTAACATGTCAAAAGATGGTAACTTTTTGGACATATGCTGGTGAGTCCGGTACTACCTTAACAACAAAAAAGATTCAAGCGCGTTGGTTCAGTAGTGATTGTACCCTCTGTTCTTGGTGAGTAATAAACTTTTCGTTGAAGTGTTTCTTCATTTGAGCCGCGACATGGGATTCCCAACAATGTGGCATTTTGACATGTGTAGACTCAGACAAGCCTCTGCAGCCTGCTTTTAAGCTTAGAAACTCCAAACGGTGTTCAGTCAGTAGCTTAACAATCATCGAATACTCAAGCGACTAGCAAAGGCTCTGATCAGACTGCGCGTTTGCGCAGGCTGATATGAGGCTTTGTTGGTCGCACATGCCACATTGTTGGAAATCTCATGCACTGGCTAATTTGTTAGAGTTATTCGGTTTATTTGACAAAAAATTTTACTCGTTTCATTTTTCTTCGTGGCAGATTGAAAGGGTGGGTCAAGGATGAAATTGTTTGAGCATTGATTTAACAGGTGTACGTGTTGTTATAACAAGCATGTGAATTGATATCCTGTTCAGCACACTGTCTGGGAGACTCGCATCGTGTTCTAAACATTTCAGCATACAAACTGTGTTATGATTGATGCATAAAGAATTAATTGTAATTTGTATTCGATTATATCATTTTTCAGATACGTCCTTGCACAGACAGGTGTTCATTTTACGGACAGTCAGGTGAGAAAGCTATGCCATTGAAAGTATATAGCGGCAGTAAAAAGTGAAATTAATTATACTATCATCATATAGGCCCCAATCCGAAAATAATGTTGATTGAACATTATTCCTTTAATTTCTACCCTTCCCTCTTACCAAAGGCATTGCAATGCGTAACTGCTTACTTATACAAATGGATAGAAATGTCTTTCATAAAAAGGGTTCTGTTTGAAAACAATTTGAACGCTATAAATGATCATGACTGCCCTTTAAGCAAGTCGCGACATAAAAGCTGACTGCGTGAAAATTATTACAAAGCAGGGGTTCTGTAGATGATGCGATTTAGCCGCAAAACAAAATATTTCGCACTTACTGCTGAATTTTGACCTGCTTCTAACCAAGACATTTATCTGTTTCTGACTGTAAACGGTTTTAGTCAAAACCTTAACGTCTGCTGATGTAAATAAAACGTACACATATCGCCGTTGCACATTTGATAATATTTTGCTATTAAACTCTGCCAAGGAAAATGGTTGAAAATCGTAGATAAACATCGCTCGCAGCTATTTGATAGTAAACAAAATATCACATTCTCGCCTATGGAAGCTTTGTATGAGTATAATAATAACATAAAGAGAAACCTTCATTTTAAGTTCATCTTATTAAAACTAGTTTCTGTCTGACCATACTATAATAATAACAATGCAATACAATTGACTTATTCAACATCAAACAAATGTAATAATATTTATAACTTACACAATAAATAGTTTATGCTTCAATGTAGTGAAGCAACAATCACACTATTTCATTTGAGAAGCATCTAAGAGTTTTTGTTTTCTGCCAGGGAAATCTTTTATAATCTATACAAATAAATTTATAGAGGGTGTGATAGGTTTAATTACAACAAAAGAAACAGCAATAAACAACATAGCACAGCATTTCCTAATATTCGCAGAGGTTAATTAAACTGAGGAGTGTAATAAATAAAAGCCAAAGTGTTTGTCAAAGCAAGATGGATTGGTTAATAAAATGCATTCTTTGTTCTAATTAAGGAAATGCACAACAGCTCTGAATGCATAAGAAAATCTGATTAGACTTAATTTCTTGAGCAGAAATAGTTACTGAAAAGCAGAAGGAAAATATGAATCTTCAAAATTGTTTTATTCGATTTACATTTGTTTCACGTATTAGTGACACAGATAAAATTAATGTATGCCAAGATGAAAAAAAGAAAGGTGTCCCCAGCGAAGTATTATAACATTCTGGACATCTGTTTAGTCTAATCAGAGTCTCCACTGTACACCTGTAGAAACCACGGGACCTTAGCAACCAGCTATATGCAAAGCAAAGACTCTGACCCGGCTGCATGGGCGGATCCAGAACATTCCATCAGGGGGTCCTCTGACAACGGGTTTTCAGTCATCAACATATTTCAGAGAAAGCGGTACAGACCTCCCTCGAGAAGTAATTGGACCCAAGGGGTTTAAATGCTTCTCGAGGTTGTTCTGTACGAGAATTTCCAATGAAATGTATAGCCACTTATGATCTTCCACAGGGGTTGAACCCACTGCCCCCTCTAGATACACCCATGGACTAGGTTGATTTCCAGGTTGGCCGCAGTCTTCACTAGTGGTTCATTTGGTTTGTTATTCTGTGATCTGGTGCGATTTATTTTACAGATGCCAATGAATGATCCTATAGACGGTGTAGCGGAAGCACTTGTTAGAGCATGGGTGCTTTACAACAAGCCAAGGTGCGTTCCAACTTTTCAAGTTGATATGCTTAGTTATCGAATCTATAAATGGGCCACCCTGGCTCAACTTGGGGTGATCGTTTGCTCGACTGTCTGCAAGTTAAGAGCCATTTTCTTTGTTTCATCACAGTAAGTTAATTTCATTTGATTGTTAGGTAATGAAGCCAAAAGTAGAATTTAGGGCGAAGAGTTGGTCAGTAAAATGTATCTTAGCAGCCCCCAACTTCACCACACCTAGTGAACTCGGTTACAGTCCGTTATAAGGTAGTGGTTCTCTACTTGTTGCTTCCGCTGTGCATAGCATTTTGTGTTTAGCCTTAGTTTTGCGATGTTAATAGTTTTGTGTCCATTCTACTTTGCGGCAATCATCTCGCTGGGCATCCTCGTAAGCACAGGCGTAATCCATTCTTTTACACTGCATTAATCACGTGATGAAAACAGTGAAACGGAATGGATTACGATTGCTCACTGAGTAGCTTTACGATACAAAACCAACGGCATGATAAAAATCCAACGATCATTCCGCGAAAATGCACGCGACGTAAACAAGTCAAAAGTGAGTTAATTTTATCTACTTTTTGCATTACTATAGAACGTATTGAAAAAGACCTCGATGACTGTCCAGCACGAACAACCGTGTATATGTGGTTCCCTTGAAACAGTTCTACCTGGATCAAAGGTGCTAAAATCACATTCTTTTGATCATCGCCGACAAAATGTTTCTCAAAAAAATATTATCCCATGAGATATTAAATTTTCTTTGTGGCAGATAGAAGCTAAGTATACCTAGCGTCTTGCCACACAAATCATTCAATACATTGTCTTTGATTAGATACGCAAAGAACCCTGGAATGACACTGTGGTAGGGTTTTGAAGATAAAAAATGTCCAACCGCAACCGTTCGATGATAAATAGCACAGCGAACGAATTTCGTCAATGATACAATGTACTACCTTCCTAACAACAAATATGCTTCCCGATTTACAGGAAGTGATTTAATTACATTGTATGTCTTCAATGATTAAGTTTGAAGATATTGATATGTTTTTATAATAATCCTGTCGTTATTACCTTTAGAGCCGTGATAATGTTTGTTGTACAAACGAATCCCCAGTATTTGACACCAGATCAACGATGGGTAGAGAGGAAATTATACGAGAAAAACAAGGAAATAAAAATTGTATACAGTTATATACCACTGTTCAAGAACACCATAAAGGTCTCTGATGATGATATACTATTCAAGTAAGTATATGATTCGACAGGTTAGTCTATTGTTCTATGTATTTACATAATCATAAATGTAATATTCGGCACTTGATTAAAGCATAATATTAAGCTCATTTAAAGAATATCATGTTTTCCCATTGAACAATTGCATTTGAAATACTAGCAAGAAGGTAGATTTGAACGTTACATTTTTTTGGATGAAAACAATCAACAGTATAAAGGGAAACACTATCTAAGCTAGGAATCGTTTCAATATTATTATTCAGCTCTTCTAAGAACAGCATTGTCCTATATTGGCATCAGCTGTTAATCAGTTTGCCACCATTCAAATAATAAATTTATATGAGAAG
Organism: Loripinus fragilis; assembly: GCA_964019695.1. Lineage (NCBI taxonomy): Eukaryota > Metazoa > Mollusca > Bivalvia > Lucinida > Lucinidae > Loripinus > Loripinus fragilis. The sequence continues at coordinate 108,095,596 of OZ026518.1, forward strand.
CAACAAATTCATATTACAAACCTCAGAGACTAATGAGAAAGATAATATTACCTTTTCAGGAATGTAACAATCATATACAATACAGGATATCATCCTACACTATTGATTCAGCTATAAGTTTCAGGGGTTGTTGGGAGGTTTGACGTTAACAGGCATCGTTGTCATACATGTTTGACTGCTAAATTTGGCATGTTCGTTGACGAGAATCTTGGCAGGTTAACTACATTATAATGGTGACAAAAACTTCATAAAAACCCTTATAAATTCCGTTTTATGTTAATTTTTGCTCGTGTTCCACTACTAAGCTGTATTTAAGCAATTTTAAAACAATTTTATAAGATGCTGTAAAATGTTAATGAGAGGAATGGTAAAATGAATTTTAGTCTATCATCTGATCAGGTGATGGTCTTAATGAAGTAATTCCTAAAGGTTTTCTAGCATCTTGTGTTCCAACATATGATTTCTCTATTCAGTTTACTACATTGGCTCATAGTCTATTGAAAGAAAACCTTACTGAATTAAATAAGCAAACTTGTAACATAGAAGACTCTCTTTATTAGCTCACCATGGGTGAGCTAATAGTAGCTCACCATGGGTGACTGAGCTTATAGTAGACCAGTCACTCTGGCGTCCGGCGTCTGTCTGTCCGTCCGTCAACCATTTCAAACATCTTCTCCTCTGAAACCACTTAGCCAAATAGACTCAAGAAGACTCCTTAGGACGCGGGAACAAAATTTTGTTCAAATGGTCCTGGTCACATGACCGAGATGGCCGCCACGCCCATATATGGGAAAAAACCCTTTAAAAATCTTCTTCTCCAGAAACCCGAATGACCTTGGGACTTGGTATGTAGCATTAGGAATGTGGGACCTACCAAGTTTGTTCAAATCATGATCATAGGTTGACCTTGACTTACTTAACGTCAAGGTCAAGTTTGCTTCCTAATGCATTTAAATGGGATTTTTTTAAAAAAAATGATTTTTTTAATACTGTTGAAGCCAAAGTCATTATTCTCACTTGATATGTTAAACCTAATGAGACATTGGCTCTAAATACGTTTCAAAGGTCAAGTACACCACACCCATATATGGAAAAAAACATTTAAATATCTTATTTTCTGGAACAAAAGGCCAATGGCCTTTGTGTTGGTATGTAGCATTGGGGATGTTGTCTTTACCAGGTTTGCACAAATGATGTATCTAGCTTGAACTACTTTATGGCAAGGTTCATATGGGGAAAAATCTTGAAATGTCAAGGTTGACCTTTGACCTTTCAGCTTAGGTCGCTCATATTGGAGTCCCATCAATATATTAAAACATAATTTTCTCACAAACCATTGGCCCAATTGAACTCAATTTTCATGTGAAGACTCCTTATGAGAGCTACGGAAGCTAATACATAGCAAATATCAGATTTAAGGTGATGTTTTGTAACTTTGAATTTGTTTTTACTTTACGGATGGACACGAGGTTGCCGTTGTATACTACAGAATGGGATATCACACCAGTCATTATTCCAACGATGATGTACGTCCTGTTGTTTGGTATTTTGTAATAACTTAGCATTTCACCACACATGAAAGTGGAAACTATTGAAAAGTTGTTTATGAGCCAGTACTTGACAAAAAACAAAGTGTCCTGTATCTCCAGCAAGTGTCCACATCAGTTTGTCAGAAAAAGTTAAACCATGTCCCGCAGTTATATGTTTTTGCATGAGCAACTGAACTGAGCATGAAAGTTCAATGGCTCATAGAAACTAAACGACGAAAAAATCACACCTTGCTTTAAAGCTCTCATATATTGTATTCAACAATTTTTGGCATTTTGACATTTATGAGCAGTATAAATTTTATGCCCAGTAAGGTAACAGCATGGGGTGGGGATGTGCTAAGGTTTAGCATGAAATTTAATATCTTTTATATATCAATATCCTAACAAGTACGGCAATTTCTTTGCTCAGATCTGTAGACAATGCATGCCATTCGTACTTATAATGAATATTTAAAAAATGGTGGCATTTTGAAAATAATGATTGGAACAAATTTATCTTTTGTGAGTTGAGCATGAAAGGAATTTATACCATCTGACCAGATTCTTTGATATGCACGCAAAGTTTAATTCAGGGCACAAGGATTCTATATGCAGACAACTAAGACTCTGGTCAGACGTGGCATACTTGTATACCCAGGCTGGTCTGCATCTTCACTGAGCGCACAGTTATATATATATTTTTCAATCGTACAATAGTTTGTTTGTTAGGGTTCTAAGGTAGTGATGTTGTTATTAGTTCTTTGTTTGTTGTTTATGGGCGGATCCGGAGGGGGGACAGGGGGTCCGACCCTACTGAAAAATCACCAAAATATAGAGTAGCTTAGCAATACTGGTCAGTATCCCCTGAAGCTACCAAGCCAGCATTCAATGTTGGGCCATCATCTGCCCGCCAGCGAAACGTCATTTAAATGGCGTTTCGCTGGCGGGCTGATGATGGCCCGCTTATAGTGGTTTTTGGATCCTCTCTCCCTTCATCAACTAAAAAAAAAGTTGTCAAAGTTGGACCCCATCTGACAAAACTTTCTGGGTCCGCACATGTTGTTTATGCTAATGCTACCATTTATTTTGTTTGATCCTTGTTTTTTGCATAGCCTTTTGTGAGCTTACTGCTTTGTGTTTGTACAATTGCTAATCATGTCATATTGTACTGGTCCACTTCGATCCTTAATCACATATAAGTGCACTGCACAGGAATGGCTGTTTATGCCTTATGTGATGCTTTGTTAGACAAAACTACACTCAATTTGTCTTATAATATAGCTGAACTGCGATGCCTGGTTGCACATCAATAAACCATACCGAAAATCTGATGAATGAGTCCAATGTTAATTTTATAGATAGGCAAATATATTTATGCTATATAATTGATAATTTTAGGAATATGACTTTCGTCTCAAGATAGAGCTGTCGAAGGCCATCAAATGTCCACCTGTACAGTACCAACTTTGTCAGGTAAGACATAATGTTAGGTACTTATATGTGGCGGGTATTTGTATTTGGAGGTATTGGCGTTAAATACATACATCGCAAAATATAAAACCACAAAGTACAGTTTCGAATTCAGTTATACAATAAAGAATGAGTGGACACACATCCTTAGCATACCAGCATACTAAGGATGTGTGTCAATTTATTTCTTATTGTGTTTTGTAACAGCTTTTGAATGGAATAGTATTATTAGAGCATATATTTCACAGTAGAGGAAACCACGTCTTAACAGGTGCTACGTAATAGTTATACCATGGATTGTCCTCCTGTACGTGGAGATAATCCACGCGATTTAGCGAGTGGATTATCTTACGTACAGGTGGACAAACATGGTTTAACTATTTTATACCACCTATATCAGTGTAGACCTTGCACATCATGAGTTATTTCGTGCTAAAGTTGGTAAAGGTGGTATAATTTTAAAGAAACGAATATGCCCCCTATGAAGAATATACTCCTTTAAAAGTAGCCCCTCGTAAAAAAGAAAATAACTTTAAAGGTCATTAAATTAAGAAACCGCCAAAATTGCACTACGCCAATATGTCAGTCCATAAAATGTGCCAAATTTTTGTGCTGCTAATATTAAGTGGTTTACAGTTTATGCATGCAAAGTCCACAACCTATATTAAACTTATAAAGAGCTCACTTAACGAATGTGTGTACTTTTTTTTAAAAAAAAAGCCAGTAAAATGGTACAAATTTTGTTATTTATTCACTTCCTGTAGACAAAGGTTTGGTACGTTTCGTTTTTGGTATACTTTGGAGCTTGAATGGTTTTGATAGGAGGGACTTATGTTTACCTATCCCAAAACACACACATATATATAGTATATGGATAGTTATTTTTTATATTTTCTTTATCTTAACAAACAGTGGAGAGCCTGTTTGCGAACGTACTGATTACAATGTTCCCAGTATGCAGAGGGCTAACCCCAAACAAACAAATCCAATATAAGTGATCCTCCTTATCGATGTTGATATCTGCCAGAGAAAGCAAGCGTTTGTGACTGTTATACATCTTTTTCTGTTGGTGCCATTTTGATCTGGTTGAGATGAACTATTTTCTGGGATTTTTAAAACTGTTTTCCTATTCATGTAAACAGAACATGTTCTTCATCTTATAGTGCAGTGGGTTGAACTGTGGTCTGTTTTATGGCATTTGCTGGTCATGCTAACTTGTTTGTTTCATCTTTGATCCAGTTGTAATGATCACATTTGATCCAGTTAAGATAAACTGATTCCTGTGATAACATTTAACCGTATTTCCAGTCATGTGACTCGCAGCTGAATAATTGCTCGGTCAAATGATCAATTGTTTTCATCCTGCATATATTTGTCATTTAAATACACAGATTTAATTAATTTCATGCCTTTCAGTCAAATCTATAGCCCCCCTCGGTACTGTGGATGACCAGATGCACTATTGCGCAGGGCATTCAACCTCAGCCTATGCATCAACTCATTAACAGCACATATAGGCTGATAGTTTTGATTGCTGAATATCATTTGCAGTGTAAGAAGGTCCAACAAGAGCTGTGTAAACCAGGGGCAGTGGAACAGTTCATTCAAGATCCACAAATTGCGAAAAAAATCCGCAGTACTTTTATGGAACAGTATTCACTTGAAATGGTGAGTTTGTTGTGTATAATTAGCACAGGTATATAGACATTTAACAGAGAGGGCTCACTTTATTTGGCTTGTGATGATAAATATGCCTTTTTTAAATTCTGAACAACATATACGATATAAATTGTGGTCGTGTCAGAAAATGTGTGATGCTCTCCATTATCTTTTGGACAATATATTTATAAGATTTGGCTCGAAATTATATAGACAAATTGTAGGTGTTCCAATGGGTACTAATTTTACTCCTCTTGTTGCAGTTTTGTTTTTGTTTTGTTATGAGAGAGACTTTCTCTTGCCAAAGATTGTAATGCTTTGAAATGGTTTATAATGCTTTTGAGGTGATACTCAAAAATAATTATTCTTCTCCCAACGGTTTGAAATTAGTATATTTATAGATATTTAATAGAGAGTTATTGAATTGCTTTCCGTTCCCTTGAGTTGTAAATGTGTTTTTTTCTTTTTCGTTTACATGTTTTCAAGGAAAATATTGGAGACTTTAATATAAAATTGGCTCTTTTTTTCTGCAATGTTTAAATATTTTTCATTGTACATGTTTTATAGGCCGATTGTTAAGATTTCCTAGGTAGATACTAGAAACGATAATATAAAAACAGAACTTTCGTCTCATAAATATTTTATTTTTAATGTTTATTTTTCTTATATTTTTAATGCAATATAGGGAGGTATTGGTGATGGCAATATAAAAATGGCTCTTGCTTCTCCTCAAGATTTTGTTTTAAAGCCGCAGACTGAGGGTGGTGGTAAGTTATGGCAATTAAAGCTAAAATACTTATATATATATATATAGTTTCATATCATTTTTCTTTTCGCAGGGAGTTTTTAAAAAAGACTCAAGGTGAGCTTTCATGACCAGTCTTTGTCCATCGTGCGACATGCGCTGTCAATGGATTTACGAGACCTGTTTCATATTTATTTGAACAAATGTGAATTTCATTTTTCGAGGTTGCATGTAAATAAAATAAATATCTCTTGCTTTCATTTAAGTAACGGACGTGTCCCTTGTATGACCAAATAGACAAATATGCAATTTTAAGCATAACCATAACACAGCGTCTTTAAATACACGCCCATCCACCTTTTACTGATTTTAAGAGCTAAAACGGGTTTTTTTCTAATGAAAATTCGTATATAAGTGTTTAAATTTCTTTAAGTTTAGAGAAGCATTCAGTCTATTATTCAAACAAAAACAGCTTCTGTGCGCCAGCTTTTGCTTGACAACTGGGCTTTATTATTTCGACCATGCGAGTGCCCAAACGGGCATTCCATGTATAAAATGTGTCCTGTGAGAATTGTGAAAAACTAATTCTCAAAACCCCCTACCAAATTCACCTAAACAGGTTTGCTCCACTGAACAAGATGGCTGCCAGAGCGCTAGATAAGAAATATCTTAAAACGACTTCTCCTGCTGACCACTGATCCAACTTCAAAATGATTTCACAAAAATGTTTATCATATTGTTCTCTGCCAAAATTACCTATTTGAATTTGCCCTGCTGAACTAGATGGCCTCCAAATTTCAAAGAAATGTTCCTCATAATGCTCTTTGTTGAAATTGCTAAATGGTTCCACTCCACCAAACAAGATGGCTGCCAGAGCTCTGGATAAGATATATCTTAGACCGACATCTCCTCCTGAGACATCTCCTCCTGAGACATCTCCTCCTGAACCACCGGTCCAAATTCAAAATAATTTCACAGAAATGTTTATCATATTGCTCTCTGCCAAAATTGGCTAAATGAATTTGCCCTGCCGAACTAGATGGCCTCCAGAGATGTAGATAAGAAATATCTTTAAACAACATCTTATCTTGAACTACTGGTTCAAATTCAAAATAATTTCACAGAAATGTTTCTCATAATGCCTTCTGCAAAATTATCAAATGGTTCTGCTTTGCCGAACTTAATGGTTGCCAGAGGTATAGATAAGAAAAATATCTTAAAACGACATCCCTCCTGAATTTCAAAAGAATTCACATTTATGTTCCTCATTATGTCCTCTACTGTAATTGTCCTAAAAGTTCCATTCTGCCAAACAAGATAGCCCCAGAGGTGCAGATAAGAAACATCTTTGTGCTCATCCAGCAACCTCTGGACCAAACACACAACCGCATACTTACAGGTCACTGTGAGCAAATGAAAAGGTTGCCCTAAATGTATATTAGTTCCAAAAGATTTCCACCAATATAAAATAAATACATGTTTCTGATTGTTGCAAAACTTGTTTTGGATAGTATAATATACTTAATGCTTATTTGTCTAATCTTTTCACACCAATGCCAGTCTATACAATAATTTCATTTGTCTATATATTAAATTCACCTGTATTCCAGGTAATAACTATTTTGACAATGATCTCTCGGAGAGACTATTGGAAATCAAAGACAAAAATGAAAGATGTGCTTATACTGTTATGAGAAGAATAATTCCAGTCTTCCAAGAGAACATAATGATCACAAAAACAGGAGATCATAGACCATGCGACTTGACTCACGAGCTGGGAGTTTTCGGCGTTTATTTAGGGTAAGAAGATTTTAATTTCATACTTAACGGTTTTTAGATTAAATAAAACTCCTAACATAGTTATCCATGTGATAAAATTGTCAATGTTATAATGCTGTTATTTTCTTCTGCATTTTCTGTATGTCAGAACTAAACAATTATATATTTTGTCTCAAACTTTTTTGAAAAAGTGTTTGTGCCAGCACCCAAGATTTAGTTACATATCGCATAAAAGCAAGATCCTCCCTTAAACGCACAAACATACATATCCAGCTGGGCTTGAGGTATGCTTCTTGGTCTGAGAATTCCTCTACTTTCATACTTTTGAAAGAAGCGAATGCTCTGGCAAGACTACACGTATGCACGCCGGCGTGTCTGAGTCGCCACTGATAGTACCAAAATATTGTGTGCCGGCCAATATTGTATAGTCAACCATGATGAGTTAGGTTTATTGCCAAGAAATTGAACGAGACTTCCAAAATGCCCATGAATGCACATGATTCATATTTGAGCCGTGACATTTGATTTCCAACAATGTGGCATTTTGACATGAATAGAGTCAGAACAGCCTGTGCAGTCTCCTCTTAAGCTTAGAAACTCCAAATGTTGTTTGGCCAGTAGCTTTAAAATAGTCATAGAATATTCAAGCGAAAAGCAAAGGCTCTGATCAGACTGCGCGTATGCGCAGGCTGATCTGAGACTTTGCTGGTCGCACATGCCACATTGTTAGAAATCTCATGTCGTGGCTCATATACATTTGACCAGACCATAAGAATCTGTTACTCTTTCACATTTGCGGAAAGTTATGAAAAAGCTAGTCCAGTGGAGACCTTCAATCAATGAGAAGCGATCTGCTTATGTTTGTTCTTTGTCTTTATTTTAAAAATATTATAAAATTATATTTCAGAACAAAAACTGATGAGCTTATGAACACCCAGGCGGGAATATCTTTAAAGGCAAAGCCAGCTGAAGCAAATGAAGGTGGACTATCAGCAGGAATGGCCTGTCTCGATTCTCTATTTTATATACTGTAGATTCGGAAATTTTCGCGAGGGTTTATTTTCGAGAAACTTCGCATATGCGAAGTTTCGTGAAAATAAAATCCTCGCGAAATGCCGAAATCACACTGTCGTTTACTAATATCGGTAAATCATGCCCTAGTGGCGATTTGAGTGTCACAAATATGTCTTTTAACGCTATTCGCGAAAATAAAGTTATCGCGAAAATATCCGGATTTACAGTATGAGCCATGCACAACGTTCCAAGGCGGTGCTGCTTTTGTGGACCCTTTTTGTTATTTGTGTTTCGTGTTTTTCTTTTTTTATACTGTCTTGTCTGTTTCACGTAGCCTTGTGGTCACCTGCTGCGAAAGGGCTGGTCCCTTGGCTCTCTTGTGTGTGGTGTTTTCTTGTGTGTTTTTTCACTTTCCCATATGGTGTCCTGGGTCAGGTGTGGGACTTGATTGTATTGATTCCTGATTTTGCCTTCTTCGTTACTTTGTCATGTTTGTGAAACATCCCTTTCAACATGCGAGGACACTGAAGGTCTAGACAAGCCCGCGCATTTGCAGAGGACTAATCATGGCCTTCCATCGACGTCATTATGAGGTCCACATTGTAGAATTAACATTGAAACTACGCAGCAATAAATATCATATGGACATCGAAGCCAGAACAATTTATCGCATGCAAAAAACAAAGGCGCAGACCAATTACAGTCTGATCAACAGTTTTGTCATAAATTTCGCTATCTGGTAGGTAGCTACCAGCAAACTTCTTTATTCTAGCAAATATCGGTAGCTCACCAGGCGAGTTTGCATCAGACTAGATAGGAAAACCCAAAGACAGAATTTATCGTGTCGATGAGCTTGATTTTCACCAGTGGCCCAATTTGCAATTATTCGCAAAAGAAGGTAATAAAAGGGCCGTTTTAACGCTACATTAGTTTACATTTGTCCAAATATGTCTGGAAGAAAAACGAATCGACTTCTACAGGAAAATAGATGGATTTCCAAATGCATTTTCTGACCTCACAAACATCAAACAGACGGGTGATCATTTAAGTCAGGAACAAGGTTCAAAGTGAAAGCCCTACCGTCAAAGCTGCTATACAAAAAGAAAATTCCTGGCTGATTGGAGCGAGACAAAACAAATTGAAAAACAATATGGACGCTGAAATCATTTGTTGACCGTCAACTTGACTTCCGCTATAAATACTTTGAAACAACCCATGGGATAGGGAGCGAGAGCTGGCTCCGAGGTTATTTTTAAAACATTTCCCATGCTCAACTCAAATGAGCATGAAATTTCATTTGCTCATAAAATGTAAAATGGTGAAAAATAAAGAGTTTTCTTGCTTTAAAGCTCTCAGTTGTTGTATCCATCCGGCTAATAAATATTAAAATGCCAACAACTGTTGGCATTTTAACATTTATGAACAGGATAGATTTCATACTCAATTATGTTGAGCATGAAACAAGTTTAATAACCTCTTGTTGTATTATTTCTTATTGGGTGTCAGATTGCCTGTGGTCTAGTGGTTCGTCCTCGTGGTACCATAGGCTGGTCTGTGACATTGGCGTAGCACCCATTACGCCGGCTACGCACATGCAGAATAAAAATAGTAACATTCAAGGGAGGTCACTTAATGTGATAAAAGTAATTTTCCATACTATAAGGAACTGCTCATGAAGGAAAGGATTCGCTCCCTCTGTGAGCAAATTCTTTACTATAAGAGATGTCCCAATTTGAAAAGGGACATAATTGTAGAGAATCAGTGCTTGATACAGTAGTCTCCCGTTGATGTGCGTAACTTTTTCAGCGTTCTGGCTACGCCATTGTGTGATCTGTGTTTATGGTATTTTGACATGACTTCATTTGGTCATACAGTAAAACTTGTCTTAAGCGACCATTTAAAAAGACAAAACAAAGGCCTTATTGGAAAATGGTAGCTTAATGAAGGTCGAGAGTATTGCAGAATGCTCCCCTTGGATTCTGCAATACTTTTGACCTGCACTATGCGATAATGTGTATTACAAACCAACATTTGGTGTTCTTGTTGAGTGGCCGCTTAAGACAGGTTTTATTGTACTTACTTGGTGCTATAATCATTATGGGTGCTGGTCATTTAAAAGAGAGACATCAGAGTAAGACTAGCTACAAGTATATGATATGACACATTGATGAAAAATTGTTTAAAGGACTGGAGCCAGTCTATACCTTGCTGAAAATAGAACAAAAAAGATGAAAAATACCACACAACAATTCGGAAATGGACTAGTCCATTTATAAGGATTTGAAAGTCCATTCGGCCCAGCAGGGTTAAATATGCTTCCGGACTCATTTATGAAGAAATTAATCAAGCCTATAAAGCTTGAAGAGAAATCCAATTAGAAGCTCATTCTGCACGCCTTATTGATCAAGCAGTCCGCCCTTTAACACCTGAAGCATCTGTCAGAACGATCCCTTGACCTTCAGCTGACCCTTCTGGATCTCTAGCATATAAATGTCACTTATTTAATTTAGTTGTGACTTTTCTTGTCTTTATAATTGCAGATACATCGATATTCTTTAATAGGATGGAAATACCCCTCCAACCCCGATTAAACAACATTTACAGCGGCCAACCGACAAACAACAGCACAAATAACAACAACAGCAGACACGAAAAGCAACGGATGATATTATTGCTGTTGTCACAACAGCAATAATATCATCCGTTGCTTTTCGTGTTCTTGAAATATATTTTCTACAAAATAAGCAAATTTCTTCAAAATAATAGTTCTTTAAAGAATATTGTATGTCCTCTCACACAGTTCATCAAATGTCATATGTGTTCGGACGACGACATGCAGTAGAAATCGAACCTAGGTATTTTTAAATTACTCAGTCACAAGAGTCTAGAAGAATACTACTTATATCCATGCTCAAAGAATGACACATGAACATTACTGGAAACATTTTTTTGATAAATTGACAAACATATAGACCCAAATGAAATGCCTCAAAACTTGGCATATCTTCGGCACTGTTCGCTAAGCTTGCATCCATACAAATTAGTGATTGATATCGCTCGAGTTCAGTACTGTGATGGTTCTGCTAGTTGCTCTTTGATTTCCATTTACACCCTCTCTCTCTCTCTCTCTCTCTCTCTCTCTCTCTCTCTCTCTCTCTTTCTCTGTTTATATTATTTTTTTCAATGTTTTGCTTGTAAACGTTCAACAAAATCATGTAAATTGCATTTATCACATGGTATTTGCTCATGAATATTACCTGTTTTCCAATCAAAGAAAACGTAATGCATTTTGGATAGTCTGACCTGTGCCCAATAAAAATCTATAATGGACGATCCAAAGTGCATTTTGGAAGATCTCATCAGTCAAAACAGGGTTGAAACAAATTGTTTTCTTGACCTGGCAGTGTGCATTAAATGCATTTCTTTCACTATCGAATCTGTCTCCAGTCTGTCATTGAGTAATGCTGTATAAATTGTCTCCAGTAAACTTGTGAAAATATTTGAAATAAACCAATCGAAATTAACCCTTCCAACATGCGTGTACTGCTTAGAACTTTATTCCTCTGTGAATATCTCATGTTGATCAGAGTCTTCATTTATGCGATAGGCTCACTGGATAGATTTTTTAATCTGCGGACATCGAATGATATGATCAGTCTGCGCATGATGCGCAGACTGATCATACCATTCGACGCCCGCATATACCAAAGGTCCTTTATATGTGATAGCTTTCATCTGAATTGATCGCACATTTTTGCGCTGGATTTAAAAGAAAACCTTGATTAAAATGCGACGTTTTTGATTTATTGCGTTCTTGAAGTAAAATCATGAATAAAGCTTCCGTAGTCTGCACAAAATAATTGATGATGTAAAATGCAAGGTCGTGTACCCTTTTATATGGAGTTAGTTTAAAATGAAATTTTCATTCATGTGTGAAGTGCATCATGAAGGCATGTCACCATGAATGAAAGATTAGGGCTGTCTTCGATGACATTGGCAGTATGGTCCGAAATACGATAACCAATAATGAAGAACCTATATAGAAGCGAGTGAATATGAGCAGGAAATGTCGCAGATCAGAAACCCACTTCTCTGAGACCGACTTATGGCACCAAAAGGAAGAGACACTTTAATAGAGACAAATCAAGACCTGCACAGACTAGGAAGAATATAATTAGCGAAGTAACTAGATCTCTTTTTTTCTCAGCGAGGTGATTGCCGAGTTAGAAGTGACGCCAAGTACCTCAGCAAAACAGAAAAAACACGGACAAAACAGCAACAACAACAACAAAGAAGCAAGATAAAAAAACATACAAAAAACATAGTACAAGCAACTGCAAAATCGGTGTATTACAATGGACAGACGCTGCAACGGATGCTTCCAAACCAATTTAATGTACGAGGGCTGTTCAATATGAATGCAAGTAGCTTCATAACTCTCGTCACATACATGCTACGACAAAATGGTATACGTTTCTATAACGGATTATATGTCACCTTTAAACTGGTACCAGACTTATAGAAATATACAGTATACTTATCGAGTTATAGCCCTTTGAATGAGGGTAACTTTAGTACACTTACAAACTCAATGCTTCAAACATGCCAGTGATAAAGACGAGCGTATATTTTTTCGATAAATCGGTGAAATGTTTTGAAATTTTGCAGGAAGCATCCCCATATATTTATATTATGACTCTGTGAAAGATGCGAAAATCCGACGTGCGTTTATTAAATTACATCGAATCATTTTTACTAAAGTCTCCTTATGTTTGCATATAAATGTTAAACAAAACACCACCTTTCAGTTTTCAGACAAACTTTTCTTTAACAAACTGCACGAAGCAACACTTAAACTAATTTTAACTCAAAGATAATATATTGATCGCTCATACTGAGTTGTTGCTACAAATCATTGAAGGATAGTGGGTAATTTTTAAACGCTGAAAAGCATCTTTATTAAGTCAAAACTGCCTTAAGTGACGGAGTTATAGAACATATATTTAATTGTGTTGCCATATTATTAACATTGCGGTTTTAATCTAAATTTGAACGTTAACTTTAGTTTTACCAAAATAGGCATTATTGACAATAAAATTACTCACCTGGTCTTGAGGACTAGACAGATTGAACACATTTTAATTAATGTAAACAGGTCATTAAGAAGCAGAAAAATGCTTGAAAAATGATATAAAATGTGATAACTCTGTGAATAGAGGATGAAGCGTTTTAAAAATTCCTTATAACATAGTAAGCATGTTTTAAGCAAAACTCAAAGAAAAAGACACAGCTAAGTTCATTATTGCATCACCAGTAGATAACTCAAAATGACGTTTATCATAAAATTAATGACGTCACAAACGTGCCTTGAAACATGATTATATAAACGTTTTCCTGCAAGCAACTTTGTCAATGTACCTTTAACTTGCATCTAAAATTTTGTGCCATTTTGTCTTTAACGTACAAAGATATGCCGCTATATCCGCACATGTACCAAAACTTGTATGACAATTTGCTTAAGAAAAACGCCAGTATACAGGAATGACTTTTATATAAGCGTCTATAACTCGAGACATATAGTGAGTGTTTCTTTTTGTTTGATGCCATTTTAAAGGCGACAAATAGCTCTTTCCAGAAATGTATAATATTTTGTCGTAGCATATATGTGAAGTAAGTTATAGGGCTACTTGTATTCATATTTGAACAGCCCTCGTTTTAGCACAGAGCGACAATCAAATCAAATTAACAGGGGACGGCAACCCTGATGATTACTACAATTTATATGAAAGATCTTAATAAACCATGAATTTTGATGCCAGTTTCATCTAAATCGGTTGAAAAATGTGGAAGTTGTGGGCGTTTGAATATTTTCAAATAAACTGCAATGGAAGCGGCCATATTGTAGGCTTAGTGACGTCACTCTGCATAATTAAATATGCGTAATTAACATAAAAGACAAACCAATGGGTTATTTGCATTAATCTTTATTGAAACAATTTCCTTATGTATAAAGCTGCATATCTGCTGAAATACAGATGATGTGATAGTAGTGATAACTAAAAATTAAGCACTTGAAAAAATTCTGAAAACTAATTAAATATTCAAAATGGCGGCTAAATGTCGGCCGTATTGAATTCTTTAAATGCCCATAACTTGCTCATTATTCAACCGATTTTGATGATACTTGTATCAAAATTCATGGTTTATAGAGCTCTTTCTGATAAAGCACAATTATCGTTAAGGTTGCTGTCCGCTTTAATAGCGATGGAACTTAGCAAATGGCTCGTACTAACACAGACAGTCAGGGGTAAAGAAAGCAACTAGTTGAGTCGCGGTAGGCCAAGTTAAAGACAAGAATAGGCACCAACCCATCTAAGATCGTGGGCATCATTGAGTCTGAGGTCTGACACATCGTCGTGCAATTCAAAAGTTAACCTTTGTATAATCCGTGATTTGTTCTATAAATAGGCATATATCATAGACAATCGCATGATATCCATATTGTATCCTATTCTTTCTTAACGTTTGCTACTTCTTTGAATTGATCAGATGTTGTTTTCTTTAGACGGATGCAAGTATATACTTGCATTATGCTTATTTATTTGTTTAAAGATGGACTGAGAAAGATAATAGATTTTTAAGTTAGAAATTAAACACACCTTCTCCGAAAGATTACACTGTCCTTATATGGCATCATCTATTATATGTAGATTGTATCGTCACGGGCTTTATACTCGTAGCCTAATGGAGTTCGCATAAAATTCTGCTCTGCCCCTAAGATGCCTTTGGATTTATAAACTAAATATTGGTTCTTATATTCCCCGCTGCTAGTATTTTTATATCTAAAAATCAAATGTGAGTGTCTGTTATATAAACCAAGACATGGTTTGGAAAACGTTTTATGAGGGAAGCATTGTATTACTTCCGTTGATGTCACTAGCTTGTTGTGTAATTGATATCCCATAAGAAGGAACATACTTATCCGCAAGTATTGGTATGCTGTCGCCAGCTTGTTGTCTGTTGTTGTATTAGGGATAGCCTAGATACAAAAACAGACAACTAGCTCGAGGTAAACTGTTTCATCGGCAGAACTATGTCGCCCAAATATATTTTCTTCGCAAAACATCTCTAAATCTGACTATAGCTCGATTAGTACTCATTAGTCGGTAACGTCAAACTCAATTGTTTCTCAAATTATATACATTTGTACAATGGCCACAGAGACAAAACAATTGCTTTTGTTTCAATAATTATACTCACTAGCCAAAGATAAGACATGTCAAAGAGATAATTAGTTGATAAAACTGTCTTGAAGACATTTCAAACTTTCCCTACCAGCTGGTCGTAGGAATGATTGACTGATAAAGCCTTTTAATTCAATCAAAGATAGCAATATATCAACGCATGTTGTGCTCGGACTCACACATTCGAGGCGGATCCAGGATTTCTGGAAAGGGGTTCATATGCATAAAATGTGTTTGCGTTCGCTTTGCTGATTTTATCTCATTTTTCTTAAATAAAACATGAAAATGAAATATTTGGTCTCACTGAGACCAAATTATTTCATTTTCATAGGATATTTAAAAGGATGGGGAGGGGTTTTGCCATACCATAGTAGGGTTTTATAATGAGGTATTTCCATGGATCAAGCAAAAGAAAAAGCTGGGACCAAAATTTGAAAATAGAGTTTTAACATCTACTGCGGGACCTAGCCAACGGTAATTATGGTAATGCATGATGTAAAATATATTGCATAAATTCAACGAAGTAAATATTATCACCAACATTTGAGAAAAATACAGCACTATACTTTGTTGCCGTTTCTTAGTCAATACGATTGTATTAAAATCCGTCGTCCAGGTCCAAGCCATGCACGGATCCAGAAAGTTTTTTTCAGAGGGGGTCCAACTTTACCAAGGTTTTTTCTTTTTTTTGTTAGTTGATGAGGGGATCCAAATAGCACTAAAAGCGGGTATTCATCGGCCCGCCATTTAAATGGCGTTTCGCTGGCGTGGCAATTATGGCCCAACATTGAATGCTGGCTTGGTAGCTTTGAGAGTTTTCAGTGAAACCGGACCAGTATTGCTAAGAAACCCTATTTTTGTAATGTTTCAGGGGGGGGTCTGGACCCCTCCCCCTCTGGATCCGCGCAGGCAAGCAATATGTAATGGCGACAAACGGATCAGCTGTAAAATATAGTAGTCCGAAGTGAGTGCAATGAATGTCGGGAAGCCTCTTATATAACAGCACGATAATCATGGATTTTCGGTGGCATCGCTTTTTTATGTTCGTAGTAGTCAGCCTCTTTACTAAAATATCTTAATATGGTACTTATTCTATGAGTAGATACATTTTGGTGCCCTTACGCACGCTTGAAGAGATATATAAATTTTCATTTCTACTGGAGCCATGGTAAAATAAAGATTCACATGGCAATGAAATGGATCCGTATTGTCGGTAAACGAAAGCAATATGGAATTCTCTCTTGGGTATATGCTGTTAATAAGTATGCGTTGGTATGGACGTGATTATTATATGCCGTGGAATCCGTTTATGTGCCTGAAGTACTAATGTACTGAGACGTATGAGAAAATGTTAGGAAAATGAAGAATTAACTAATTGATAATTAGGATGGATGAGTCGTTATCATAAACAGGAAAATCATACTAAAAAGTCAACGCTATAAAAAATTACATACGCGGATCCAGGAAGTTTTGACAGAGGGGGTCCAACTTTGAAGTTGTTGTTTTAGTTTGATGAGGGGAGGAAGGATCCAAATACCACTATTAGTGGGCCATCAACTGCCCGCCAGCGAAACGCCATTTAAATGGCGTTTCGCTGGCGGGCCGATGATGACCTAACATTGAATGCTGGATTGGTACCTTTGTGATTTTAAGGGGATCAGGACCAGTATTGCTAAGAAACCCTATATTTTTGTAATCTTCCAGATCCCCTCTGGATCCGCACATGAGTTAACTTTGATCTAATATTGACCACTGAAATCGCCGAGGAAGTCTGTGATCTGCCTCTGACAATATCAGACCGCATATTCATGACGTCTTTGTCCAATATGTCATTTTGCTAATCCCTTACACAAATTACCTATCAATGTCTCATATATTAATTTGCTGAAGAGAAAATTGACGGCTTTCGGTGTTCAGACAGGCAGAAAATGATTCCTACAATCAAGTAAAAATGACAGGAAAATTCCGCAATCAGCGAAGACTCAGATCAGACTGTACGAAGTACAGTCTGATCTAAGTCAACGCTGTTTGCTTCCGAAAACACACATGACCTTCATACGATGCAGTTAGAAACCGAGGTTCCAGTTGCTGTTCTGCATTTAATACTGATCCCTCCATTTTTGTTCGTGTATCGGATTTTGATGAAATTTGGTTGTTTTTCAGCGAGTTGGTTAATTTGGGCATCAATTTTGTCTGCGCTTTTTGAGATAATGTCAGCTTAGCAGCTACGGCAAAGATTTCTATGCCGTCAGATGAATTGGTATCGATCACATTCTGATTCCCGACGTCTGCAGAGAATACGGAAATGAATTCTCTTGAAGGTTTTGCTAGTTTTGTCATGCTGTGGTTTGAGTCTTTTTGGCAATTTACAATAACTATCATAAATTGCTATTCTAAATAGTTATAAACGACACTGCTAAATTGACAGATTAAGGACTTCTCGTTTAGCTATATTGCAATATTTACATTTTCGAAGCAATCCTTTAATGAATCTTTAGATTTTTGCAACCGTTCATAGCTTCATGAATTACACACAGTTTGATCGACAGCTGCCAAGCTCACTTGCCCGTGCAGTACACTTCGAACATCGAACTCATTCACGAGAAGTGACACTGGTGTTGTGATTTACAGCACGCCACAGATGAGTTGCACGTGCAAAACAAGCATCTTGTTTGCTCCATTGGCTGTCCGTGTTCACACTGGCTGTTCCGCTTTTCCGTTTTACACTCCAACAAAACGTTAATACGATTACATATTAAATACAAAAAAATGTTTTTTTCCCTAAATTATAAATAATTTCTGTATTTTAGATATTTTTAATAAATAATATAAGCAATAAATTCAATTTTTGGAATGTTCATGGAACGTGATAACAAGACATGATGCATTGCTTTCAATCACCAATGAAAAAATTTCTTTTTAGATAATCATGATATTCAACTGGAACACACAATTGTCAAAATTCAAAGTACTGTATACTGTGTCTGTGCATACATGCAAGTCAGTAATATTGAGGGATAAAATCCCAATTCAATAACAACAGTATACAAATTTGATTCAGAGGAATATGTGTACCGCTTCATTTCAGTAGAGAGAGAGAGAGAGAGAGAGAGAGAGAGAGAGATCATCTAACGACACCACACTAATAATGATTCATGTAATTTCGTTTTGGAATGAACTCTGCACGTGTGTCCCGCACTTTGCTTGCTGGTTTAATATTCCTCATGTTTCACATGATGACCTGCATGCATTTGGAAATCAGAGCGGAATGTTTGATTGATTATACCCTCCACTGATTTACTATTAATTGGACTGTGTTGTTTCCATAGACAGACAATGAATTACCATCCTGCATTTTTGGAATCTTTAGGACTATTAAGTTTAGTCATTAACACAATAGTTCCTAGTCTTACATACGAGTATGTATCAATTGGAGGAGTTCACTTTTAATATCAGGGGTGATGGTATTTTATATTTTTTTCCAATTCCAATTGAACAATATCATAAACAAGCGATGCAGATCCTGATCAGATCCGTTTGTCAATGTCCCATAAAAAGGAGGCTATGTTAATATGGGCTTTAGGTACTAATACACACCATTGAATTCTGCATCTTATTAAAAAAAGGATCCCAAAGTTCCTGAATATGCTGAGATGCGACTAGTTCACGATGATGCCACTTTAACATAGTAATGCTGTTTTTTGACTTTCAAAGAACACTTTGGTATGATAAGAATTTCTATTCCAGGCTAAAATAATGGCATTTTCTATCTGGTGTGCAAGAAAAAAGGCTACTATATGTATATATCTGATGCCAGCTTGCTAAATGCTAATGCATGTAGCCTAATGGTATATCTTCCTCAGGCTATGATTTGTGAGTGTGGCATTTCCTGCTTTCTGAATAGCACAGACACAGAGCAAGAGCAGTGATTTGTAAATGAGCAGAGCTGACCAGGGCGTTAGCTTAAAAAAATATTTCATAATCATCCAAAATGAATATGAACTTTCAACTGCTGAAATAAATAAATGTAAATTAAATATTTGCCTTGGTTTAAAACACTCAAATGCTGTATTAACCTGTAAGTAAATGTTAAAATATCAACGAATTGTTGAAACACATTATTATATAATCTATAAATAAACATCTTCTGATTTGCCCAGATGCATATCCACTCGAGTCAATAAAACTACATATCGCATGGTTTGCCGGACGTTACGTTGCAAAGTACACGGCACGAGGTAATATTGACCGGCTTACGGAAAGTGACGTCAGAACGTCAAGTACGATCCATACGTAACGTCAACGTTTTTATGGTCAAAAATGGCAGGAAATGCATAACATACATTTATTATATAATAAAGAAATTGTTGACTTATTGTTCTTGAATAATAAAAAGATTGGGATATAACTTGGGTATAAACCCAATCACGGCTATGGTTATTTATAGCTATGGTTTCCACTTTAATTGCACGACGGTGGGTCAGGCCTTAGACTCAATGACGGTCCTGACGTAAAGCTTTGATCCGTTGGTTGGTGCCTAATGCTTGTCCTTGGCTGGGCCGACCGAAGCTTAACTTGAGGTTTCCTTTAGCTCTGACTATCTGTGAGTCAAAAGCCATTTACTTTGTTTAATCATAGTGTGTTACATGTAATTTGATTTGATTGTTTATCTGTGATGATACACTGTATTAGTTAAGAAAAGTAAGAAAGGCGACAAAGATCAGGAATCGATACAATCAAGTACCACGCCTGACCCAGACCTCAGCCAGTACCAGACCTGAATCAGAAGCCTCCATGTGAGCTAAACAATATTGTGTGTTTAACAACATAATATCGGGCGAGGATTTGGTACCAGTAAAATGCATTTAAACCCTCGTTGGCTTAGGCTGCTGTCCGTTCTAAGGCGGTGGTTCTGTTGTTGTTGATCTGTTGTTTGGTGAGCTTCCCATTGATTGTGGGGGTTCTGTGTTTGTCTTTGTTTTGTTGTGCATTACTTTGTGTCCTTTCTAGTTTTGCAATCATATTGAAGAGGAAGAGGGCTGGTTGCTTTACTTTTATTGTCTTATGGATGCCTTGTTAATGTATATGTTCTGTGACTCTTCCTCATGGTGCCGGGGGTTGGTCTGTGGTGTGTGATTGTGGCATTTCCTGATCATACTCACTTATTTTTTTTATGACCTCGAGGACTGACTTTTACTTTTTTGCTTTTTGGTCTACATTCGGTACGCCTTGGGAGGAATCTAATCAATTAACCAGGCTGATCTTTATTATTTAATTTTCAATGTATCTTTTGCCTGACGTAATTCGTATTAAAAGAGCGTATATTTTTGTCTGCTGGTATGTAATGCCTATCTCAAGAAGACATAACTTCAACTTAACTCCGATGAATAATGCTTATTATATACTTATTGATTTCTTGTCTTGCTGCCTTAAATTGAGCGGCAGCTTTCATTTCTAAGTCAGAATGAAAACAATTAATGGCGTCAAATGGAATACGGCTAGGGAATAAGACCGAAAAATCAAAGCATACAATGTGGGAATAATTCCAATACAACTTGGCGCCTTGCTCAGCGCTGAAACAAAACCTTATATTGTTGTAAGCTGAGTGTAGATGATAGGATTTTCTCTGAATAGAGGAGATATATTTTAAATATAAATGGATATGACCAGGAAACATCACGCATACCAAGCGAAGCAAAGAGTTAGCCGAGGAAGGATGCAACAAACTATAATTGGGTCTCGACGCGAGAAAACCTGTCTTCGGGGGTTTGCGAACATCACAGGCGCAGACCAGCCTGCGCATCCGCGCAGTCTGATCAGCGCCTTTGTTGTTCGTTTTTTGGAAAGAAGCATATGATAACTTGCTACAGGTGAAATTTGAATTTTCTAGCTAGTCTCTGTAGCTGAGGAGACTGGTTTGAAACTCGCTTTGTCGCGACGAGGCCCAATAACAAAACAAGGACCAAAGAAAGCACTCCCGCATACAATGGGTGCAACAACAATGAGCAACAACAACAATGCTACTATATTTAGAATCACCGTCTTATTGTCTGTGAATTAAGTACCATTCTCTTTATTTCACCACAGTATGTTAGATTGATTTGATAGTTACCCTGTGATGATAACGTGCATAAGTTAGTGAGTCTCAATGCAAGCTAATTGGAGCGCAGTGGCTCAGTGGTAGAGTGCTTGACTCGAGACCGAAGGGCCGCGGGTTCGAGCCTCACCGGCGTCACTGCGTTGTGGTCCTTGAGCAAGACATAGCACTGGTTCAACCCAGTGAGACCCGTCCCTATATAACTGAAAGATTGTTGATGGGACGTAAAGAATCAAACCAATCAAACAAACAAACAATGCAAGCTAAACAATTTATGTGCTTTAACAACAGCAAAATATAGGTCGAATATTTTCCCATTAACCCATTTAAGCCGCATGAAATTACCCTCTCTTATCAAGTAGACCAGTCCATTTCCA